>CAUDMG010001019.1:0-195000 GCA_958450375.1 Homarus gammarus
ATTATATATATATATATATGCTGATAACCACCAGGAAAGAAGAAAACACGAAGTTCCCAAGCGCTTTCGTGTAATTCACATCTTCCTTAAGAAACATTTTGAAATAAAGAAAATTGAAGTGGATGAAGCCTTCCGTATTGTAAGACAAAAAAAGCGCGCTTTTAACATGACCGTACCGAGTTATTGGAAAAAGTTCATGTTGGACTACTGTTTTGATAACCTGAGACGTGAGCGTTCTGATCTTCAAGCCAAGATAGACCACAAATTGGCACTCCTTATTAGAAATAGTGATTGGACTAAGGATGCCAATAACAACTGTGTAGTGAATCTCTCCTCTAAACAACTAGACAATGATACCTTGTGTGCCCTCGGCTATGGTTTAAGTTTTGATGGTTCCAACAAGGGAGTCGACAGTGTTGACATAGCCAGAGCATTTTGCAATTTGGAGAAATTCAGTAATTTGACAAGTGAAGAAGTGAACATGTGTAAAGGTGTTGTGTATGCATCTATGTCCAAGCCTTGTGTTTCAAACTGTCCAGAAAGATTCACCAAAGCACTCCAAGCCCTTAAGAAAAATAAGGATCTACATGTCACTAAAGCAGATAAAGCCAACACAGTAGTGATTTTCAACAAAGATGACTATATCTCAAAAATGAATGACCTTTTATGTGACACTACAACATATTCTAAACTCATAAATAATCCTCTCAACACTGTCAACACCCAGTTCAACAAAAAACTTAAGTCCCTATTGAGAGGCAAAGCTACTCTCATTAAACATCTTACTTCAACGTCCCCTCCACTGCCTTACATGTACGGTTTAATCAAGACCCACAAGCCCAATAACCCAGCAAGACCCATCATTAGCTCTGTTGGGTCAATCTCTTATAAACTATCTAAATGGTTAGTTTCCTTACTAAACCCCCTAGTTGGCAACATTTCTAACTCCAATATCAAGAATAATATGGATCTGGTTGATAAACTCAATAACTTGCACATTAATCATGATTTTAAACTGGTCAGCTTTGATGTAACGTCACTTTTTACAAAGGTCCCAGTTGATGATTTACTAGAGTTCCTCATAGATTCCCTGGATAACATTTCACTGCCCGTCTCGAAAGACGACTTCATCGAACTCATCAAACTATGTATTAAGGATTGCAAATTCGAATTCAATGGGGAATATTATGCTCAAAAATTTGGTATGGCAATGGGTAATCCACTCTCACCTGTATTAAGCAACCTATATATGGAATTCTTTGAAAAGAAACTATTAAGTAATATTTTACCACCCTCAGCAGTCTGGTTTAGATATGTTGATGATGTATTATGTCTCTGGCCATGTAATGAGGACCTAAAAGTTTTCCTACCACAACTTAACAACTTAGCCCCCTCGATCAAATTCACTGTGGAATTAGAGCAAGACTGTAAATTGCCATTCCTAGACTGTCTGATACACAGAATAGGTAACACTTTTAAGTTCAGTATTTATAGAAAACCAACTAATGTGTGTTCATACATTCATTATTATTCTGCCCACCATAATAAAGTCAAACAGTCAGTATTTACAACAATGTTTTTACGTGCCTTGAGAATTTGCAGTCCGGAATTCATCGATGAGGAATACAAATATATATATAATATTGGCTCAAACCTTAAATACCCTAGATCTTTCATAGACAAATGCTTAAACATTACTAAGAAAACTTTTTATAGAACTGATCCCAAGCCCACCCATGACCATAAGAATATCTTAATATTACCATTTCACAAAAATTTCTCACACATTCCGGCACAGCTAAAATCTTGGAACGTCAATGTGGCATTTAAAAACTCATGCACTGTTAAACAAATGTTAATCAAGAACTCCCCCAACAACACAATTGGTTGCATTTATAAAGTTCCTTGCAAGGAATGTAATATGTTTTACTTAGGCCAGACAGGTAAAGATCTTGTAACTAGAATTAAACAACACAAATACAGTGTTAGGACAGGCCAGGAATCCAATGCTCTGTTTGTTCATTTGAGGGATAACAAGCATTGCATTGACTGGGATAATGCCTCCTCAATATTACCATGTAATTCAATTGATAGTAGGAACATCATAGAATCTAGTCTTATTAAACATACCGAAGCATTCAACATGAATTTGAGTAACGGCATGTACAAGCTGGACAACTTTGTAATTAAGAAGATTTGTGATCAGGTGAGAGGGCGGGTCACTGTCCCATCTGACCCAACCACCAACCGTTGTGTGCCATTTAAAGATTAGTAGGGTCATTACCTAATTACCTGACCATTGTGGACCTGGTCTCACCCTCCTCTGTATATATTCATCTTGTTTTGCATTACTCTATCTAGTCTGTACTCACCCCTGAAGATGTGAATTACACGAAAGCGCTTGGGAACTTCGTGTTTTCTTCTTTCCTGGTGGTTATCAGCATATACCTAGATCACGCGCACCTACAGTGATTTACTTGCATATATATATATATATATATATATATATATATATATATAAATATATATTTATATTTATATATGCAAGTAAATCACTGTAGGTGCGCGTGATCTAGGTATATGCTGATAACCACAAGGAAAGACGAAAACACGAAGTTCCCAAGCGCTTTCGTGTAATTCACATCTTCAGGGGTGAGTCGTATGACGTTATTACATTATTTCTTTGTTTTCACTAGAATCCCAAATATTTCACGTTTTCTATTAAACCCTCGAGGGCTTCGTGATATGGTTCGCGCGCGGACTGCAGGTTGGGTACACGGGTTAGAGGCTAGGGGTTGGTGACAGTTGATAGAGGCAGGTCTTACTAGGCCAGTGATGCTGACGCCACAAGCTGTTAGGTTACGATAGAATGACCAGGTTAGGATAGGGTGGTCAGGTAAGGATAGGGTGGTCAGGTTAAGATAGGGTGGTCAGGTTAAGATAGGGTGGTCAGGTTAGGATAGGGTGGTCAGGTTAGGATAGAGTGGTCAGGTTAGGATAGAATGACCAGGATAGGATAGGGTGGTCAGGTTAGGATAGGGTGGTCAGATTAGGTTAGGGTGGTCAAGTTAGGATAGGGTGATCAGGTTAGGATAGGGTGGTCAGGTTAGGATAGGGTGATCAGGTTAGGATAGGGTGGTCAGGTTAGGATAGGGTGATCAGGTTAGGATAGAGTGGTCAGGTTAGGATAGAATGACCAGGTTAGGATAGGGTGGTCAAGTTAGGATAGGGTGGTCAGATTAGGTTAGGGTGGTCAAGTTAGGATAGGGTGATCAGGTTAGGATAGGGTGGTAATGTCAGGTAAGGTTTATAAGTTCAAATCCAAGGGTCAAGACAAAATTCTTGGAGTTCGGTCAAAATTGACTAGTTCACCACCCACATGCCATAACTAAGACAGGAGTTAGGAAAAGGTTCAATACTCAGCATCACTACATCAAGAAATATTATAACTTAAATAAAAATAAGTTAAAATCCATACCAACAATGGATTTCTGATTTAGGATTTATTAGTTTGAATCTATTTATGGAGATTAATTAAAGAGTTAGGTTGGATCCATTAATTTAAAATCTATACTCTAACAGGAATTAAGAGTTGAGTATCATTTGTAAGTTAAAACCTGACTATTACAGTATTTTAGTCATGACGATTATGAGCTCTTGTTAGGAAAATGTGTATGGTAGAAAAGTTAGTTTTGAATACAAATAATAAAAAAATACAATTCTAAATAAACTTGGCTGAGTTAGGTAATAATTAGTCAGGTTAACACTTTAAATAAGCCAGGAGATTTAAAGAAGAAACCGTAAGATTACAGATATAAATAAACGCATATTATGAAACAGACCTCTTTATAATAAAATATAAACATCTAAAGATATATAAATATGTATTCCTGCCAATATCATGATATAATACAGTTTAATGCGCTATACCATTGCTGAAGACTATTTAGGACGAAATAGTGCATTGGTCCGCCATCTGTTGGGAACTGACGCAGTTATAAAGTGACTGGATGGGAGGAACCATAAGATTATACATATAAATAAACGCATATTATGAAACAGACCTCTTTATAATAAAATATAAACATCTAAAGATATATAAATATGTATTCCTGCCAATATCATGATATAATACAGCTTAATGCACTACACCATTGCTGAAGACTATTTAGGACGAAATAGTGCATTGGTCCGCCATCTGTTGGGAACTGACGCAGTTATTAAGTAATTGGATGGGGGAAATACATTAACGAGAGACTGGGGGGTTGGGATAGAGGCTACGAGTTTGGACAGAGACTAGGGTGTTAGACTAGCAGTGGTACCACAAAACTGTTAATAACTATGTTTCTTCCATGTCTTCTACGATAATGTTTATCACAATAACAAAATATTCGTTAAATGGAGTACACATATTAGTCAGTACATTAATATAGTCAGGTACTGTGTTAATTTTATCTATCTATCTTACGTAAGCAGTATCAATCAGGACTACTCTCCATATATTTACATCGACATTCTTTCCTTGCCCATTTTAGTGAATTAATATATATATATATATATATATATATATATATATATATATATATATATATATATATATATATATATATATATAATTATTGTTTGGGAATTATTAGCTGCCCAGTAAAGGCAATAAATCTACATAATGAAGCTAAAATATTACCGAGTGGATTTAATTAAAGTCCGATTTGTTAGATAAAAGATAATAGCCACGTATAAATGGCTCAAATAACTTTATAATCATATTTTATCCATCTATTCTATGATTGTCGTTTGCCTGTAGATTTTAGTAAATAATATAAGACAAAATAGAGCTCCTACCTGAGTAAATCAGATGAAAAATAAGCTTGAAGCACTGATAAGAAGACAACACTTCCGCCTCTTGTTTCAGTTACTTTTCCCGCTGCACCTGATGGAGGTAACTGATTTAACACAAAATACGAGAAATTATATAAAATACATGAAATTATGATGTAATTAAATTAGATTAAACTCATCTTTAACTGAAATACTAATTCATGCTGTACTGTAAGTTATAATATTGAAGAAAAACTTTTGCTAAACGCGATACACTTTATATCTTTCTTGTGAGCCGCAGTTCGCCTAAATTTTACTGAAATTTTGTCACATATTTAGCAACAATTATAAATTATCCATTCTTCTGAGACTTAATTGCCATGGTGTTATATATTCTTCAACGAGCTGATCAGTGGGGAAGAGGATAAAAGTAGAAGGAAAAATGGTCTCACCGACATGAATGAGTTGCTATAGTTACCCTTCTTTCTTTTCGGTAAAATTTTCTTTGAATTTGTAGTTTTTAGGGTAAACTTATTCATTAATGATATTTTCTGAGGTTATATATTTTGACAAGAATTACCCTCATCATACTTACACAATGATTATTATCTTATCACAGAGTACACACAAGGCCCAAACAAAGTAGTTAACATGTAGCTTTTACTGTTTCTTGAAAAATTACTAATTCCCCGCAAAAAAAATCTACCGTCTAGGGAATATGGTTATCATTTTAAATTTGAGGCAAATATGTGCTAGCTTCAGAGGTGTATAGGTGGAGGAAGGGTTGGGCAATTCCCCTCCCTCCTTTCCAAAAACTTATATGTCACTGGCTAATTTAGCTGGTGGGTTGTTAAATAATACCCCTCCCCAAGATGTTCAAACAACTCACTTATTCTTAGGCTATCCTTAGTTGTACTGTACTGTATTAACTCACAGTTCATGATTGTCTGTATGTTTACACTATACATGATGAGCCAATGCAAACTTGTATGATGATTTTACTATAATAAATATTTACCTACTTGTTCACCATAACCACAGTAAGCCCATCTGACCAGAAATCAGACTTGAGATCTTTTGTCTACAAAGTGAAGGTACTTGTCTTTACACTAAATACTTCAATATTTATTCAGTATAATTGTCACACTAGTCCACATTAACTGAAGCTGCACGGTATAGACACAGAAATAAACAAGCTATACAGCACATAATGTGATGAACAGTACAAGAGAGGACAAAGTAAATATATTGCACAAAACAAACACACTTTATTTATGACATGTAAACCATACCCGGCCAGACACAATATCACAGACAATAAAATTTATCACAACATTGATCACACAGTCAATCAAGAGTGAGATACACTCCCCATATACAGTAAGTATATACTGTACCGGTAGTTTAAAAAATTGATTTCCATCTTTCCTATTTGTGAAAATAAACAAAATCTACATCAACACTACACTACAGTATAACAATAATCAACAATTCTAAACATATGAAATAAATTTTATATCTACTACAGTACTAAACTAATAGATTCTACATACATAAGCTTTTCTTTCTTATAAAATACATCATGACCTGTTCTTGAGTCATGTAGGTGTTGGCTTCTCACCCATTTCTCCGAGTCAGTCAGGTTTGGTGTTCATATAGCTGGATGATGCAACTCAAAATGCTTAGGTAGTGCTCAAACCTAACCTAACCAAACCACGAGGATGAGGTTCATTGTTAAAGGGCCTTACACTTAAGGGAACTCCTAACACATCCCCTAAAAGACCATGGATTCTTAACCCCTTCACAATGGGGACGCCACTTTTAATGTTTCATTAGGTTAACGTCAGATGATTTTATTCAGCTCAGCGGGGAGCCTGTCTGGGTATAACATAACACATTTCATTACAACAGATACACAGGAACAAATTTGACACTGGTTCTCATCATCTTGGTGTTGTACAGTACGAGAGAAAGTTAGAAGTATCCTCATTGTGGGTCCTAACATCTGCCGTTGTTTATAGTATGGGCTAACCCGCCTATGTAACCCCCCCTCCGCCTCGTTTAAGAAAACCAAATGATACACAGTTCGCTAAAAGATGTCACAAACCTACACAAGTAGTTGTTGTAGCAGCTGTAGATGTTACAAAATATAACCTTAGGAAAGGATAACATGTACGTACAGTGTCTATGAAAATCCATCTTTGCATTGTAGTTTAGGTGAGGTGGTTAATGCATTCTCACAACAGCAGTAAGGGAAAATTACCTTACAAATCACTGAGAATTGGTATACAGTATTGCAGTCTTCTCTTTTCTCTGACCAATCCTAGCTTTTATAAGATCTTAGTGAGCTCTCAACTACAGGAAGTGAGAGCATTATTACAGCAAACAAAAGCTAAAATGTTAGTTAAGATGAAGAAAATCTAAGACAAGACTGATGACAACAAAATAACAAAAATATGAACAGAAATTATACCAATCCTGATGGTTAGTTAGAAAAAACTATGACATGCAGATAGTAAAGGTGAATATCAACACACACACACACACACACACAAACCATAGGATTTTGTCAATATATTCCCACTACTGTACTGTCTACTATTCCCATATCTCTTTTCTTTTAGTTGATCACCTTCAGACTCAAGCATTTGTCAGGAGATAAAGTTAGTAAACTCTGCCCCTCTTGGTATAGTGATGTCCCCGTCAGCCGTAGTAATTGGTGCAGAGTTCTTCCAGGGATGAAAGATTTCCGGGTAACAAGATGACTCTCATACCCAGAAGAATTCCACATCCCCGAGATTTTCCGAGTATTGGGAAGATATTCTTGGAATTTTATGGAAACGCATAATATTTCATCTTTGGAATTTGCTCCCAGACACGGAACAAAAATTGGAGTTTCTGAAATTTTCTCGGGATTTTCCAGAATGACACATTACTTCACCCTCGGAATTTGCGACTAGACCTGGAAATCTTAAATTTAAATTCCGGGTATTAGAGAATTCCTGCTCACGTGGATTCTGGCTAACGAGATATTACTTTACTTAACTACACTGATGATAAAATTTCTATATAATTCTACAATACTTGGACATTTACAATACAATACTAGAGAGATTGGTCTCATCCTTGCCTACCAGTCATTTCCATTTCATATTTCGCTTTTTCTTTTACTTTTCCCCTAATGCAGCTGTCTCCACTGTAGCTATTGTACTGGGCCCTGACACGCCACTCTCTTTCGCTACGTTTTCTTTATACACCAACATTTTCTTCAATGCATTTATTCGATTGGTAAGGTTGGCTGGGTTCTCGAAGAGTTGTGGTCCAAGGGGAAGTGCATCAAGGCCGAGACTGTCCGGTAAACCAAATCTGCCGGTAATGTTGATATGCTGTGAACACGTTAAAAAAATTTTCCCACCTATGTATCTATTAGTCTATATAGAATTTCATCTGTGTAATGTACAGTAAGTCCCCAAGTTACGTACATAATGGGGACCAAAAGGTTGTACTTAACTCAAAATGTACGTAACTCGAAAATCCCCCAACCCTACAATGTTATCTGGTGGTAATTAATACAACTTATCAAATGCAAACATGCTTGACGTTTCGTAGCACTCCCACTGGCTTCACCACTCTTACGCTTTACACCAGTCATTGCACACAGAGTAAAGTGTACAAAATAGGGCAGAAATTCACAGAAGTACTGTATGCACAATGACCACACTTGTTGTTTTGGTGCGTCTAGCGTGTCGTCTGCATGGTCAGTGATAGTGGCGGCGCGGTGCGGCTGGCTCGCCCGCCAAATTTAAAAATTGCTCGCCCTTTTAAGACAATATTTTTGCAATTAAAGACTTCAGAAACGATGTACGTATCGGCCGTTTGTACGTAAGTCGGATGTACGTAACTCGGGGACGAACTGTACTTGTGATTCAATCTATTTCTCGACCTATCCATCTCTATCTGATTCTTTATAATGTATATCTCGCAGCTCAATATCAACAAATGGATGGAAGAAAGTGTATCATACCAAGAAATACACAACTATAACAAAGAGGATCCAACACTTAATACAGTTGGATCACTAAAACAAGCCAAATATTTAAACAGGTGCAGGAAGACTATACTCACCTACGGGACACCTCACTTTTCTGCAGACCACGAAGGAGATTTATAAAGGAAAGTTCTGACCTTGAAAATTGCTGACATTTGCTGCTGCCTGCACTTGGTTTGTATCCATCCACCTGTGAACCAAATACGTTACTGTATTAGTTCCCTTTTTACCACAACTCCTGGGGGTCTGACTTCATATTAATGGATATCAATGACCCTGACCTCATCTCCCCAGTTCTGACTTCATCTTCCCAGCTCTGACTTCATCTCCCTGGCTCTTTATCTAGCTTCATGATAGTTGAACTAATAGCCCAGTGCTATAAGCACATCATCACCATACAATATCATGGCTAGATGATGTCATTGGTATAAATATATGGTTACATAAGAATAATCACCATAACTCACCATGCTGGACCAGGGTTTATTAGCTCCCGTCATCAGATTAGACGACACCTTCGTAAACTCACACGTGTCCATCAGCTGCTTAGTTAGTGCCCTTAGCCTGGTTATCTCACGGGCCATGCGCTTCCTCCCAAAGTCCTCCACTAACTCGTCCAGTCTCTTGACAAAGGTCCTATAGAGCAGGTAATCCGGGGCGAGCTTATCATGGAGTACCTTCTGTGACTCTTTACTCATGGCCTTCTTGAACTGTTGACGACAAGTAAATTTTTAAGACCCTCATGTAATAGTGTAATGGTGTTCAGACTTAATGGTAAAAAGGTGTACAATATTGGTACATTCCATTTGCACACTTGGAAATAACACCAGGTACATCACCAGAGACTTAATGCACCTTGATTTGGATTTTTGTTCATCCATGATGGGATCTGTAAAACTAAGTTGAAAATTTTGGTGTGAGTGAACACAGTACAGTACTGCACAGTATTACATAGGATTAGACCCCTTTAAAGTACAGTATGATAAGACAGATACTGTATATGGTAATCACCTAACTGAATATGATATATTTTGTGAGTTGCATTCAATATTCAATAGAGTGTACACTCGCTACAGAAAGTATCTGCAAGGTTGAGTCTGATATGTCAAAATGAACACTGCGACTCCCGATGTCTCGGTGGGATTGTCAAAATCCTTCATCCGTTGTGCTATATTGTCTAGCTTAATATTTTGCAGATATTGTACTGTACTTTTTGTAGCAAGCGCATTTTTGCCTTTAAAAGTACCTGTCTTCCCCAGTTGTTTTGGCATTCATGTATAAATCACAAATCTATGCAAAACAGGGAACAAGAAGGTGAAAATGTCCAACTACATAAGTATAAGTAAATTGTTATCTTCAACTTATAAAAATAATTAGTAATACTATATAAGTGTACGCTATATGAGAGGTTGAGGAGCAAGGTACCAAATAAAAGTTCTTTCTCTCTACTAGGACAAAGAACAGCTCACTGTCTGTCTGTCTCTCCCTCTCTTTACTAAGACAAATGAATAGCTCTCTCTCTCTATCTCTTCTAAGCTAAAAGAATAGCTCTATCTCTGTCTCTCTTTGTAGGATACAGAACAAGAACAAGAGCTTCAGGAGCCTAACCTTGGAGGATCTAGCATTGAGTTTGAGAACAATGACATCCCTCAGGTCCCAGCAGAGAAGGTGACTGAGAAGGACCTGGGACTCCTCCATCCTTTCCGCTACCATCACCAGGTCAAACTTCTCCTCCGCCTCCCTCACCTGTAATACACCTTATACCTGTTACCCATGACACAATTATTATCCATTAGTCCTCTTATGCTCAATATATATATATATAAAGGTTATCCTCCCTACCTAATAAATATTACTCATGACTTGTATAAATGCTATTAAGATCGTGTAAACATAAAGAAATAAACAATATTAATAGAAGTTACTGGTAATGTTCATGATGCTTTATAGATCTGATCACATGCAAGGACTGGACTAAGCACATTACTCAATATATTTTCTTATGGGTAAATGATGTAATGTACTCTAAGACGTAGTGGCACATCGGCAGTCACTACACACTGCACTCTTCCAGTCATTATCAGATCAATCCTCTCTCCCTAGTGGCCACCTGTAGCAATTATTAAATTAAGGTGATGTTAGCACCTTTCACCAGCAGCTAGCACCTGGATGAATGGGATATACTAACAACTTCCCATACAGAGCCTGACATAGAAACAATAACTCACAACTTCCCATTCGTAGCCTGATATACAACCAACTCACAACTTCCCATTCGTAGCCTGATATACAACCAACTCACAACTTCCCATTCATAGCCTGATATACTAACAACTCACAACTTCCCATTCGTAGCCTGATATACAACTAACTCACAACTTCCCATTCAGAGCCTGATATACTCACAGGGGAACAAAATACAATACAAATAGCTCACAATCACACTGTCTCTAACATCCCATCTCTCACAGAACATACCAGCTGACTGACATGAGTGAGATTATATATTTGCTTCTGGTCTGGAATGCCAAAGTCCCACACCATCTGGTTATAACCAATGTATCCCATGTGTCTGGGAGCATCAATGGATACATTTAGGGCGAACTCCTCTACCGTCATGTGGTATGCCTGAGGAAACACAGTACAGTCAAGGAACATCATAAGATTGTTTTTAATATTTAGGTAAAAATCCTAAAAGGGATTTAAAGGGTTTAGGAATCAAGGTATCTGTCTTTATCCCACAAATAATTAAATAAACAAGTCAAACAACATTGTATCTCAGTAAACAAATAAATACATACATGTTTACAGATTAAATTCGGGTTTATTTGTAATTTTTTATATTTTATCAGATTTATGAAAATGTTCCCTTTTGGTATAACTTGAATCAGTTCATATGGTTCATAGTGTAAGCCATACTATTGGATTCTATCGGTCTATTAAACTCATGATTCTTATTAAAATTATGAATAGAATACAGTACCAATTTGAAGAGTAGAGGTCAAGGGGTACTGAGGAAAAGCAGGAGGGAATGAGTGTTAGTGAGAAATGACAATTCCATAATAGGAGAAGGAAAGAAAAAATAAAACTAATAGAGTAAGAAAAGATAGAAATTAGCATGATGATGGTGGATAGACGGAGTAAGAAGAGACAACACTAACCTTGTCCATCTTGACGTAAGTATAGAGGGACTCGAACAGCTCTATGGGGTCCCTGACTATACTGACGAAGGCCGTGTCGAGGGGCATCACCTTCTTCACCTGCGAAGTAAGACACACTCAGGATATGTGTTAAGCTACGTTGTAATGACCACAGTCGGACATGTTAGTTAACGTAAAATCAGACGATTCATATTAAACTCAATAGCTCACAAAACATGTAGCTATGCCTTCTTTATTGAGTCTCCCCTCTGAGGCGTCCGTTTTCTCATCACTTCAAGACACCTGAGTCGTCCGTTTTCCAATTTTCTCTGACTTCCTGAAACCAACCTCTCTATAAAGTAAATCTGAAGGTGAGAGAGAACACCATTGTTTTAAGTCAACTTAGATATGTCTGATTACAGTTAAAGCATACAAGATCCTTTGTGAGTGATGTTGAAAGCTTTAACTGTCTTTATTGTTCGTAAAACTTGTTACCGGTAAGTACGTGAGTGTCGAGTCTGCCAGGACGAATAGAGTCCAAGGATATTGTCCCTGGTTATAGCCAGGCATTTGAGTACTACTGAAATTAGATCATTTTGATGCCCAAACATCACAGAATCTGATGTTTGTAGTTTAGCTGGTGTCAGTTGTCTATTAGAGAAAGCCATTAATCTCCTGAAAGAACATGTCAAACTTCTTATCTCCAAGATCTCAACCTATACCCATAGAGGGTCCTAGTCTAGAAATTCGCTTATGTTGGGAGAACTAATGTTATCAACGTGTGTAATTCCACTTTTCCAGACAAGCTCAATCTGATTAGATTGAATAGACGTAAGAAATTAGCCTGACCGGTGATAAATGGTTGTCATAATTAAATGTACAGTGATTGAGTTGACTGTAATTTCTGTCAATGCGTGACTGGCCTCTCTGGCATGTGATCTGCCCAGGCTTGAGTTTCCAGTTAGCCGTATAAAAGCTCGTGCATGGAGAGCGCGACTGCTCTGACGTTTCTCCATCATTGTCACAGATATGAATACGATTATCCGCCCGCCATATTAAGTCAGTTTAACTTAGTGAATTTTGTGAATATCAGTGTTCATGTTGTAACAGTGAAATTGGCATTTACCCAGTGAAAGAATTAATGTACCGTAAATGTCGTCTTGTAGTGGATTCCTCCCCTACAAGCACCAAACCTTCTCGAATTCCCCAGCCTACGCCTCCAGTGCCGCCTACGGAGCTGGGGTCAACTATCTACCCACGCCTACCCCCGCCTTATAAGACCTGACACCACTGTGACCAGCCTCTTTCTACCCAGTGCCACCAGAAACAACACCTCCTCCTCCTCCTCCGCGCCAGCCTGGCGGCTGCCGCTCCCGCCAGCGACCTTGGCTGTCCCTCAAGCCGCGTGTCCCTCATCTGGGCACCCTCACCACCCAGCTCTCTCTACTCAACGCTTATTACCATGCTACCTACCCAGCAACAAGCTGCATTGCACATCCAATACAACATGTATGCAGTGAGCACATTGTGAGTTTCCTTTCTCCATCCCATCCTGAGTGTGAACCAATATCTCATAACCCCACAGTCTGTCGTTGTTAGAGTTATTGGACTGCTCTGTTGTTTCTCCATCATTGTCACAGTGTGTGTGTTAGTGGAACATCCAACAGCTCCCGGGGACCGATAGCTGTACCAGCTGGCTGCATTGGAAGATGGCGTTAATTTGGCAGGATTAAACTGTGCAAGTTGCGCCTTGGGAATTAAGTCTGAACTCCCTTGCAGTGTATTGGAATCCAACTGACCTTAACAGCATTTTTCATTTGTTGTGGTGAAACCAGCGACACCCTGGGGCACTCCTTACAGTTATATGGGCCTAAGTTTCATGCCGGGGCACACCTGCTTAACACAATTGCTCAAGGTATTGGATATTTGGACCCATATTCTGGAACGGGGTGGTAATATCGACAATATTTACCTAGATTTTGCCAAGGCTTTCGACAGTGTACCCCATGAAAGGCTGAAAATCAAACTGGAAGGGTACGGAATTCGGGGAAATGTCATAGCATGGATAGAAGACTTTCGACATGACCGCAAGCAGTGTGTGGTGATTAATGGTACGAAATCGTCATCTGTACCTGTCACAAATGGGGTACCACAGAGCAGTGTATTGGGCCCGCTGTTGTTTGTTTGTTTCATAAATGACATGCCTGACGTTGTACACTCCTCCATACAAATGTTTGCCGATGACGCTAAGTTATTTTGGGAGATTAAGAACCAAGCGGACTGTAAAGAGTTGCAGAAGGAGCTCTGTGGGCTCCAGGAATGGTCGAAGAAATGGCTGCTGAGATTCAATGTCACGAAGTGTAAGAGGATGCACCTGGGGCGTACCAACGGTAAGGAGGCGTATCATATGTCCCAACGGGATGAAGAAACTGCACGAGTTGAGACTGACTGCAAGAAGGACCTAGGTGTGTATAACTACTGGGTCTTATAAGAAGGTCGTTCAGATATCTAGACGTCTGTCCCTTGTAACGAACTTCAAGAGTGAAGTGCTTCCCCATCTGGAGTACTGTCACCCCGTCTGGTCCCCGAGATATGCTAGGGACTGTCAGTTGATTGAAAATGTTCAAAGGAGGGCCACCAGACTGGTGCCTGCACTTCGGCACCTCAACTACCCTGAGAGATTGGAGCGCCTGAACTTGCCTAGCTTATATTACAGTCGGGCAAGGGGCGACCTAGTTGAGGTGTATAAGCATCTCAGAGGGCACTACTCAGTCGAGTGTCCTTACTTGGAGCTGGCGGACGCTCGCCTCACAAGGGGTCACAGCTGAAGATTGAAGAAGCCGCAAGTCCAGAAAACTGTGAGGGCAAACATTTTCGGAGTGAGGGTTGTAAATTCTTGGAACAATCTACCAGAGAGTGTTGTGACAGCACCGAGTGCGAGCTCTTTCAAGACAAGACTCGACCAACACTGGAGCGGGTTCAGGTACATTCAGGAGCCGGTGCATGCCCAGTATTTGCCAACAGTGCGTGCAGAGACGTGACCGATCGCCCGGGCGGCTAGCGAGCCGATCTTTTGGTGAAGAGGATAAATGAAAAAGAAAAGTAATCAGAGACGTGACCGATCGCCCAAGAGGATAACGAGCCGATCAGTGGCGTAGAGGATAAAAGTAAAAGTAAGTAATTGCGGATCTATTTTATCAATGGTACAGTAAGACCTGAGGGTCCAATCTTGTCTGAGTGAACTTAATAGTTGTTTAATGATGTAATAAGTAATGGAAGTTGTTTAATGATGTAATAAGTAATGGAAGTTGTTTAATGACATAATAAGTAATTGAAGTTGTTTAATGATGTAATAAGTAATTGAAGTTGTTTAATGATATAATAAGTAATGGAAGTTGTTTAATGATGTAATAAGTAACTGAAGTTGTTTAATGATATAATAAGTAATGGAAGTTGTTTAATGATGTAATAAGTAACTGAAGTTGTTTAATGATGTAATAAGTAACTGAAGCTCTATTTTATGAATGATAAAGTGGGACCTGAGTGGTCCAGTCAGGGGTAAGTGTACTTGATTAACATCTTGCTCACTCCTTGTGTTAATAAATGTTGAACTGGTAGACTACGAGTATCACCACTCTATCCTTTCACACATTGGTTCTCAGAAAATAACTAACTCACGTGCCTAGAAGCTCGCTACCTAACAGTTAACTAAGATATGTTATAGTCTAATAAAAGTCTGGGTGGTGGCAGGCTACCGGTGTAAGTATAATAAGTGTGGTAATAACAAAGACATGGTTACCCAGGTTAATCAATGGTTTAGAATATAACTAGAACAGAATATATTGAAGAGAATATAATATATATGAAAGAAAATGAAAAGGAAGAACATGGCTTAGAAAATATAAGCAGAGAAATATAAGTTACTTATATAAGAATATAAGCAAGAATATATAAGAATAAGTATATATATCAAGTATTGAAGAATAAAAGGACTACGTCTGAAATAATAAGAAGTAAAGGAAAACGTCCCATTACAAATGATGGCAGCTTAGGTGGGATATAAAATGAAAAGAAACTCTCCCATTACAACGTCACACTAAACGACAACCTGAGATAAACTTATAAGCCCTGGGCAGTAAACGTATCTTGACTATTATATAATAAGACCAACACGCAGACCAGAGCCCACAGTACAAATGACTGAGTTTGATCGGGGTGTCCAAGAAACATTAGAAAACAAAAGAGAATAGATAAAGCACTGAGTCGTATGGCCTATATTTATATCCACATTATAAACTTGAGAGAATCATTGAGTCAAAACGTAAGTGAATAAGTTGCTGAATTATCATAAATCCAGTTTGACTTTGATATGTATTACCATGGACACTCACCTGTTGATGATCCCACTTCATATGAACAGCCATGATATTAACACCGAGTTTGTTCCAGGGAGAAGCCTTGAGCATGTCAGCATTGAAGGGCCGCAACCCTCCTCCGAAATAGTTGCCAACGAAGGGCAGAGCGAAGTGCAGGTTGTGTTTCAGTCCATATCGAAAGAAGATGTTCTGTAGAAGGATGTAGCAACAGATGTAGTTAGGTTAGCTTAGGTTGGGTTAGGTTAGGTTGGGTTAGCTTAGGTTGGGTTAGGTTAGGTTGGGTTAGGTTAGCTTAGGTTGGGTTAGGTTGGGTTAGGTTAGGTTGGGTTAGGTTAGCTTAGGTTGGGTTAGGTTGGGTTAGGTTAGCTTAGGTTGGGTTAGGTTAGGTTGGGTTAGGTTAGCTTAGGCTGGGTTAGGTTGGGTTAGGTTATCTTCGTCAGGATCAAGGTGTTGTTTACTCGAGAAGGAATTAATGCCTTTTTTGTTTCAATGTGTAAGATTTAGGGGACAATATTATATTTATTTTTCGTTATTTGGTGTGTGTGTGTGTGTACCAAAGTCTCTCTCTCTCTCTCTCTCTCTCTCTCTCTCTCTCTCTTTCACTCACTCTCTCCCTCTCTCTCTCACCTACCCCCCCTCTCACTCACTCTCTCCCTCTCTCTCTCACTCCCTCTCTTATCTCCCTCTCTCACCTACCCCCTCTCACTCACTCTCTCCCTCTCTCACCTACCCCCTCTCACTCACTTTCTCCCTCTCTCTCACTCCCTCTCTTATCTCCCTCTCTCACCTACCCCCCTCTCACTCACTCTCTCCCTCTCTCTCTCACCTACCCCCCTCTCACTCACTCTCTCCCTCTCTCTCACTCCCTCTCTTATCTCCCTCTCTCACCTACCCTCCTCTCACTCTCTCTCTCTCTCTCTCTCTCTCACCTACCCCCCTCTCACTCACTCTCTCCTTCTCTCTCACTCCCTCTCTTATCTCCCTCTATCACCTACCCCCCCACCCCATCACGCATGTTTCTCACCTGTGCAGCTGATGAAGCACACTTGTGGCTCTTCAGGAAGGCAACGTTGTGTTGTGGACTACAGTTCCCGGTCACTTCACCTCTTATCCACCATGGTGTTGGTAACCTGCGGGAGATAGACAGATAGATAATATATATAGATAGATAATAGAGATGTGGCTGTGACTCAGAGGAAGAGCCACAATAATGAGGAGGCTGTGACTTTGAGGAAGAGCCACAATAAGGGGAGTAGTGACTGTCAGAGGAAAAGAGCCACAATAAGGGGGAGGCTCAGGGCCGGCGCTACCCACTAGGCGAACTAGGCGATCGCCTAGGGCGCCAACATCTGGGGGCGCCACAAATTCAGGGCAAACTTGGATAAAATTAAAAATGAAGGGAAAACTGTGGTGGACACTGTGGTGGAGCCGTGGAGGGTCGGAGCAGGATGTTAGAAGGGTGGGGGATCGGAGGGAGGCGAGGGTAGGTAGACGGTAGCCGACTGTGTTTTCTTTTTTAATACTATTCGTTAACCCCGGAGGGACTAACCCGGGTCCTTATCTTTGGCGGCCTGGAGAACTGTCGAGCAGTGACCTGAAGGCTGACATCTGAGGAACCCTTCTCCCAACCCCACCATCCCCTCCCCTCCCTGAGCCGCCCCTTCCCTGTCTTTGTCGGGATGAGGCAAGGTTACCTGACCTCTGAAGGTTACGTCAAGGATTTATTGACTTAATGTAATAACAATAATTGGTTATTTGCATGGGTGAAGTAATAAAGCCACAAGATGAAAACAATGTAGTCATGGGTTACTGTACCTACATTAGCTTATCAAAACTTTCAAGGGGGCGCACATCTAAAGGCTTGCCTAGGGCGCCAAATCATCTTGCACCGGCCCTGGGGAGGCTGTGACTGTCAGAGGAAGAGCCACAATAATGAGGAGGCTGTGACTTTGAAGCACAATAAGGGGGTAGTGACTGTCAGAGGAAGAGCCACAAAAAGGGGGTAGTGACTGTCAGAGTAAGCGCCACAATAAGGGGTTAGTGACTGTCAGAGGAAGAGCCACAATAAGGGGGTAGTGACGTCAGAGGAAGAGCCACATACCTCCTGCTGGTGTCAAGATGAAACTTCAGGTGGAGGGTAACGACCAGCATCACAGGCAGGAGCACAACTAATAATATTCGGTGACGGAAGAGCCGGGCGCCTAGCACAGTAACCATATTCAGTAATCTCAGCATCTAGTCAACACTTCTTCAAGGATTCTGGCGTTAATTCTTGGGTGTGTGTCTGGGGATGAGAGAAAACTTGGGGTAAATTAGTCTAACCCATAAAATAATTAAAAACGGTGGATCCCCGACCGAATTTGGTTATCACAGTACAGTACCTTTGTAGTGGATTTCTCCCTTACAAACGCTGTTTGTCACTGAGTAGCCGACCCCACGAATTCCCCAGTGTATGCCTCGTGGTCTAGGTCAACCAGCGCCGCCCACGGAGTGGGGGTCAACTACTAAGCCACGCCTACCCCCCGCTATTTAAGACCTGACCTCGTGGTGATCTCTCTTTCTACCTACACCAACCAGCCAGCAACACCTTCTCCTCCTCCGCCTGCCTGGCGGTCCTCGCTCCCGCCAGCGACCCACAAGCTGTCCTCCTCTGAGCACCCTCACCAACCAGCAAGCAACACCTCCTCCGCCTGCCTGGCGGTCCTCGCTCCCGCCGGCGAGCATGGCGACCCACAAGCTGTCCTCCTCTGAGCACCCTCACCAACCAGCAAGCAACACCTCCTCCTCCGCCTGCCTGGCGGTCCTCGCTCCCGCCGGCGAGCATGGCGACCCACAAGCTGTCCTCCTCTGAGCACCCTCACCAACCAGCTCTCTCTACATCACGCTTGTAACCACGCTGCCACTTCCCAGCACCAAGCTGCATTGTACATCCAATACAACATGTATACAGAGAGCACATTGTGAGTTTCCTTTCTCCAACCCATCCTGAGTGTGAACCAAACATCCCATACCCCACACCTTCAAACTAAACGCCCGAGAACAAGGCAGCAAAATCTTATCATATCCTTACGCACCAAAATATAAATAATTATAATATATGATACACGAACAGTTGAACATTTGCTGTTATATCACCAAAACTTTCTATCGGGGGATGAAAAACTGTATAAACTACTGCATGACTATCAAATATGCATAAACTTTCGCCAGCACTCGAGCTCAGTGGCGTGAAGATTATGTCACTGCGTTGTGTTGTCCGCCCTTACATAAACAAAACAAAAGATTCTTACCTAAAACATGGCCGAACAATATCAAACTCAAAAGAAAATATATTTACATGCAAACAATTTTATGGAAAAACTTGAAACTAACAATGTTTGGGTGGAGTATAACAGGCAGGAACCCAACTTGTAAATAAAGTGGCTTCTTAAAACGCACTAGGAAATTACACGCTGAACAAAATTACCACAGAGGCGAATTTCCAGGAACAGAATAGTACATCAGAGGAAGTGTTTGTGTGAAAATGGCTTTCATCCTATGTCTGTCGGAGTGAGAGTTGTGAACTCTTGGAACAATCTGCCAGAGTGTTGTGACGGCACCGAGTGTGAGCTCTTTCAGGACCAGACTTGACCAACACTGGAGCAGGTTCAGGTACATTCAGGAGCCGGCATGCCCAGCACTTGCCAACAGTGCGTAACAGAGACGTGACCGATCGTCCAAGCAGCTAACGAGTCGATCAATGGTGAAGAGGATAAAAGGAAAAAAGCACTGATTACTTAATAATGATTTTTAAGAGGCCTTGCTGTAGGTAGTATGTAGCAGGTAACTAATATACAGTATAATGCTCCAGCAAGATACTGTACACTTCAATACAACAACATACAATACAATATTCGGCCACGTATCATTATCTCCCTTAAGACATTTTGAAAAATAATCTTTCTTAAAGTTACAAATATAAATAATGTACATCTCTAGAGGCCACAAAGTCAAATATAGTTAATGTCTCGTGAAGTCACTAAGATAAATAGTGTGTCTCGTGAAGTCACTAAGATAAATAGTGTGTCTCGTGAAGTCACTAAGGTAAATAGTTAGGCTCTTGAAGTCACTAAGATTCATATAGTTAATGTCTCACAAAATGTCACTAAATATCTCCGGCAGTACATAGCATACCCTAAGGGAAAAGATTTCACTCTTACTTTCACTATGGTTAACGTAGGATACAGCACACCCTCTTCTGTAGTTACCAGGGTTTGTTTTAGCCACTTGTAGATTGTAATAGTGGTGTCTTGTGTTATTAAGAGATGGTATAGACACACACACAAGTTCCTATATCCTTGGCGCAGGAACTGTGTATATAATTCTGTTGCCAACACAATGGCTCGTATCCTTCGACTTCTTCAGATATTCTCAGATAATACGTGTATATTAATCTTACAGCAAATGATAATTAACTCGTAATCTGTGCTAATTGGTAGTTTATTAGGTTTTGTAGTGCGGGTACTAATTTCTAGAGAATGATCACAAGAACCTTACTGACAGACACTCGTACACGCACTAACCCACCTTACGCCCGACAACTACGAGTGTGGATGTGAAAGTGACCTGACTGGTTAATCACATGTGCACAATGTCCAACGTATCGTACTGCTATCAAGGCATTTTCCCATCAAAACGATTGAAACTTATAACACCGACTTTACTACAAAACAAAAAAATAAATTCCAGATTTGTTCCCATTTTCAACGTCTTGGTAGAAAGAACAGGTAGTCACGTTATTTCCACGCCATCATCTCCATGTAAACAGAAAAATATCACTCGGGGAAAAGAACATGGAAATGCTTAGCAAAAATAAATTAACTAAAAAGTAAGAAGAAATCTACACAGGAATTGGATAGAATAAAGTTCATTTAGAGTACAAACAAAAATAGAAACAAGTGTTGGGGCTCACAGCCACAGGTGAGGTTGTAGCTGGCTAAGTTTCTTCACTGCTGGGCATGATGACCAAGGAGAGAACCGAAAGATCACTTCCATCACGACCCAGGTTTTGTAACTCTGAGATCGTCTCACCGGTACTGAGAAACTAAAGCAACTGGCGCCCATTACGTGAGTCGTGAGGCTTGAACGGGGAGGTGGATCTTGTGATGGTTTGGTGAGCTCGGTAACTGTCACACCCAGTAGACGAACAGATTAAGTTCCCCCAACAAAATAGTTGCGGACGCAATCCCGCTATGATGATAAGTTCGTGGCTAAAATGACACTGTTCTTGGCGAAATGATTAGGAGGGCATTGCTTGGGTGAGGGATTCTTGGGGTCCCCTTAAGTCAACGGTGTAGAGTTAACCCCTATACACAGCTTCTCCAGCACCACCTCCGTTGCCTCGCACTGCGTTAATAAGCTACTATTACTACACAATCTAGCAGCGACAACAACAAGTACTACTGACCACTACACAGCCTAGTACTCATAGTCTACTATTACAGTTCCCTGCCTAGTACTGTAAACACTACATAAAGTGCTCGTATACATCTGCTACTGACACAGGTACTACTACTAGACACTGCATCTGCACTGGGAACACAGCCTTTAAGTGAAAAGATCAGTCTGGAGAATGTCACTTGTGCCTTCACGCTTAACACGGCAACACACCTCATTGGCTGATATACAGTACCGTAAATAGCCTCGTCAATGGCCACCTATCCTTAAACGACTACTGAAACTCATAGCATAATCGTATAGTACTACGACACCTACTGTATACCACTGTTAGCTGCGGGCCTATGCACAGTACACACAACATCAGCCTTTGTGCTACCATAGTTCAGTACAGTACAGCCTCTACGATTCTAGCTACTGTACGTATTAACGCTAGCTGACGTGCTCTTACACCAAGTTTAATTATTACTGTACCACGTGTTCCAGTGGGGCATCGGTAAATTCGTCTTCTCACTGCAATTACTCTACTCTGCAGATAAAACTAATATATGGCGCACAAGTGAAATCTCAACACTCGTTAGTTAGAGGCGAATATATATATATATATATATATATATATATATATATATATATATATATATATATATATATATATATATATATATATATATATGCTGATAACCACCAGGAAAGAAGAAAACACGAAGATCCCAAGCGCTTTCGTGTAATTCACATCTTCAGGGGTGAGTACAGACTGTACTCACCCTTGAAGATGTGAATATTATATATATATATATATATATATATATATTCGCCTCTAACTAACGAGTGCTGAGATATCACTAGTGCGCTATATACCTGTCAGCAAGTCAAGCACGTAGGGAGAGTACAGGTGTTGGAGAGTGTTTCAACTGTATACAGTATATGTACGAGTTTGTGGTTATTTGTGCGTTACAGCAGTATCAAGAAGCTTCCACGGTTAGAGGAGCCTCTCTTCCTCTCTCTTATCCTCCTCAGTTTGGTTACACTAGGTTGGATTACAAATCATAAACAACATTGATACATAAATGCACGCTCAAACAAGAAAATTATAACGTAAAGCCAATAGTCACCCACAGCTGTGCTCGGTAGGTAGTGGTAAAGTTTAGTGTTTCAACTTAACTGTAATACCAATTTGTGGTCGCGTTTCGTTATTACAGGGTGAAGTATAATATCTTTCTTTTTTTCTTGGTAAATTATTTACGCGTGCATTGGGGCAGAGCCGTCCCTAGGGGGGTGCGGGGCTCAGGGCAATTCATCCACTGCGGGGCCCCTTTACATTTGCTATGTTATAACATTTTTCATATATTCCCCATTTGACAATCTTCGCAGGCAAAAATCTTCTGAAAAGTGTCGGTTTTCACCATGTTTTTTAATAATTTTCACTAGATACCTTAACAGGTCCTTTTTCTACCAAAATATCAATTGTCGTAGTGTCCAGTACATGTGGCCAGTTGGCTGGATCACATACATCTTCATCAACATGCCCGTAAGCGTAGGTACAACTGGCCATTTTAAAAGCCTTAGTACTTTTTTCAGTACTCTCCTCTTCTTCAGCTTGAACATGACCCACCCATCACAGTCGCTCAGGTCCATTTATATACCAGTGTTTGGTGTTTCTAGGGAACCTTTCATTGACATTTCTATTTCTTCCCTCTACCTTTCCTCTGCACCCGAGATGTATTTTCTGTATCTGTCTCTATCCCTGCTGGCCATGGTATAATAGAGGGCTGTGTACGACAGTCAAATAATGTAGATCAACAATTTCACAAAACACAAATCACCGACAACTGGAGATTCAGAGTTCGGACAACACTGACAGGTGACCGCTATCAACGTCCTCACTCCTCTTCGACAGAGCACAGTAAAGAATGACATATTGTTCTCAGTCTGGGTGGTAAGATGGTGTGGCTTAATAAGAACATAAGAAAATAAGGAGTCTGCAATAGGCCGGTTGGCCTGTGCATGGCAGCTCCTGTCGAGAGTTAATACCACTCTATCATCCATGAATCTATCCAGCCTCCCTTTGAAACTTTCCAGCGTTCCAGCACTTACTACAAAGTTGCTAAGCTTGTTCCACTCGTCCACCACCCTATTTGTAAACCAGTTCCTTCCTATCTCCCTCCTAAACCTAAACTTATCCAACTTGTCAGCAGATGCATTGCCTAACTGTGCTGCTCACTAATCCTTCAGGTGGTCTCCTGAATCTGGGTGGTAAGGTGAGGTCCGCTTAATGTGGTCACAAATTCTGGTGTGGGGCGAGGTAAGGGCCGCGGGCCGGGACGGTCGCCCGGGTTACCACACCCTCGGGACGGCTCTGCATTGGGGTGACACGGCAACTACTACCTAATACATTGGGGAGGCAGCACCTGTGCCACCTTCGCTTGCAGGTGTGGGGTGAGGTAATGAATCCAGGAAAAAATCACGAGAAAAAAAAGTAAAAAAAAAGTCACGGAAAAAACCTAACCTAACCCAATCTAACTTAACCTAACCTAGCCTAATCTACGTGCAATGCCATCATATATATAATGTGTTGTCAATGTGTACAAGTCATGTGACTTTATTTCCGTTCACTGATTATGACATGACATTCATGACGTGACACAATTTAGAGAAGTGATCTGTGTGTTGATACATATAATAAATACTGCAATGGCCACTCTGATGGAGGCTTCAGGGAGGGAGGGGGAAATGTGCACTGTTAAATGGAGGTAAACGGAGGAACAGGTGCAAGATTGAGGTACGGTGCTAGCGCCTGCCTCTCATTATTGGGCAGACCTCACCAAGCATCGGAACTTTTTTCCTGTACCAACACTGAGCAATGAAGGCCATAACGGTAAGGTGAGGTAGTGGAGGCGGTGGTAAAGGCCGGTACAGGCGCAGTTACAGGTACATTCTGGAACCAGTACATGCCCAGTACTTGTTAACAGTGTGGAACAGAGACGTGACTGACCGTCCAAGAACAGGCCGATCAGTGGCGAAGAGAATAAGGTAAAAGCAAAGTATCTCACCACTGTGCCACGGTTCGAATCCCGCTGAGATCCGGTCTGAAATCTCCCCCAGTCTCAGTGATCCATTTGCTGATAAATCCACCAGAGTAGCCGTTTTTATCATTCACCCACCCATCCCAGGTTCTGCTCATCAGTAATGCGCATGCGCAAAATCGACGGGGGATCTCCCGGTCTGGGGGCTCTCTGCTCACTCATTTGACCTGACCTAACGTATCCTAACCTAACGTATCATAATTTAACCTTACCTAACCAAATTGGGGGAGCTCTCAGACCACATACACTGCACTGTACATGTAAATAATAATAATAATAATAATAATAATAATGAGAACGCTTCGACTGGGGTTATTGCCACACCGGACACACGTGGGGAGAACGCTTTCCAGAGAATGGCAGAGATCCTACTAATTACAGGTTTCCTCCGGATACTACAGCCTCCTTCTGTACCAACACTAGAAAAATAAAGTTTACAAAGCAACATAGAACAGACCCACCCCCTGAACAGCTAGTAAGTTGATAAATGGCGAAATAAAAAAAATGATTCACGGATATATTATGTCAGGTGTGATGCAATATTTCTTTTGTAACTATCTCTGCTGCCATATGTTGCAGTGTCCTAGAATGAATGAACTACCAGTAGTATTAAGCAAAGAATAAGGACTTTTAGTCTTTGGTATTATCAAGCCATTGTATCTTAAGTAATAATGTCTTTTAAAAAATTGTTTACCAAAAATATCAGAATTGGGTAAATGGGAAAACAAGAAACATTTTATTAGAAAATGTTCAGGCAAAAAATAAAAAAATGTATATATATATATGTTCTTGGTTAAAATAAAATCAATACAATGTTTTATAAAATAATATTAAAGGGCTTAATTACCGCGCCAAACAGCTGATGATGTGATGACATGCACAAGCTGCAAGTATAGATATCATGTACCGGTATATTATGTCTGTTCTGATCCCATATAAAACAATGTATGCTGAAAACGGTTGCTGGGTATCGAATCCGTATTGTGGGAACCGATTCTCGATAGTGTTTTGTCTCGGGTGATGGCTCGTGTTTGTTATGTTTTGTGGCGTCTATGAATCCCAGACCCCAGCGAGCAAAACAGAAGAAGTAGCTCGAATGCAACCAACAAAATCTCCACCATGGTACGTGTTTTAGAGTTACTGTGACGTGTAGATGGAGGTTAGGTTAACTATGGACGTAACTTTATAAGGTAAATGACGGTACGGGTGACATAGGAGGTTAATTGGGTGAATATCTTTGATGGCTGTACTAGGACCCTGTGTTCTTGACAACTCTCGATATTTCTTTATTTAATTCACAAAAAAATCTCCTTTTCGCCATTTCATGTAAAATATATCCAAGTTAATGTTACAACAAATGATGATGTTTGAGGATAAGATATGGATTATGGACTCGAGATAAAACGGAAAAAAAGTCATACATTCACGTTAGGGAAAACACGATATATCTCTGTACTTTAAATTACAAATATCTTTAGTGTAATATACTATTTTGTATTAATTAAATGAAGTTTACGTATGTAGCCTAGAACTCAAAGAGGCCATAGGATGGATAGAATGAGACTGAATATATTTTCTTTATGTGTACTTCATTACTTTCCCTTGTTTCATCATGTTGACCCCAAACCTGGCGAGTCATAATAGTTGTTTCCCCTGGTTGATGTAACTTGTACCTTAAGTGACTATGTCTGTCTAGTTGAGTTGTATGGGCATTCACACAGATTATTTGATATTTTGTTTTTTAGGTGAGGAACAAAGGGAAATGGTGTATGTTTTGTAGCAGGATGGAGTGTCTCTAAAGGGTGGTTGAAGGTCTTGTGTAGATAAATATGTGTTTTGCTTAACCCAGACTAAGCAAATTTTTTGTTTACTCTCTCCAGATTATACGCGTACAATCAGCCGACGGCACCAAACGAGTGGAGGCAAAACCAACAGATTCCACCAAGACTTTCTATGAAAAAGTCCACGACGCATTTCAGCTAACGAGCATCACATTTAGTCTGTATCTTACCCGGGATAGAAAAACAGAACTCGTCTCCTCGCCGCGGAAGACCCTCAAGGGATGCAAACTGAATCATGGAGATATGGTTTACCTTTACAAGTTGGATGCTGGTGGTGAGCCTTTAAAAATGTTTAGTATTGTAGATCACCTGAAGATTAGCCCCCCTAGCTTACATCACCTGGTGGGGGTTAGGTTACCATTAAGGTTTTTAAATCGTGTGAAATATACTAGTGGACTAATCCTCTGGTCATCCATTATTATAGATGAAAGTACAGTAATTAAGGACATTTCAAGGACGTCAAGGTCTTATTTGCCGTCCAAAAACAATTGGCAGGTGTTTGAAGACAACTACATTGACAAAGAAATATTAAATTAGTCCGAAATATCAAACTGTGATTAGGTAATTAGTGAGAGGTGAGTATTTTTGATGCACTTGACTTGCCAACAGGTGGGTGTAAAAGTACACCACCGCCCTTCACTGCATCAACCAGTAATCCTAGTAACAGCCAGAATGGTGGGAAGGTGATCGTTCCTGTATCAACACAACAAGTGGCATCTAGTATCAAGAGCATGGTGGAGGAGAACGAGGTGGATCAGCTTCTGGCCAAGGAAGTCGGCTTGATTGACAGGAAAATAAATCCACAACTGTAAGTTTTGCCAATACTGTTTTGTACTACATTAACTTAACCTTCAGGACCAGATGAGTATTATTTTGGATATTAAACTTTTGAGAAAATTAACAAATACATTCTTTCCTTTCTTTCTTCCCCTTCCTTCAATTGTTTCCTGTTCTCTCTCCCTCAACAATACCCTCTTGTTGTCCTGTATACTATACATTACCCTTACATAACAGTGTAATACAGTACTGGTAAAAGGAGTTGGATTCACTGTAGATGCCAAGTACACTGGTAATGGATGAAAATAATTTTTCCCTTAAACACTGTGGTGAAACGTGGATAGTCTCTTACATGTACTAGAGAAATATTTGACAAACCGTGGTGTCTACAGTCAGGGTAGTGTCGTAGGTTAGCTATGTAAATGTCTACGATACTGATGTAAATTAATGCAAAAACTTATCGAAACTATGAAATTATTACTGTTATTTAAAAGATTTTGTTAAATAAATAAAAAGATTTTATTATTTATTTATTTTTTCCAATTTACCTGGTCTGTGTGGGGTGGGGGGGGGGGGGTATATAGGTAAATTATAACTGTACTGATCTTAACTCTCCCTTGCAGATGTCGCCATGGCAATAACAGTAAATGTGTACACTGTATACCACTGGATCCCTGGGATGAAGGTCACTTGAAGGAACAGAACATCAAACACATATCCTTTAACTCCTACCTACGGAAACTGACTTCCGGGGTCGACAAGGTAAACGTTGATGATGTGTTATGAATCTATATAGAACACTGAATTTATTACTGTATTAAAATTAAGGTCAGATAAAGGAGTGGACAAGTGCACACTGAATGCCATAACCAGCATCACATTAATAATTCTTGTGACTCCTCTGAAACTTACACAGTACTAGAGTGAGTGATGTTATTATGTTTTGTTTTCATTAATTTTTATTTGCAGGGGAAGTTTGTTGTTTTGGATGATATTAATTGTAAAATCAAGATGGGTTGTAAAGATCACCCACCATGGCCAAAAGGAATCTGCTCCAAGTGCCAGCCCTCCGCCATCACACTAAATCGACAATCGTACCGCCACGTGGACAATGTTATGTTTGAAAACCCTAATTTAGTAGAGCGCTTCCTCAATTACTGGCGCGTGACGGGACACCAGCGTTTAGGCTTCTTGTACGGGCGCTATGAACCTCATCTAGATGTTCCACTGGGGATCAAGGCCACTGTGACAGCTGTGTATGAACCTCCTCAGGAAGGGTCAAGAGATCATGTGAAGCTCTTGCCAGACCCAAAGAAGGAAAGTGTTGATGATGTAAGTATGGAATCTGTCACTTATTTTTCTTTATATGCATTTTTTTCAAGTGGAAACTTAAAGCACATTCCAAGGGCCTGGAGTCTTCCCTCAAGCAGGGGTTCGGGGGACACAAATATAACGATTAAAGTCAAAGGAGATTGTGGCATGTTTGCCATATTTTAACTTGGTAAAATTCAACAATGTAGATGCTCTTTGGTGATTCACACAAACATTACTTTTTTCCAGATTGCTAAAGGCTTGGGATTAACATGCGTTGGTTGGATTTTCACTGACCTAGCGCCCCTTGATTCAAACAATGGTACGGTGCGTTACCTCCGGCACGCAGATACCTACTTCCTCTCCGCACACGAAGTTATCACAGCTGCTCATCTACAAACTCTTCACCCTAACCCCTGCAGACTGTCACGTGAGGGCAGATATGGTTCAAAATTTGTCACAGTCATAGTGACGGGTGATAAAAATAACCAGGCAAGTTGTGAACCTCGATAAACTTTTGTAGTTGTTGATGTGTGACTCCTAAATTGGGTAACGGTCAGCTGGGTCATAGTTCAAGTCAAAGAGCTACTGAGGACTTTTTTGGGGGAACCAGTCAGCACCTATTGTAGCATGTAGCTTTAGAAGGGCAAGGGATTATACTTGTTAGAATATGAAGTAGGTTGTGTATCCATAAGAGCCTCAAAGACTAATGCAGAAGGTTGACTACATCAAAACATGATTAATAATATTATTATGTATAAGCTATGGTGCATTTGGCCAGTTTTAATTGAAAGTACAAAAATTTACCTTTGACTGTAGTGGTAGAAGGGGTTGAACATTTTCTTTGATATAATTATTGCAGGAACTTCATTTTGCCAATTATTTCTGCAGGTGCACATGGAAGGCTACCAAGTGAGCAATCAGTGCCAGTCTGTAGTGAGGGACAAGTGCCTCATACCTACCAAAGACGCCCCAGAGTTGGCCTACATCCGTGAGTCGTCGGCAGAGCAATATGTCCCAGATGTTTACTTCAAGGTAGGTCTTCTAATGGTATAAAAAAGTGAATAATGAATAACTAATTCTGAATATTTAGTACTATAAAAAGTGACCCTGAACCTGCATAAATGGAGGAGTCTGTGTTGAAGAATGTGTAAGACTGTAGAGGTTGTGATATGGGGAGGGCCTAGCTTCTAGATGAACACCCGGCTATTGAGTGGTAGATGATGTCATTGAGAGTTGGTATGATGAAACTTTTTATCAATATTAACATGAATTAGTTTTTCTTACATCATGGCAAGCTATTATCAAAGATTTCTATCTACCTTAACAAATTTAAAAGTGAGAATTTAAAAGTGAGACAGCCGAGTGGACACAACATTTGATTCCTGTCCCAACGAATGAATGATTATGAATATTATCTTAAAGCCTCAACAGCCATATGGAGCTGGATATAATTAATGGTAAAAAGTAAAAAGCCTGGATAGACCGAGCTCTTCGGCAAGTTACCCCACACGGAAGCCTAAGGGGCGAGGTATAGAAGGTATCCCGACACTCAGGTTGGAAAAGAGCGGCATAAAGAAGGGAAACAGGGAGCCGTTTACCACTCTAGTAAAGTCAGTTGCATCCAGCCATGTCTCCTGTTGTACCTTACGGCTGTGTCACTTTAAGGTCTTTATATCCCTTTATGTACTCCACATAAAGTGAGAGAAGAGAATGAAAATACTGTACAAGTAATAGATGACGTAATAAACCAAAATACATATTTTCTAATTGCAGGAAAAAGATCAGTACAACAATGATGTGGTACGTCTAGGAAGACCTTTACCTGTGGAATATCTCCTCCTGGATTGTCCGGTTTCCACCCCCAATGAACCTATTTATACATTTGCTGTTAATGAAACAAATTTTCCAGTGGCTAACAGGTAATACCTTTACAATTTTTTATTTCCGTTTTGATCCATATGTGTTTTGCTGATGTGCATATTGAAAACAATCTCACAATAATATATATCTTTTGCAAGTTAATTGACGCAATAAGGTATTGGTATTAATGGAGGTTTTCATTTAGGTCGGTTGTGTTGCTAGGTGGCGTGGAGAGCCAACATATTTTCTGGATCAGCTTTCTTATAATCATTCAAACCAAAACTCTTTCTTCTGTGGCTCTGTGTTTATAGTCTCACCACAAGAGTGTGTACTATACTGATGGAGTACATACCACACACTTAACACCATATAATCCTCACAGAATGGTGGAGGGTCATCTGCAGGACTTCAATGCACTGGCTACATATCTCAAAAAATTTGGTGATGAACAGTTCTTGGAAGCTGTATCTGATTTGCACGTCTTAGTGTACATTGCAACTATGGACATGTTACCTCTCAGGGTATGTATTGAATTATATTTGTGTTAATACATCAGTAATGTCTACAATGTAATTTACTCATGTAAAGCACTGAGTTGTTGACAGTTTTGTTTTTCGAACATATATTTTACATTTAACATGGAATTACTTACTCATATGGTTAATATTTTAAGGAAAAAACTCACCATTTCAGTAATAACTTGCACTCATTTTCCTCAGGAATATATTGAACCCTTACTTGAAGCTGTGAAAAAACGTGATAGGGCAGCAGCATTGGAGTGGAAACAGTCTGGCCACTGGGCTACTGTGGAACAGTTGGTGATGGCATCAGGTGGGGAAGGTGCAGTGGCGGGAGGGGAGAGCGATGTAACAGGCAGAGGCCCAAGTGTCCAACCCTCTACATCATCTACCTCATGGACATGTCAGCACTGCACATTCATTAATCAGACAGCAAGTGAAAACTGTGATATGTGCCATCTCCCACAGTGAACTGGCAACAACTTTGATACAATACGAAGGTGTCAGTCCTGATGCTGATATTCAGTGTCTTGTGTGTCCTAGACAAATTCCTAGTAGATTTGTTAATGGTGAAACAAGCTCACATTGTTCACAGAACCAACAGGAACATCTCAAACATATATTTACAGTATTTGCTTGTATTATATCAAGCACTGTAGTGCATCCTCAGAAGAGGGTATTCAGGTTTTTAATATGACTTGGTTGTAAATTGTTTAAATCCTTAATATAGAAACTGTTGAGCTAAGCTTAATGTTCTCACAATGACTGTCTGATGTAAGTATTCCATTGAGAATATTTTAAGCCCATTTTCTTGAAGTTAGCTAAATTTTTAAGCTACAGGAAAACACAATGTGCTCTTATTAAGTCTTAGACTCTCCATGCAAAATTCTCCAGTTACCGTGCAAGCTAAACAGGGAACTTTAACAGCTAAATTAGTCCCTCTTGATCATATATGCTTTTTCAATAATGTGTTGTGGCACACTAATATTTCTCTATCGATTAAGAAATTTGTATTCCAAATTATAGTTTAATTTATATCAGGGTAGTTTTATGCAAAATTTCTATAACTAAAGCATAAAAGATCTGTTACTGTGGTTCCACCTAGAGATGTTGTGTGCCTTGTGTGTAAGTCTTGGCATTTTTAGTCAAGTTAAATTGGTAAATATTTGATATGATTTAACGGTTTCTTTTTATAAGCAAGCTTCCCTTTCTTACTTAAAACAAGAGTTCCCTCTTCACTCTGTCACAGTCAAGTTTTCAATGTGTGAAGGTATGGAGGTCTTTAGTAATATTGTTCGGGATATTTATTAATTCTGCATGTGCCGTCCTGTTAGAATGCAGGAGGTGACGTGGAAAATGCAGAAAAGCTGCATTAGTGACGCGGATCATTTACGAGTTTATTGATCCTTGAATTGAAGCACAAAAACAGTATATCGGGTTGAGACTCTGACTAATGCCTTCATCCAAGTTGAAGTAGCCATTGTAGTTCTGATCATAGTATGTTTTCCTTGGATCACTTCACCCATCCTGGTTTCAGTCAGTCATAGAGCTTTGATCTCCAATATTGACACCTGGTGAATTTGTGGGTTTCCTCATGACTTCTTCAGGTATAACTCTAATGGTGAGCACAGAAACCGAGTGTGATCTCTTGTGGTTAGCCACGGGGCTCAACCTCAGTTTGTTGGGTGCTCGATATCTGTACCACATTGCATGTCTGCTTGGCAACTTTAAAATCTTCTAAATTGGTAATTAAAATTTTCTTATTTGGAGATTTTGACATACATATCTCATGATCATTGCATTTGCACTCAATGACCTTTATACAATTATTCTGGGCACCGTGTGACTTAGAAAAAATGCTAAGGATGTTTCATTACTGCATAAATGTCAGAGGTTCCCGTAAAGTTACAGTACAGTATATGTAAATTCACTCGAGTTAACTGTAAATTTTATATATGGTAATAATCTGTTACTTGATACAAAATTGGTAGGGCTTTGTTACAAGTGTGCATTGAAAATATTCTGTCCATACAGTGAGTTAAAGAGGAAATGTAGGAAATTACAACTGAATTAAATCTGTATGGTGTTTTAAAGTAGCCATATTATTAAATTTTTTCTTAGTAAAAGTTACATTTTGCAATATGTTCAAATCCATGAATAATATGTCTTTTCAGGTACAGTATATATTTATTATTGGTTTGATAGCACACAGAATATTAGTGAGAGACCTTGGTGGTGTTTAACATGAAACAACACTCCCAATGTGAGCCTTACTGACGACCACTTTTTGCACCTGCTGTTGCTAGCTTGTACAGAACCCATTGTGGTCAAGTAGCTTATTAATAAAATAATTGAAATTAAGAGTGCTTTCATATCTTCCAACTGTGACAGTTGTTACTTAAGGCCAACCTTTCATTACGTTACAATCTCCAGTTTTCCCACTAGTACTGTAGTGCCATTTACGTACCAGTTATCGTAACCCAAATTGTGATTCATATTCTTTCCATTGTCATCCAAAGTGTATGTGTGTGAACATTTAGACCCTGCATTATAAACAGTATTTTATATGGTATTATAACCATACCCTATCCCCCGATGTCTAGGTCACCTTCCCACCCACATGAAGGAGTGTGCATGTGTGCCCACTCTGTTCTCTCCAGTTTCTGAACCACAAAAATCTTGCTGTGTCTCAACTTGCAATTGTGAACTTTTCCCTATTGCCCTTACTTGTGGCCTCTGTAAGCATAAGATGAGTGTGCTGGAAAGATGAAGTGATGAGTTTGAGCAAAAAAAGTTTGTGCTAGACAGGTTGGCTGCAGGTGTGTGTGTTTGTACTGGCCTGGCCTGCTATTTTGGTGTGAACAAGTCCACTGTCTAGTACACATAGAAAAATGGAAATGCTATCATGGAAAAGTGTTGAGACAAGTTCTCTTATACATGCCAAAGTTATTAAAGCCTTCCAGGGCTTTCCTGTCCAAGAAGGAAAGGCTCTGTTTGTGGCTTCAAGGTAATGAAGGTCAAGTTATCCCTTCTCTTCAGCATCAAAGCCTCAGGTGGCTGTTGGGTCAACCTGTGCTGCTGTATTATGTCCTGCACTCAAGAAGAAGAACAAACATGCTTGACTGTGTTATGAGAGGTGAAGAGGAGAGTCTGGGTTACAACTGTAGTAGGCAGATTGTTACTTGTCAGTTAGAGGGATTGGTGTATTTTGGGGTAATGTTTTGGGAACGTGACCAATTTCTGACCATGGATGCAACTGATTTACAATTTAGAAACTAACAGCCCAGTGGATTAGGCAGAAATTGTTACAGGTTGGACCTCCCTGGTCTGACACCACGTGTGGTCCAGCAGCAGTTTTTCTTGTTGTCATTATTTTTATGCTTCCTGTATGTACAGTATTTCCTAATGCCAACACCTTAAAATTGTGTAAAAACACAAATACATTGTTACAATGACTTACTGTATATACAGTACTTGAGTATATTTCAAGTTTTTATGATTGAATTTTTATGTAAAAAGTAGGGGGTCGAACAATACTGTATACGAGTATTGTATAGTATATTTGAGGGGTAAAAATTTGTGCATTTCAGTGGGTCATTTATTGTGAACGATAGGTACCTTGTACATGCTCACAGTAGGCTAACTTGACCAATAAGCTCCTTTATCCTGGGCTTGCCTACCTTACCCCTGGATTCGTTATGTTGCTTCATGAAGAGGAGCTCATACACTATATACTGCTTTAAAACCACAATAAATATTTGATAAATTTCTTTTTGTTTGCCTCTGTTAACATCAACTTGGCAGACTCATCACTGTAGCCCTCTCACTGTGAGCTATGTTGTGGTTATTTTTCAACTCGTAATTTCAGGTACAGTAGATATGCATAACTTTCTTCATATTTTTTTTTAACGCCATTACATTCACACAATCCTACATACAGAATGTGCAAAAAAAAATAAATAAATAAAAGTAATAATTATCACAAGGACAAACCATAAAGAGAATAAACATTTCTACACATGTGCGAGTTAACATGCAACGTGGGGGAGCCCCGATGCTAGGCAGAGTCTGTGTTGCTATGGTAAGCTTTGAGACTGTGTTCATGAACTTGTTAATTTTTGGTACAGTAATATATTGACCACCCCCCCACCCATGGTACTGAAAATTCTCTGGTTCAGTTCTGGTGTGATCCCAAGAGTGCTGGATTGGAGAGGTTCAACCTGTATACTGTCTTAAGATTTTGAAGAAAAAAAATATATATACAGTACATTATTGTACAGTACTGTATATACATATAAACAATGATAGGACATTGTCAGATTTTTTTTTTTTTTTTTTGGGGGGGGGGGGGGGGGGTCAAACTTAATAAGTTCGAATGTTTTGGTAGCTTCAGTCTTTTATCTGAATGTAAATAAACAATATCCCAACTTACAGGAAGTCAGTCATTAGCAAATGTAACAGGTGAAATTTCGTTACGGGTCATCAGTATGATGACCACTTTTTACCCAAGACCTTTAGCGGTATGTTGAAAGTCTATACTGTACTATATAGAAGGTCAATAGTTTGGGCTAGTGTGGAGGCAGGGTGGCCCGAGAGTCATATGCAGTACAACGAAAAGGACAATTACACTAGGTAAAATTTCCGCCATTCTCACTCCTACATAAAAAAAAAAAAACACCACAGTCTTAATCACACTAAAATTTATCGCCATGTTCTCGTTCTGCCGTTTGTGGAGCAGCAGAAGAGGCGACAGGACTTTTTTTTTTTTTTCTCAACTGTACAAGAGAGTTGGCACTGTATGCAGTAAAGATGGGGGTAAAATACATACTGTACATGCTCAACCCTACCTACACCCTGTACCTAATTGATCCTTGTCAAGTCTATGGTGCCTTTTGTATGGGTGTTGTCTTAAAATATACTGTTAAGTGTTATGAAAGGAAATTTCTTGCCAACCTTAACTGCTATCACCATCTTTGGATAATTTACCCAAATCGCACTACTGTATCACCATGAATTTAAAGCTGTGAGCCAAGAATGGAAAGTCGATGATTGGTAGACACACTAAGAGCTGGTGGAGCCTCAAATCAACTTACTATCATCATCTTGGCATAATTTTCACCTCATCACCCTCCTCCCTATGATGCCACACCACCTACGAAAGGGCTCACCACCCACTTGGCACCACAAAAGCCTGCCACTGCACCACAACCACCTCTTGCATCACAACAACCAGGCTCAACCACCCAATTTGCACCACCACAACCACCAGGGCTCAGTAGTTGCCAGTTACTTTCCACCTCAACTTCAGACTCGTCACACGCGATAATTATAAAATCTTATATGGTTTCTACGACTGAAATTTCATGTGAAAAAAAAATCTTTATCTTTCATGTTTTTGGTTGGGGGGGGGTTATGTTTACAGTACTCGCTTCCCTAGACAGCCAACTAAAGAGAAATATTAAAGAATGGGATTTGAGGTACTGAAGACACTGTTTCCCTCCCTTCAGTATGAGAAGTTGTTTTCAGCTTTTTTTTGTATTGGTTCATCTTACACCTACAGTACTGTATACCTTTCAAGTGTGCTTATATGAGGGGGTGTAAGTGGTAACGTGTGTACAGGTATCTCGCAAAGGTTAGAGTCCTGTTTGGTCTGGACACACATTAGAAGAGAGTTATCCAGCATGACCGTCACTACCAAACATCGCAGGTTTCTCGCCCGAATGGCTAGTACAGTACGCCGATAACTGGTGAAAATGACAAAAAGAAAAAAGCTACTAGCTGACTCTTAATTATATGAGCCTCTTTCTGTACAGCACTGCCATTGTGGGTATGTTGAAGGCTTAACTGGGTTATTAAAATACATGCTGTAATTAACAAATAAATTCTTATCAAAGCATTCACGTGATATAAAATATATCTATAACTTTTAATTTCCTCAGACGAATTTACTCCAACACTTTCTTTTGGTAAATTATATCCTCCCCAAGTGGAAACAATGATAGATACTTTACTATTAGACGGTGGCTGAAAGACACTCAAGAACCTCTTACGGAAACACTCATATTTAATGATACTTAATATTTACTGAAGGTATTTTCTTACGTACATACAGTGAGTTCTGCTATAACGCGTGTTTTGATAACGCGAATTTGCCCTAACGCGATTTATGAATAGAGGAATGATATTTGTATAACGCGAACGCTTGTTTGCTGTAACGCGATTTTTGCTTGCTATTTCTCCAATTTTGTGGTATTAACTGTGATCGAATTCCCGGTGATGATCGTAAAAGAAAGGATATAACACTTGAAGAGAAGCTCGATGTTATCAACCTCAGCCTTCTCCCCCATCAAGTTAGGTATATTCATATTTTTTCAAGGTAAAGTGTTACATTTACTGTATGATTTCATTCTTAGATATGAATGTAACATTTATTTAGACTGTGCTATCCTTTGTGTTAGGCTAACTACTAATTTTTTTTCGATTTCGAGTAGTAATCTGCACCAAACCCTATTTTCTCCATAAGCCCTGTTATTTCTATTACGCAACTATCACGTTATAGCAGAACTGATTGTATAAGATCAGCCCTAGTAAATGTTTCCTAAAATATCAGAGTATATTTATTTAATTTTTAAATATAATTCGCCCCTCCTTCCTGTAGGGGGTTCAGGGGCTTGGTAGCAGCCTTCTTACTTTACTTATAAATCCAATAAATTACTGGCCTCAACTTTTATCATTAGGAGACAGTAATGTTGCTTAAAAGGGCCTTTCCATTTTGATCCCAGAATAATGTTCTAAAATTGTGTACAGTACTTCAGTAACTACTCATAATAACTTTTAAACAATAGCAAATGTTGTACAAAAAATAAATATATACAGTATATATACTATGAAACTACTGTACTGTAGCTACTTACAAAATTTTTAGACAAATATACTCACCAAACCATGGAAGTTTCATGTTCAGGGTTTGCTTGCCTTCACATTGATAGGAAGATATTTGATATTCTGAACACATGAGGTTTCTAGTTACTTACTTGCCAGGTAATAAAGTCCTTCCTGTAAAATGTTATCACTCCTCATGGACCCTTCACATTAGAGCCTCCTGGGACAGGACAGAGTGGGTCGAGGTCAACAGTTGAAAACATGTTATGATAAGTGGAAGTGATGGTGGTAAGCTGCCTCTGAAGAGTCGAGTTTCTTAACTGAAGCTGATCAATTTGCTCCTCCAGCTTGCGTACATGATTTCGAAGAGATTTCTCATTGTGATCCTTTTCAGAACGTAATGCAGAGAGCTGAGCCTGGTAGCGTGTGGCTAGAGTCTGTGCCTCCACATACTGCTTGTGAGAGGCGCTGTCTCTCTCGGTTAACTGGGTCTGAATTCGATCTGATTCTTGGTTTTGTTGTAATCTGTAACGCTCTACTTGGGAGGATAAACTAGCACATTCGCGGATTCTTTCCTCCAGCTGAGCCGACGTATGTTCTAATATGGTATCCTTGGTGGACAACTGTTCTCGAAGGTGACTCACTTCCCTCGTCACCTCCTCCAGCTGGTGGTGTATGGATAAAATATTTTCCTTGTGGTTTGCAATTTCCTTCTCTCTAGTGGTGCTCTGTTCACGTTCTGCTTTGAGCTTACTTTCTTTCTTGCTCAGTTTCTCTCCCATTATCTTAACTTGATCTTCCAATGTTTGCTTTTCTCCTAATGCTTGCTGGAGTAACTCCCTCGTGTCCAGCAATCGTTGTTCCGTCTCCTGCAATGTCTTCGGAAGGCTTTGCAGGACATCCAGATGACCCGCTATCTGCGATGCACCCATCTGAAAAAATATGTAATATATACACTTATCAGCAAAATAAATAGTTAGAACAACTTACAAGAAATACACAGAGGAAACCCAAGTCTACCTTAAAAACTAATCCAATCTGAAAGGTGTCATTCTGATCAAAGGCTTTAATTATACACACAAGCCCAGCTACTGTACTCTACCAGATGTGAAAGTAAAGGTGGGCGGACTTTTCGTCACCAGTCTATTGAATACCAAGTCATAATAATGAAATTTAGATAATAATGCCTTTATTTTGGAGGTGATAAAGCCATGGTTAGGTTAAATTAAGGTTATACTGAACTAGTGACATATTGTACTAGAACTGAAAGTAATACACTGTACTGTACTATTTTATAAAAGTTCTTGGAAATTAAAGCATCCACAAAGTACCAAATACAGTGGAATGGCTGGCAAACACAATAACCAGTTCCACCACTGTACCCAAGCAAGTATAGCGCTAACAGGAGAAAAGTAAACCTACACTTACACGTGACTCAAGTTGTGAACACTGATGAATGAGCTTTATATTTTTTTGTTCGAGATCTTTGTACTGATACTGCAGTGATTCAGCTTTTTTGTTCTTCGATCTGATTTTCCTTTGTAGGTCATCATTATCCTTCTTCAGATCATCGTTGCCTTTCTCTAGGTCAATGTAATCCTTCTTCAGGTCATCGTAATTCTTCTTCAGGTCGTCATAATCCTTCTTCAGTCTGTCAGCATCATCTTCTTGTTGTCTCCACACCTGCTGGAAACTCTCCCTCCACTCCTGTAAACATTGACTTATTGTGTCTTTTATAACAGAAACTGTATTAACTGAGTCCTCTCCCCCAACACTCAAACTTTCAACTCTTTTCACCAAGTTTTCTAATGTTTCACTGTACTTCTCAAATCCTGCTATTATAAAAGGTGTTCCAGAAATAGCCTGATCACCTTTATCATGATTTTTTCCTCTACTATTGGCATGGTTTGCTTTTTCGCTTTTGTTACCATTTTCATCATCTTTTAAATTGTCGGTTTCTTTTGTTTTATCATTACTCCTACCAGGTACCTCATCACCAGGTCTTGCAGCCCCAGTCCTTCCTTTTTCTTGTTCTGTTTCCTCACTTTTGCTACTGACACTATCGGAGTCTTCGTCTTGTTCTGGGCTCTCGGTTCCAATAGATCTAGACCGTTCACCATTTTTACCTTTGTTTGACCTCTGCCGTCCATAAGGTTCCCCATTCTGATGACTTACTGCCTCATCGTGTGTTTCATTACTGGTTCTTGCTGATGTGACTTCACTCTGGGCTTTAGTTAACCTTGCCACTAGTTCTTTAACTTGCTCGGCATGACGCTGCTCAGAGCTCAGTAGCTTCGCCTGTAGTTCTTCGAGCTGGTCCTTATAACCCTGAATAGCTCGATCGTACATTTCACGGGTCTCATTCAAGCGTCTCATCCACTCCTCCTCCAACATGGCAGTGTCGATGTTTCCGGCACTAGCATTCTGGTTTCTCCGGGATTCTTGGAGCGAAATGTTTTCCTTCAGAGTCTGCATGTGCCTCTCACAGTCCACAATGTAATCATCCTTTTTCATGATCTAGAAAGAACGTGTAAATGAGTCAGGGGTCGAAATTGGATATGGCTAAAGAGCACATGCTAAAAAAAACCCTCACTACCTGTACAGGTAGTCGTCGACTTACGACCTAGATTGGTTACGGCCGACCGGTCGTAAGTTGATCTGGTCGTAAGTTGATCTGGTCGTAAGTCGGCCTATGTTATAATTACCTTACGTATATTATACTGTAATGTGTAATGATAATATAATCATCTTTAAGTCATATTTTATCAACATTTTCTTTGTTCATTATTGTTACGGTCGTCAGGTTTAAGTAAATCACTGCATACTACAGTACAATTGGTTTATTATTTACACTGGGGCTGGGGCCAAAACTGTCGTACCGCCGGTCGTAAAGTCGAACAGACGTAAGTCGCATAGGTCGTAAGTCGACGACTACCTGTATATGCACGACATAATGTAAACTTTTAACATAATCAAGACACCGTATATTACCAACAATAAGTATTCCTACCTCTCTTCTCAGTGCTTCTAGTTCACCCTCAAGTCTTGCTACAACTCTCGGACCACACGTTATATCCTCACGATCCGAGCCGTTGAAATAATCTTCATGATCGCCGGACATTCCCGTGAGACTCTTCAGCTTTTGGTTTTCCGACTCGACCTGTTACAAAATGAAGAGATTTTTCATTAACACACGCCACTCTTGGCTTAATTTACCTGTTGTATTTTAACTAGCCAATAATATACCTAGAACAAATAATTTTTCCCCACAGTATTCGGAGTAGTCAGTAACATCATAGTTTAAATTTAACTTTTCCTGTAGAATTTTATATTGCCAAAAACAAAACTGAGAACAATTTATTATTTCCTTAAATTATTTTGTGTAACCAATAAAAGTAAAAAAATATTTAGCTTTAGTTATGAACTTTATCCTTTACAGGCTTAAAAAAAATTATCACTGAAAACATAAATAAAAAAATGAACTCGAGTGCAGTTGAGTGAGGCCTAAACCCGAGTGCTTTAATTTTTTTTTTACCGAGTTTTATTAAACATTACCAATGGTTGGTCGAGTTACTGTACCTTCAAGACGTAATGAAGCAGATCTTCATATTTCTTCTTAAGAGATAAAATAACGAATTCTTCCCTACTTCCAGTTCCCTGTTCACCTCCCATGCTCTCTCTACTTCCTCTTTGTGCTTCTTGTTGCCTTTTGGAACGCTGTCGTAATTGATGAATCTGAAAGACATATACAGTATAGTTACACGAAGCTGAAATCCCTTATCCTGTCTGCTACAATCTGTTGGATGACAACCATTGTGTGAGAAGAGTTAATTTAGCCCAGTGTTGATGTGGTCAGCTCAGCACACACACCACATCAGGTTAATACCCCGACACCCAACCAGCCATGGGACTGAATTTGTGTTTCTTGGGCTGGGATTCAAAGTACAATTAAATGGATGCCAAGAACTGCTGGTTTAACAAGCGATTGCAATTTAGTCAACCTGTCACTACAAACTAGTTAAAAGTTCTGAGAGAGAGAGAGAGCACTAGTCATTACGGAGGCGACTAACACAGCTAAAAATATTTATATTATCTGTAACTACTGTAATTTCTTGCAATTCTCTCTTAAAATTTCAAAAGAACAAAAACCTAAACCAATGCATTACTACATGTTTGGTCAGCCATTATCACACTAGCTGTGGCCGGGACGATGGTGTGTCGATGGATTATCTATCAAAATCAATTACCTAAATACAATTATAAAACAAGTACAATCTCCCTTCCTAATGGATTCCTACCAACTGAGTGACTAATGTAAATCTCCCTTACACAACTTCATTTCAATACATCCTGACAGATTCAACCATAATTAGCCCTTGTTCATTCATTTTACAATTTTGGGCTCACTCTCTCTCTCCTATTCATCCATCATTCATCAATATCTCTATCCATCTACCTATCTCATTCACTGTTCTTCAACTTGGTTTTATTATGTGACATTACAGAAAAATAAATAAAAATAATTACCGCACCTTTCTCATGAGTTTTTTATTTTCCTCTATCAACGCTGAATTATTCTGCGTCAGTTCACGTAAATTCCTGAGTTTGTGTCTGAGGGCTTCTTCCTCCCTGGCAAGTTCTCGTGGACTCCTGGTATCATCGCCCTCTGCTTGTTGACTGTGATCTGTGTGAGGTTGTTTCTCCTCCCTTCTTCTGCTTCGCTGTATGGAGGTAAATATTCCACATTAAGTTTTCTATCTTACATCCGACTGGTAGAAAATATTTCAAAACTTAATAATAATAAAAGAATTTGAATTAACCTAATCTACCCTGATCAAGCAGAGGTAGTGGGATTCAAGAGGGACATGATTTCCCCGTACTCACTATAGTTTCCTCACTTGGCAGATCCCATTAACAAAATACCCTGTAATACCTAACCAACTTTTAATATACCTGTACTCTCTTTTGGTCTTATATATATTGCCATATATTTAATATATAACAGAGAATTACATTTCTAAGCTAAAGTAGGACTCTTGTAATTCATCTGATATTTTTGAAAATCTGAAGTTTAAGATCTATTAAAATTTGGGGCTAATTTGTCTTACTGATTGTCATTTGTGATTAACTGATAGCAAATAAAGGGATGAGTCTATATTAATTTGTGCTTCAAGTGACTGTGCAGCCTGATGGGGAAAGACATAACAGAGGGGGAACACACAAATATATGAGAATGAAACACACCTTTGACCTATCATCTTGTTCTGGTAAATTCTTCTTACTCCATTTCTTTACGGTGTTACGCATATCTTTTGACAGGTGGTCACCCTGACGTACTTTTGAGAAAGCTTCCTGTAAGAGAACAAGTACTGTACAATTTTGTCATACAATGTTGTGGAAGTGTGGTAATAAAAAAATAATTGTTTGTCAGTGAATGAGTGACAAAGACAGAGGTGAGGTCATAGATGAAAATAATTACATATCAGATGAAAAGACATTACAATTAATATGGTTAATATACGACCAGTGACTGTCAGTGGTTCGGTAATTATGGAGAGCGTTTTTAGGCACAGTTTTGTACGCTGATTACTTTCACTTCTATTAATTTTCTTGGGCAAAAGGTTAGGTTAGGTTTTCTTAGGTATCTCCTAGCAATATCAGCGGACAGTTATTATCAGAATAATTACCATTAACATACAAGAAATTTTAAGTGTATCATAAGAAAAATGAAGCCTCTCAGTGCAGCTGGTGACCTTGATTACTTTATACACAGCGGCTCTCAACCTCATCTACAACTTCTAAGGACTAACATAATGATCCAAACAAAGTTCTTAAATGTATTACTGTACCTTGAGAACTCTGGCATCATTGTACAGATGTCGTAATGAGTACTGACCCTCATCATCATCTGTCACCCAGCCTTGGTGACTTCTGTCCATTCTCTACAAATTAGACAGGAATAAGAACTAGAGAAAGACACAGAGTTAAGCCAGATGAATGTTACTGGGACGTGTAGAAGGGATGCATAAAACATATCCGGTAAAGCAGTGGAAATGAATGACAGTACAGTGAATGAGAACCTAAATGTCTTTGTGGTTTAAGACTTAATCCACTCTGCACCATACTGGGAAAAAAAGATTGTAAAAATGAGAAAAAAAAATGGAGGGAGGTAAACAAAGGCAAGATGGTCATGCAGGAGTGTTAAATATGGATGAATAACAATATTAGTGAGAGAATAAAACTCACGGGAGATATATAGAGTATTTGAAAGGAGTGATTGATGGTCATTAAAACACAATAGTAATAGATTATTTTTATGCCTTTAAATACTGTGATATTTTTCAATATATAAAAGAATAAAATATTAATTAATGGTGTATAATCTGATAACTGTCTATATATACAGGTATAAATCACTCCCCCAGCACACACACACAAGTCAATGTTAGAAATACTTACAGATGATTGTCTCGCGTACGTTAACAAATCTGGAGTGGAATGAGACCTTCTGTGTAGTGAAATTTCTTCCTAGTAGAAAAAAGAAATTGGAATAGAAGTTAAAATTAAATAAACTTATGAATCTTGTTCTGTCACAATAAAATCAATAAAGTAATTCTTATAGCGTAGTTATGGTACCATATGATATACAATACATGTAAGGTGAAAACTAAAATAGTACAGTATATTAATGGAAGCAAAGATGAGACATTAATTTAAATACCAGTAATTATTTGGATTTTGACTGCTGCTAGTTTGGAAGATAATTTGGGTATATTTTTTCTCAATATTTGATGCGTAATACAATGGGGATGAGCTATTTTTATGGAAACGATAAAAAATTTATTGTTTTTTTAAACTTCCGAGTTGAGAATCACTTAGACTGTTTTCCATTGAAGAGCAACAAATCATAACCTTACCATTATAACCTAACCTAACCTTAGTCACAGAGTGGCTGGTGTGGAGAATGATCAAGAGTTCACAGGAGTTGGCACAATAACATCTACAGTCGATAGCTTTCCCTGCTGAAAAAAACTTCTCAACTCGAAAATTGAAAAAAATAAATAAAAAATTTTGCGTTTCGAAAAAAAGAGACTATCTTCATTGCATTAAACATCACATATTGAGCAAAATGAAACCAAAATTGTCCGTCAAACTAACACCAGTCAAGATTAAAAAAATATCCAAAATACCTAGTGTGGTGGCAATATAAAGTACGTACAGTACAGCATATCATACACTAACACCAAAAATAATACAATACACATAATACAAAAAAAAACTCGAAAATTCAAATTAAAAGTTAAAAGACGTAGTGGAGAGCGCCATCATCCATACCCCATGAGGCCGCGTTGTGCGACACGGAGGAGGAACCCAAGGTCGAGGATGGAGGTGTGATGGGCAGGAGCAGCGCGATGATTCTGGCTGTCTGAGGGTCTTTAAGAACTTCTGGTAGCGACGTACTCTCCTCTCTCGTAACATCTGCGGAAAGAAAATTATGTGAAAAATATGTAAATAGTAAGTTCCCCGCAAAATTATATACAGTAGCAGTAATTCAGAGAAATGGTAAAATTATCATTTTGGTCATGCACCTATTTCCCAAAGGTCAGAATGGTTCAAAAGACAAAAATAAAACCCACCGGAAAAAGATAATTTCAACGTTTTCTACCCAAACTCAACCAAACTCAATCTACCCTAACCTAACCAAAATTAATCTACCCTAACCTTACCCAACCAAACTCAACCTAACCTAAACTCGCTGTATGACCGAAACGTTAATAATACCCAGATTTTTTTTATTGGTTGCACAATAAATGGTTTTTATAGCATAGTAAATTTATTAGTCTTCTGTCTGGCTATTTTACCGTGATAATAAACGAATCTTGCAATTGTTTTAAGATAAGTAAAAACAAAACATAAGTAAACAAAGTATAATTAACATTTACCGTATATATATATAATGAAGATATACAATGATAAACGGTTAGGTGATTAGACCATTAACAACCCAACCGTCATCATCGTCAACAGTCAATAATCACTTTAATTTATCCTCTTTATCCACGGACAGTTCACCAGTCATCAGTAATTGGTATATAAAGGCCTTTCAATGACTTATTTAACCTTAAGACTGTGACATCTAGTGGGGCAGTCAACCACCACCACCAGGCTTGAGAAATACCCTTTGAGGTGCTTATAACCTATTAAATCAACCTTTGCCAGCACCTCCCTGTTGAAGACCATTAAGAGTCAAACCATTAATGTATGTTTAGTACCTTAATATAAGTCAAAGATGTTACTAAATGGTATTATTCACCTTCTCTCAATCACCTGGCTGACGGTCTATCGTTAACTGGATAATTAAGACAAATAGAAGTCCTCCACTTACTATACAAACCTTTTAACTTCTTCTATTTAGTCTAACTGCATAAGATCTCTAGCAGGAGGGTCATTGTAATGAGGCTGGGATGGTGGAATTACAGAAGACCATTACACAGTGTCATAGGTCACCCTCGGCGCCTAGGTCAACTGTTGGTCTGTTTATCATTGACACAAGATGAGCAATGTTGATAAAAATACTGTAACAAAAACTCACAGTAATTATTATTTTTATTTTTAACTGTTAATATATACCTAGCTTAAACTAACTTAATAATCTTTAAGTCATATTTTAATTTTTAATGAGTTAATATATATCTTATTATTACCTGAAATGTTCTGAAAAATATTTAGCTTCACAATTCTTGATCGCAATGAATATTTAACATTAACTATATTGCCCCTTTGACATTTGAGTGTGTAGAACTTGAAATATTAGTTTATTTGTCTTGTTCATAGTTTGAGTTCTACTTCACATGTATTTATATTAATGTTATTCATCTATAATGATATAAACCTTCATGTTTTGGGTTACTTTCACATTGGTTTATACAGTTGAGTCGTAAACATTTAAATTATAGTGTACTTATTATAATCTAAATTAAAAATAACAAATAAACAGTAAATAAAATAATATAATGATATAATAGTGATGGAAGGCATTAACATTAAAAAAATATATAGATAAACATTTATACTGATGGTCCTTGACAGTATACCCCGGCTGGACGGTGATTGGCTGATCTGTTCCTCCAGACTCACAGATCTTAAACGTGATTGGTGGAGAGAAGACAGAGTTTGTATGTTGCACGCGGTAGTTAACCTCATTCGTCTTCACTTAAACTACTTTATATAGAAAGGTAAGGACATTAACATACAAATAATGGCGTTAGTGTAGTCGTGAAGAAGCTGGGTATAGTTAAATATAAGACAAGAAAGGAAGATGAGGTGGATAATGCAGATCAGATGATTTTTTTCTTTTATCCAATTTTACTTTAAATCTATATAAATTTAGTTTGTATTTTTAGTTAATATTGTATTATATTGTATGCGAATTCTTAGTATAGTTAATCAAAATAAATTAGAGCCAGTAGGTAATGTGTTAAGGTGCCTATAGTACCGTCATAATCCACGAGGGGCGCCACTATCGCCCCCCCCGGGCCACTGAACAGAAGAACATATTTCACTTTATCCCTGGTTAACTATCGTGGTGTGTAATTACAGTAACCAGCTGTGATTAAATGAACCAACCCAATGTATTTAACTAACTAATCGGTAGAAGCTAGACTTGGTTCGTTCATTTCGTGGTCCATAAGTCATGTGATGTAACAGTTGGTGATTAGTCGTAGCGTTTGACCTTGCATATGTTTGGTATGGTAAAAGTCGTAAGTATATGGTAAAATTATCGTTTTGTTAATGTACCAATTTGGGAATTCGTTCAAAACTCATCAAAAGTCACCGGGGAAAACCATAATTTCAGCCTAACCTAACCCAGACTAACCTAACCTTACCTTAAAATCCTTAAATTCTCTACATAACCAAAATGATAATACAGTAACACCAAAAATATTACCGTATTATGAAAAATATTATTCGTTACCCAACTGTTCTCCGTCCTGAACATAATGTACAGCCACGTGCTCCAGTGGGGTCATGTACCCACCTAACAAAACTGTATGTGGCGTTGGAGTGTCCATGCATAGGTTAAGTGGTCTTTTGTGTGCAGTCCTTGATCAAATAAACTTACTATTTTCCATTGTTTGTATACCTGTACTGTCATTGTACTGTACAGGGTGAACCAGCATCAACATGTATGACGTTATTACTTTACTTAATAAATGTGTTCCTTGTTTCTGTAAAACCCATTAATATAATAAACTAAGCCGAGAGATACTGTAGTGGAGTACGCTACAATACAACTTATATTTGTATATACTGTTTTATTAAAGATAAAGGTGAGTGCAGTACTGTGAGTTGTCATAAATTGTTGTGTTTATAAGTGTCAGTCAGCATATATATGTATACTGATTATTATTCCCATGATGTCTTCCTAGGGTGCCATTTCTGCTTCTCTAAACACATAGTCATGAAGTAAAGTATTACAGCAGATTTGATGAGATCAGTAACTCTCCAATTACTACTTCAGGTTGGAAGCAGAAATGGCATCTTCCCAAGTCAAGTCACCTCCGGGCAAACAGGGTCGAGCGAGCAACGTTGCCAGTGACCTGACTCTCCCGACCCAGCGCGTCAAAATGATCATGAAGAGTTGTCCCGATGTGGAGACGGTCTCTCAGGAAACGCTCCACCTCATCACCAGAGCCACGGAGTTATTTATCCAGTATTTATCGGAAGAATCTCTGACAAATTCCAGCAAGAGAGACAGCGTCGACTATGAAGCCCTGGCTGATTCTGTTCACTCTATTGATCACCTGGAGTTCTTAAAAGAGGCCATTCCCAAGAAGGTGATATGGGCCGAAGCTCAGAGGTTGATTGAGGAAAACAGCAATAGGTTTGAAGGATTTTTTTAAGAAACATATATTGGACTCTCCAGTACGTCGGTCTAGTAATTTAGCCAATGAACGTTGTTTTTGTCGATGGCAAATGACTCGATGAAACTGAGAAACAAACTGTGTATGTGATTTACTACAGCACAAAACTAATGTTTTTAGACTGAGTTATTGACCAAAGTATTTTTACTGTACTCTATTTAATTTATGTTTAATATCAGTTAGTTATTTCAAAGGTATTTTTATTATGTGTACCGAAGAAAATTTTGTGCTAATTGAATCTTGGTCTGCTCTAAATTGCACTTTACGAGTTATACTTAGTTGAAGACAATATGGAGAAGGTTAGACGATACAGTACTGTACATTAATTGCTTTGTAAATGTGATGAATGGGCTCAAAACCTCAGTTAATACTCTACTCTGAAATACAATATTTAGGGCTCACTAAAGTGGCCAAAGAACTCATCTTTTTGTGAAGCATTTAAGATGGTGTTTATTGTTCTCTGGGTTGGTGAAGACACAAGATTTTATTTTATTTTTATTTTATTTATTTATTTATCTCTCCATGGGATTAACCCACCAGACACAGGTCAATGACCCACATCAGGGCCTGGGGACGAAAATATAATAATAATAAATAAATAAATAAATAAAATGAAAAAAGATCAATAGTGAGAAACAATATACATATGTATGTTGTGTTGTCATAGTAAGAGAAACAATTGAGACCCTGCAATTGTGTGTAAATGAGGCAGAAAGTCAGATCAGCAACCTGGGACTTGGTCACAATTTTTGTGATGCCATATGGCAACAGGTTCTACCGTTAGACAACACATTATGCTTCCAATATCTTCCCAGGTGGTAGTACCTCCCAACTACCTACCTACCTGAAAAGGACTTCACGTATACCTGTGTGTGTGTGTGTGTGAAGGTGTAATAGATTCAGAGATGAGGAACAACTTCAGGACAACAAGATTCCTCCCAAGGAATTTGCAGGGCAATGATGCTCCTGTGACGATTTTAAATTGGACTCTTTTTTTTCACTTTGACATTTAAGGACAATGAACCCCCTCTCCTGTGATGATTTACGAACACAATATGACTTCTCTCTTAGTAATTTTTAAGACAATGAGGATCCTCTCTCTAGGCGGTGAGTTACTGATCAGTTCCTCAAGCCTGTTATTTCTTCAATGATGGACCATGATATGATTTATCCTGTTTATTGTACACCAGCTCGTTGGCCCGGCAGTACTGTACAGGGTGCCTGACTGAAGGAGATAAGTGAGTTTTGTTAGGTTATCTTTTTGAACATGACAATTTTTTTAACTTTTGGATAGTTTAGTTTTTAATAACTGAAGAAAACATTCAAGATGTTATGTAACCTATCCTAAATTAGCCTAACTAACCAAATTAACCTAACCAACCTAACCTAATCTAATTAACCCAATCCAAACTAACTAACCAACTAACCTTACCCCCTAAAATGCATCTAGTTTTATTACTTTATTTGTTAATAGTTTTATATAAAGTGCAACTGTATTTCCTAGCCAAAATTGTGACTTTTTTTCTAGTCACCTAACCCATGAGACGCAGGTTTTATTCTGCGGTGGGGTAGGTTGGTGGTGTTATGCAGCACAGTACAGTACTATGGTGTGGTGTAATAAATGGCAGAAAGAATGTTGGGTTTTACTATATATTGTGTGTACCGGTACTTGTGTACTTGGCAAGTATTTATAGAAAGTAATGATTAACTAAGTTTAGAATGTAATTTTATGTGTGTAATGAATTTACTCTGTTAAGAAAAACATTTTATAAGTGTATGTTGAAGTTCAGGGTAATTTAATGTTATCAGTTCAGTGTAGAACATATTTAAGTAACAAAAAGTATATACAGCTCCTCCCCGACTTACGACGGGGTTAGTCCAGGTCGTAAGTCGAAAATGCTTAAATAATACATAGAAAATCTAAAATGGGTGTCTCGTTTTCTTCTCAGCACCACAAAACTCACTTTTAAGCTTGCCAGCCATTTTAAAGTGAATTACAAACGAAAAATTTTTCTGTGTACTGACGTTGGGACTCGAAAATACGTAATTTGACAAAATTTTGGTACAACTGAGGGAGGTCGTAAGTGCGGGTGGTCGTAAGTCAAGTAGGTCTTAAGTCGAGGAGGAGCTGTACTTTATGTATTCAGCAGCAGCAGTTATCATGATATACCTTGTGATAAGTTAAAAAAATAAAGTATACTATAAAGTAATGGTACTTTACATTCCAAAAGCCAAAAACAAACCTACACAGGATATCCATTGTTCCATTAACTAAAACTGTGTAATGTGACAAAGTTCTGTCTTTCTTTCTCATTCTTTTTTCCTTATGACTATTTTTATTTTCCATGTAAGGATTATATAATGTGCATTAGACTTAAAACATTCTTCAGTATATTTTGTTATTACTGAACCCCAGAAGGAAGTAAACCCAGTTAAAGACCATGTACTGTAATTACTCTAGGTTGATGACAGCCAATGAAGAATACCTTAATAAGTTAGCTAATGACCGAGTGATAGACATTTATAAGGTATTAGAGCCCATATGATTACCGTTGGATTATTTACAGGTGAAAAAAAATGGCAGATGATGTGGAACCAACAATTGGGACAATGGCAGTGGAGGAGCCTCTCGACCTCATCCGCTTGTCCCTCGATGAGAGAATTTACGTCAAGATGCGGAATGAACGGGAACTTAGAGGCCGCCTCCACGCTTACGACCAGCACTTGAACATGATCTTAGGGGACGTAGAGGAGACTGTGACTTCTGTAGAGGTATGTATAGCTCGGTGGTTCTTAACCTAACATAACTTCTTATTATTTATGACTATTATAATTACTAACCTCATTATGCACTTAAAGACCTTAATTGTTGAAGCACAGTAATAAAATCATTAAGATCATAATGTCAACAAGGTGATTTGAGGATGTTCTGTATGTTGGTTGTAACTCCCAAAGCTCTTAAGTACCAACACCAGAAATACAGAGGTTGGTAATATGGTTATTTTATAATTAAATTTGGTTTCTCCGATGAGCTGGGGTAACTACCCTTGTGTGCCCCTCAATAACCTTTACTAACATGTGACCATTTACAGCATTCTTAACACCATCATCATCTCTGTTGCAGGTTGATGACGAGACTTTTGAAGAAGTCTACAAAACCACGCGACGGAACATCCCAATGTTGTTTGTGAGAGGAGACGGAGTTATTCTTGTGGCCCCTCCCATGAGAGGTGGAGGGATGTGATGCGGCCACTTAGAAAAACGGAACTTCATTGATTAATTAGATACAGTTGAGCAAATACTTTCTTGTATATTCTTCCAAGTACAGGTAGTTGGAATTAAATTAGTAATAAATTTAAATTATGTTAAAGGTATAGAGAATAACTTTTCTATTTTTTTTAGTGGGACAAAAGAGCCTTACATATACATTAACTTAATTTATCATGTTACTGGTATTAGATGAATTATTTTTTTCAGTTTTGTTCACTAAAGAGATACAGAATTATTTTTGTTAAGTTACCTCCAATTGTTATCTCATTCTCACTTCTCTGACCATCAGCTCTCTCCTCTCACTTTCTATACTGTACTTTTCTTATGCCATCTGCTGTACTCTGACCATCTCCCTCTTTTTTTTATTCTATTAATTTTGTATCATGAACTACACTGTAGGTCGATTTATGCCATGAAGGTCAATTATAAAATCAATAAAATTACCTCAGCAGTTGGTATGTAATGATGATGATAAGTGTGAAAACTAGAGTTATTTTACATTCCTTAAAAGATTCTGAAAAAATAATGAGTTTGAATATTTTTATACCTAAAAAAAAATGAACGATGTGTGTTACTCAGTTCACCAAATTTCACCGTGAAAATCTAAACTGGTGGTGAAATAAAATGTCAACATTACTGTTTATATAGATATATATATATACTGTATGTATATTTATAAAAGTAAAAAGTGCCACCCAAATCACTCAATTATGTAATGGACTCTAAAATGCCTCAATAAAGCTGGGATACAGTATTTATTACAACAAGGGCATGTAACATGACATATTCAGCCTTCTCATTTAGATATAAAGCAGGAAGCTAAAGTGGAATACTGTACTATATTGCATTTTTTCCCAGCTGAAAAAAGATGCCCCCCCCACCCCCCTCAAAATTTACAGCTGATTGGCTGTTGCAAACCTGTCCAATTTTGTCCGAAGTAATGATGTATTTCTAAATGAGTTTATTCATAATCGTTGGGATGACCGTTTCTGACGAGAAACATATGTAGCTAGATTATATAAAGATACATACATTCAGTATTTCAAACATAGGCAAGTAGGAAGTTTATCAGAAGTATTATACATGAATTAACTGTTAAACTGATAGCAAACAACTTCATATTTTTCCCGCCTCTGCTAACGGCCGTGTAATATTTCAATGTGATTCTGATCTTTAAAAATGTTGTTTTTGCATAATGTAGTATTACTGATATGTAATTTGTCTTAGTGTGCCGTAATGTGGGTAAAAATATGTATACATTAAATGCATCCTACAAAAGTGTGAATTTGCTTCCAGAGTTTAACAGTTAATTCATGTATAATACTGTACTTCTAATAAACTTCCTATTTGCTTATGTTTGAAATACTGAATGTATGTATCTTTATATAATCTAGCTAAATATCTTTCGTCATAAACGGTCATCCCAACGATTATGAATAAACTCATTTAGAAATACATCATTACTTCAGGACAAAATTGGACAGGTTTGCAACGGCCAATCAGCTGTAACTCTTGGGGAGGGGGCCAGGCATTTTTTCTCAGCTGAGAAAAAAAGCACTATAGTTGTCAGTGGAGTTTGGCAATACAGTAATTCAGAGGTACAGTACAGTCGCCAGCACAGCTCACAAAATGTACCTTCCACTGTACAGTACAGCACCAGGTACAAGTGCAGGTGACTGTACTGTACATATATAATAATTTAAGTTTTATGAGACCAGGGATTTACTGACTACTTCCTAGATGAAAATTAAAAGTTCGTATACTGTATTTTACAATAACAGACAAAACAACTCTACTATATCTGCGTGGGTGGGGGGGGGGGGCATATTTCTATCGTAGCCCGCCTAGAAAATGAGAAGACCACATATTAACAGACCTGACAATTATATAAAAGTCACTCAGAACTTTATAAAATATAAACAAAACAACAAAATGTATTAAAATATTATGTAATGACTACTGAACCATAGATATATTCTCAACAGTTTATCTCTGAAGTGAAAGATATGAATGAATAACGTATTACAGTACTACAAGACACGAGGCAAATAGTTCCTTGGGTGATCACATGATAAAAACAATAATACGGCTAAATGTATTTCATAATAATGCAGAAGAACTGGTTACAGCAGCACTGAAAGACCTATATGTTACAGCAAGGGGTAAATGTTAGTATTACAAATTATAATCAATATAATACTGTACAAGAACTTAAACTGTATCTTCTGTGTTACATTTACAGGTTCTAACATAGATTAAGAGCCTAAAACATTATGGAAAGTCTCGGCACAATCCAGCCATCAGGACAATACTGGTACCGGTATGTTGTATGAGAATTAGTACTGTTGTAGTGTATGGTTGTGCTGCAGGTACATTGGTTGTGAATATCGTACGTAAACAAATGTATCAACAGGAGTGGAAGGTAAGGAAGCAAGGATTTTATTACAACTATTACGATTGGCTATTTTAATCTTACAGCAGCATAAAAATTTGTACATATACTGTACACCTGTACATACACATTTCACATACTCCCACCTAACTCATCTCTGTATATCCAGAAACATCAGACAATCTCCATTTTTATAGTTCTTTGGGGTTAGGTGGTAAGTTGCCATACTCACATCCATTACTTGTGAATGCTACCGCGCTGTTCCCCGTACCCACTGACATTCTTGTGTTATTGAGCTGTTGTCTGTATGTATGTCTTGATAAGTTTATTCAGTAGCATCATGTTATATCAGTCATTCTAATGGTAACCAACATACTCCATTAAGCTCTGGGTCAAAGAGGGAGTTTTTACTGTTAACTGTGCAGAGGAATGTGTTGGCTATGTCTACTTAAGGTTACCTTCAAATACTTGAAAGTATAACCATAACCATAGACTGCAAAAGGATGTACTGTACAGTATTGTGAAGCATCAGTTACCCCAAAGATTGGGTAGTCTAACTTGGTAATGTGGCTTTATAAACAGGTCTCATATTTCATAGCTCAACAACCTAGTGTTTCCAGATTGAGGTCTGCTCTGACCTATCGAGTAGAACCTCAGTTGTAGAGCATTGTGGAACTCTTGTGTAACTCCCATTTTATTTACTGAAGATTACGGAAACTTGGGGTCCTGCCTCGAGGGTAATGGTTCTACACACAGTACTCTCTTGTTAAGGATTTATTACATTGTGTTCTAGTGCTCTGTGAGAAGACATTACAAGATTTTTCTGCTTATTAATTTTTCTCATTGGCTTGAAATTGTAATGTGTCTTTCTCTCTCATTAATTCATAAGGCTTGTTTGAGCTGAATAATCTGAATCATTGTGGGGGCCAGCATCCACTGTCAGATGAGCCAACAGAGTACAATGTGCTACTGCCACATGCTCTTAATAATCATAGATATGCTGCTATCCTTTCCCAGTATTAATCTTATGAGATGCCTATGGGACCTTGGGTTAGAAGGCTTGATATTCCCAGGAGATATAAGACCTGCTTAACTTGGGAAATACAGTCATTAGGAGTCTTATGTGTTGCACTAAATACTTATTAAGGACTGACCAAGAATTTGAGATATCAGATTATACTGTAAAATGCAATTACATATCCAGTTATATTTAATCGGTTTTTAACTGTCAAGAGAGCTTCGTTAGTCAACACCCAGATGCACAAACAGACAAATAACATTCCAGGTCCCCTTTAACTACATAACGACACAAAACAATGATGTGATGATACTTGTCAATATCATTTTGTATTCTACTTCCATATACAGCTACTGTATCTTCTTAACTCCTTCACTATGGGGACGACACTTTTAAGATTTTAATTAGCTAATGCCAGATGATTTTATTCAGTTCAGGGGAACCCACACATGAGGGTTTAATTACATGGATATTCACGTAAAATGAATCGGTCATGTACACGAGTTGACAAACAAGAATCTTTGGTTCAATGATATATTAATATCTGATAGCAGCAATTTGGACTTAAAATAAATTTATATGTCATGATGCACAACTGTTTGAAGAAGTAAGAGTTGAGAGATCATGGAATAATGAAGGTGAAACAACAATAATGGAAGGACATGATAAAATGTAATACAATACAGTACTCTATCAGCCATATACCACTCACAAGAGCACCAACCTTGATAGCAAAAGACAATCATCTTATACTGTACAATAAAAGTAAACAAAAATAGTATACAAATTGACTATTAAATTAAATGTTAACAGTTTAACCCGTCCCTTCCTACAAATCATAATAACCCCATCTAGTACAGCATGCCATAATGCTGTCACTGCTACACGTGCAAGCTCGGCCATGCGGTAAGGAAGACGTTAAATCATGGAGCTGTAATAATATCAGGTGAACTAGTCACTAACAGCAGGATACAGGTTATTGAACATGGTACACACAAATTCCTGTTCCCAAAAGTTACTGTCATGCCATCAGATTATATTACTGTACTGTATTAACCTGTTCCGTACTGTGCTTATTGAACCGTATACCATTAGTAAATGATACAATCTGGATTTATTATTTAACATGCCATTAATATAGTTTGTTAAATATCTGAAGCAGGTGGAAACAATAACTGGACCAGAGAATAAAATTTCCCCTTTGTATCCATGAGAATCACATTATATAAATCCTCAAACAAAACTCATTGTATTCAAATAACCCAAACACTCGTGAACCAAGGGTGAGAAATAGTCTCGGGTTACGTAAGGTACATTTTAACTGCCAGGTAAAAATTCTACCTACATTTTCTCCCTCTTAGTTCTTAAATTGTTAACTATCATGTGCTGCCTCTGACCGTGGGACACCCTGAACAGTAAAGGGAATGATTATAATTTATTTCTTAAATTTCATTCCCCTCGAATAGAAAATCCTACAGACTACTTAATACCAAATAATAAAAATGACTACATAATTAAACACATGTATCAGTATATTATAAAGGTAATTGTATTCTTAAAAATAAAGTACATAATCAAAAATTATATACAGCTCCTCCCCGACTTACAACCACCCGGACATACGACCGCCTCAGTTGTACCGAAATTTTGTCAAATTACGCATTTTCGAGTCCCAACGTCAGTGATTGTGCTGTGTACTGACATAATTTTCGTTTGTAATTCACTTTAAAATGGCTGGCAAGCTTAAAAGAGAGTTTTGTGGTGCTGAGAAGAAAAAGAGACACCCATTTTAGATTTTCTATGTATTATTTAAGCATTTTCGACTTACAACCTGGATTTGGGACCCTAACCAAGTAGTAAGTCGGGGAGGAGCTGTACTACAAAAGCCTCAAACATAATTAAGGAATGAATCATATGTGTCATGGAAGATTCTTAACACCACATCTTGCAACAACTGAGATCATATTGCTAGTGCCACTCTCTTTATAAGTACAGCATTTAAACTAAAGAAAACAATGGAAAACTAAACATAAACATTAAGAATATTTCCCTTTACTATAAAATTAAATGCTAGACATAATGAACATTTGATGTAATTAATACACACCAGACATACAGTTGGTATTTTATACAGAGGCCACCTTTAAAGTCAAACAACATACAGTATTTACGTCTGAGTCCCATTCCAGAAAACTTGTAAACCGTACTGACCTTTACAACGCAAGAGACAAGCTTAACCTTTTCATCCCTCTACCATAAAAGTTTGAAGGGTTATTGCCATGAGTCTGTCCACATAACGAATGACTTCTATACAGTAACAAAAGTTCTCGTGGACACACAACCACTAGTCTATCATAGTGAAGAAAATAAACGTTCTCTGCATTGATTTTTTAGGTTGCTGTTTATTGCACGTTCTGCTATATACAGTAATAATCATTTAGGATTCTCGAATAAAAAAAATGGCCCTGTACTCTCCCACTTAATTTCCACCTCATAAAAATCTGATACGTAACACATGAAATACTGTACTGTAATAACATTATAACAACATATAATTATATTAATATATAATGAACAATAATGTATATAATTATTTCATGGTATAATTATGGTTCTCAATCAATTCTTTTTCAATTATAATTTAGTCGTATATTTGAGTAATTGTAGATATTTCTTTACAATTTCCTATTTTTACATTGATATCCCTAATATAGCAGGACCTCTTATCTGTAATGGGGGCAGAACAATGGTGAGTTTTTGGGTAATAAACATCACATAATCTCTACCTCCAATAATGTTTAAAACAGTAACATGTTGAATTATTAACCATTTACACATCTGGAACATTGTAAACACAGACCGAGGATTATCCCGAAAGATGAATCACCGGAGAATGACTAGACACAGCAAAGTGGTGAGGGCGAACACATGTGCCTCTAGGACAAACAAAACAATCAGGTTATTAAATACTGCATAAATTTATATTCCGATGCTAATCTTAATATCTGGTAGCTTTATACTGGAAATAATGATGAATACAATACCCTGTACAGTACAATGAATCCCCGATCACTCAAACTTTATTAAACGACGAGTGGACGAAGTGTGTGAGGTGGGAGGCAGAGAGGGAGGGAGATTGCAATACATTAATTTCTCTCTCCCTCAAGTGTGATTCCCTCTCTCACCATTCCCAACATAGCCAACACCATATACATGTTAGATCCTTATTTAATGTTGTTATGTACTGTATATCAACTGTTGGAAAAAATAAGATAATAATCGTGCTTACGTATTAAAAATAAACTTTTTGTGTCGCATCTCATAATAAAAATTGCCCCCCAAAAAATATGAAGGTGAATAAAATGTCAACTGCAATACACAAAGGCAAAGCATCAGTTGGTGAGACAGTTGACTCAGGTGCACAGGACACAGATGGTTAAAATTGTAAATGCAATGGACAGCAGATGTAGAGGAACACCTTCAATCAGCCAGTATTTAGACATTTATTAGGAAACAAATAAACAAAAACAATAGACTGCTTAGCAAGTTGTAAACGATAATAAGTGAGGGACACTACAGACTGTGCTGCCATTGTTTATAGTGACTGGTTCTAAAAGTACAGTGACACATTTAGATGATGGATGAATTATCAGGTAATACAGGAGAGGAGAGGTGAGATTATGTGATTTTTTTCTCTCGGGATATTGTGTGATTTTTTGTTATTAAACTTTATGATAATTGAGGTCCTGCTTTAGTGATATATATCCTAATATGTATTTAATTTTTGTGCGGATTGTCTTGACCTTTCTTCACTCTTTATGTTGGTTGGATCATGGGGACCAGACATTGGAATCAAGAGAGACAATAACAAAGAGAGTGGTGCCAGAGGAGTGTACAGGTGACATGGTTGACACAGTTCATGTTAGTTGCACCTACAATAACTATACAGTATTCTTAGGAAACTCGTTTGTTCAGTATAACAAGGTTCATGCTATGCATTATTTTCCCATTGACTATACTGTATACCTGTACAGTATAAATTCTTTTTAGAGGTCCAATTACATTTTTTGTAACAAATTGAACCTCATTTAATTTTTTTTCTTTAATAAAAATTAAATCTATCTGATTTTGACAATTTAAATACATTTATATTACAGTATATAAAAGTCTGCCATACCTTTACTTCTTCCAGAAATTTGGGTTCTGATGTAATCTACGACTGAAATTTTCATACCACTTAGAGAGGATGGAGAGGGGGAGGTACTGCTCCGAGGGGTTGGGGGTAATCTGTGCTGGACTCTGAGCAAAGCTGGAGGCATAGTTGTAGAGGTTCTCACACATGGCTTGACTGAATGCCACATAGGAGTTGAGAGTGGATGCTTCTGTTGAGGGGTTAGCCACCTGCCCCTGAATCTGTGTTAATGGCTCCACCTGCAAAACATAAATACTTTAATACCCTTAACCTTTTTTTATGGATGACGATTTATTTTGTTTTGTTTTTTTATTCGGGAAAAACAGTGCCCATGAATGTGTGCATGTAAGGGGGGGGGGGGGGGGTTGTCATTGTTAAAATATAAAGCAACTTTATACATCCCCAATACGTCAGCCACTTCATGTCTGATCAGCCGCCCACACCCTACAACTTCATATCTCTGGAGTGTAAATATGTCAACTCGTATAACTTTTATATTTTGTGAGTTAATAATATGGCACTGTTATTCATGTTTAATGGAGTATAGATGCAACAAGGTACGATAAATGTTTGCTTAAAAGGGCCATAAATGGTTCAATTTCAAGTACTGGCAAACATACATTGGTTAATTATGGGCCTCATTTCTTTCAAGTTAGTCTAATATAAGAAAAGTTTAGTGTAATATAAACTGAACTTACTGATATTCCAATTTGTGCATTGTGAGACATTTTTTGTTCACCAAATGAGAAGCCTGTTTGTGGGCCTTCATCACCTGACTGCTTCAGTCCAGAGATTTTGAAAATAGCTGATGGTTTTTCATTTGTGATATTGCCCAAGAGGTGCCAGGTGGGAGGCTTAGTAGGTTCAGGCCAACTGAAGTACACTGCAGAAGGTCATGAGTGTATTACTGAACTGCTATCAACCTAAACTTTGCTACAGTACACTATAAATGGTCAAAGTATAACTAATAACATTCAGTTTTAATCTTAATTTATACAAAACTTTCAAAGAGGGAAGTTATAGTACAGTACATATTAACAACTAAAAAAACAAAAACAGCTACAAAGTTTAACAGACCTGATCCTCCGAGGCCATCAGGGAATGGTTGTGTTCCCGTAAGGAAGACGACAACATGATTGATGTTGTCCGCCTGTGGGATGACTGTCAGGAACTGTGTCTCTCCTACCTGCTCAAAATTTGTCTGTACCTGAAATAACAAAAGTACGATACAATCATACAGTTCAGTACTAGAGATTACAGTCTCCTGCCAAAAGTTGTTTAGGGTTTTGTAAGTAAAGATTTATTCTAGTATTAACCATCTTTATTTATTTTAATCACAATTATCACCAACACATTTGCTTTAAAACAGTAAATGTAAATCTAGCGACAAACCAATAAAAAAATCTATATAAATTTCCATAAGAAACAGTTAGGCCGTGCACCTCACTTAGGAATAAAATAAATAAATAAAAAATCATATAGATCTGTTGTAATTTACGAGGAAGTGACCACAGTTCCCCGTTGCCAAAGGCATTAATATAAATGTTTTAGATCCAACCTTCTGGCCTCACAATTTTAGTTCGACCGGCAGCCACAGATGCGGTTCATTGGCTCTTTGGTGTATTATTTTAGTTTTGGTCATCCAGGGAGTCTTAGGAACTTAGGTTAGGTTAAGCTAGGTTAGGTTAGATATAGTTCCTGGGTACTGTGGCTAGGTTAAGTTAGGTTAGGTTAGATATAGTTCCTGGGTACTGTGGCTAGGTTAGGTTAGATATAGTTCCTGGGTACTGTGGCTAGGTTAGGTTAGATATAGTTCCTGGGTACTGTGGCTAGGTTAGGTTAGGTTAGGTTAGATATAGTTCCTGGGTACTGTGGCTAGGTTAGGTTAGATATAGTTCCTGGGTACTGTGGCTAGGTTAGGTTAGATATAGTTCCTGGGTACTGTGGCTAGGTTAGGTTAGATATAGTTCCTGGGTACTGTGGCTAGGTTAGGTTAGATATAGTTCCTGGGTACTGTGGCTAGGTTAGGTTAGATATAGTTCCTGGGTACTGTGGCTAGGTTAGGTTAGATATAGTTCCTGGGTACTGTGGCATAACTAAAATTTTACTGCCTCCTTTTACACATTATCATTCACAAGGGAAAGGAAATAGTAAAATCAATATTAAGCAAAAACTTCACATTTTTTTTACCTGTTCATGAAATAAGAAAACATTTATCTTCAAGAATTAGAAGACCTTAAGTTAGTGATTCAAGTGTTAACAAACTATAAGATAACACTGTCAAAATATACCTATTATTAATTTATTTCAATATATTATAAATTATTCAAAATATTTACTTATAACTAATTATTTTACATTATAACTCTACCTAATAGTGAGGTTTAAATTAATATATATAGGCAGTCAAAAAAACCCTATTAACAAGACAATATCAAACCTTCACTATACTGTCACCTGATGATAATATTTTACTGTATTTGTAGTTTATATCTTAATATATACTCGTCTTAATATAGTTAAATAAAATATATTAAATCATTTACCAATCGTCCAGAGACAATGAGACCAAATAGGTTAGCCATGACAGCGGTATTTTAACTTCCTCCACACTTGTCTTCTTTATATACTTGAAGATAATAAAGATTCCTGCGATCACAATTTGTCCTGTGTTATATTAATGAGAGATTTACAGTCAATAAGGGTTTAATAATGGTCCTTGTCTGGTCTACGTGCTGCCCTGAAAGATGGACAATGTTAACTAAAATAACTAATGGAAAGTTTAAGTTATTTGTTATATATTTTTTAATCTGTAGACAATAGTAATTTTATATTTATCTAATTAATATAATGTAAATTTAGTAAAGTTATTTTTAAATTTTCTTCGTTAATGGTGTCTGAGTAATTATTTTCTTATAGGTTACTGTTCGTGGATATCTTTAACATTGACTATGATGCACCAAGAGATGTTACTTTGTGCATTATTGAATGGTGTTTGTTGTTCATTATTCCGTTTATAAGAATAACTCATAACCTTTAATTATTTATATGTTTAGTGAAAATTTGAATAGCCACATATAATTGTTATCATTATCAGTTATTTGTGCTTGGAGAATGATTTATTTCTGCTATTCTCGAATGTAGTTGTTGCCATAAGGAGTTTCTGAATAAATATGGAAATAGTTTTAATTGGCAGTTTTGACATTTTACATATATAATAATAGTTATTTATGACAAACTTTAGGAGTGATATTTCATAATGGAATTAACAAATATAATATAATAACGGCCACTTAGATTTGTCCGCCAGTCATCCCCCCATAAAGGATCCAAGATGCCACCTGACAACCTTCTGCCCTTTATTAATTAACATAAGGTAATATATCAAACTCGGTAACAACTTGTATTGTTTATAATTGTGATTCTTCATCAGTTATATCCATATTTACCTCAGTTAGCCTTCAACACCTTCAATAACTTCTTTTGTAAGTGTTCATTCTGTTTTGGGGGACCTTTCATCATTATCTGTGTAAGGTTTTGTTTCCATTTTCCCTCCACCCACGTCTTTTGTTTATTCCTCACTTCGTTCAACATACTGTGTTCCGTCTTGGCCAGATCGACACATGTCTGGTTGTCTTTCCTCACCACCTGTTTATTTACTGAGGCAGCCCAATCCATTTCTTGCGAGGCTTTTAGGGGGTCCAGGTCACTCACCAGGCAAGACAGTTTCAATCTTTCATTGGCTATAAACAGTTCATTTAGTTCTCGCTGCATCCGCTCCTCGCCAAACATCTTAACCTTCTGGTCAAATATATTGTAGAAAAATTTGTAGAGCTTCACGTCGGGGTGGTTAAGACGGCGTAACCCTTCCTTCATCCCCTCAAACAATTGTATTCTTCGCCACCTTTTCCTGTCGTTAATTTTGAGGTAGGCAATATCGTCTGTAGTCCAGCACATGAGATTTTTAAGCAATATTAGCGATTCGTCGTATCTCTCGGCTATCATTACCAGATCAAAGACATCGTTTAATCTCTTGATCTTCTGCATTAACTCGCCAGGTTCATAATCCTCAATGCTGCTGTAGCCTAAGTCGAAGAACATTTGATGGATTCCGAATACTTTTTGTTGACGATCCCTCACCACTGCCGAGTAAGGTTGGGTGGCGAACTCTGCTATCGACATCTTGTAGTGCTGTGGAGAGATAGGGCGAATAACAATGACGAATAGCATTACGAATGAGAGAAAAAACGGAAAGAATACAATAAGGGAGAAATGTTTAGAGAGAGAGAGTTATGCTATATGATGGTTTAGTTATTTCAATCAGTCATTTTATTATCCAAATATAAAAGTAAACATCTCAGAATGACAAAAATATTTAATGACACCTTTTTAGCTCAGTCCCCCACTCCACCCCACCCGTGACATGACAGCAAAGTAGTAGGGTGTGTGTTATGTGTGTGTCATGTGGTGGTGTGTGTGTTCACGTGTCCAATGTCCATCTTACAATGAAACTTTTCCGGTGATTTTTCTTTTATCTCTTCACCTTCTCTAGATTGAAGAAGGACCAGACGGATTCAAACTGGGCCACAGGCTCTCGCACGATGGTCACCCAGGCAGCGTTGTCCTTCATCACCTGTACGGGTGGGGGGGGGGGGGAGAAAATGTAAACACGATCATTCACTATATTCACATGTACTGAGATCCCTTTAACTTAGAACTCATATTCTCAATGGGTTTAGACGATTAAAGATAAAATTGAAGATAAGAGAACGTACTTTGTGCAGAGCGTCAACATCCAGACGTGTGTGGACCACCATCATGTTGTACTTGTGGTCGGGAGTCATTAGCGCCCTTGGTATCATTCCAGCTTTAAAGGGTAGAGGTGACCCCAGGTAATTTCCCGTCAGCGGTAGCACCTGAGTCAGCCCGTGGGTCTTACCGTATCTATAAAGAGGGATTTGATTAGTTTTTTCTTTAGTCATACTGTACCTGTATCTGTACCCTCTCTGTAATGATGCCTGTATTTGTGGTTTATAATTGACCTGGTTAATTTGTGGGTCATTCTCATTAACGCTTATCTACCTGGATGTGTTCCTGTACCTATGACGTCATCTAATTAATTTATATTTTCTCTAGTATACAGGTATGGGGGCATTATTCTCTCTCTCTCTCTCTTACCTGAGAAAGATGCGCTGGGTAGTGGATGAAGCACATTTATGCGTCTTAAGAAACATAACATTGTGCCTCGGAGTACAACCTCCTGGAGTTGACTGTGATGGCGGCCAGGTGGTGTTGGGGGGCGGGTGAAGGGCCCTGTGGGATGGATATAAAGAAGTCAGGTTAAGTAACAGAACAACCGACCACAACAACTAACTTTTATTCCCAAATTATGCCGTTCTCGTCCACACACACACACACAACACACACACACGCACACACACACACACACACACACACACACAACACACACACGCCTCCATCACCAAACCAACGGTGTATGATTGTGGTTAAAGGCATGACAGGAAGTACTCGTGGGATGGCCATTCCGTAAATAAGGTAAAAAAAATATAGTGGGCAATTACGTGGGACCGGAAGACTTCACAGAGTCATTCTCCTCCCGTACACAAACTCCTCTTTTTCTCCTCGCTTCCTCTTCCCCCATGCCCCTCATCTTATGTTTCACAACTGCAGGGGTGATGAGTATACTGTATACAGCTATACACGTACGCACTCATCCATGGTTCCTCAAGCGTAGTGGGGCGAATTCGAACCCAGGACTTTACACTGTAGCGCGTTTTCTTCACGATTCCAGTCTAAATAATTATCCATTTATACCCTCGTCCAAGACACGGGCGGCCATCATATAAACGGTGAACTTGAGCACCCCAAAATTAAATAAAGACAAGATGGAGGTACGTACATAGCATTATAAAGTCTCCATCCATACCTTCGACTTTCTGATCACCGCTAGTATGAATTTTTTTCACGAATTTACATATTGAGAAACGATATATGTATGTTGTGTTGTCATAGTAAGAGAACCAATTGAGACCCTGTAATTGTGTGTAAATGAGGCAGAAAGTCAGATCAACAACCTGGGACTTGGTCACATATGGCAGCAGGGTCTTCCGTTAGACACATTATATATTCCCAGACGGTAATATCTCCCTATTAGCTGCCTACTACCTATTACAGCAGATAGTCCTTGGGTATTAGATGATTTGGCATAGTACACACACATACACACGGGCGAGAATAGTATAATCAGAACACAAATAGTCGTATAAAGCAGCGCATATAGCCTCGTATTTGGTAAAAAAATATATTAGCATAGCATCGTAAAGAATGGTTACCAGCCAGCCTCATGTGCCTCTGCGATTCTTATACGTGGGAAATTTGTTTTTATGATCTGTAAAGAACTTGATAGCAGATATTTTTTGAGTGGTGTATGTCTGGCAGATACTCCCAATAACGGAAGATCGTTAATGTATCTAACGGATTGACGTGATATAAAGCGTAAATATTTTTTAACCCACGTGAATATAACATCAATTTTAAGATTCAACTTTACCTTAATTAACTATACTTAACACACTATGGAGATTGAGGTAGATGTAACATTTAAAAAAATCCAGTTATGTGTTTGTGTATGTGAGTACCTTTTAAGTAGTCTAGAGGTGTGTAGTGGTGCATAGTAGGTCAGTGACACCATCATCATCATCGTCATCACCACTATCACCACCTTCATCGTCGCGTTTACACACCGCCACCATTCTCGTCTGTGGGAAAAAACAAAATTATTTCAATCTCAATTTTTTTTCCGTTGAAGTATAGTTATAGGTTTAAGTACATTATAAATATTTCACAATTATAATATAACATTAGTCAGGAGGATAGTGTAGTGTTTTGTTATATTGTCTTATAGAGTAGCGAATATCTTATGAACTGTGGTAGTGTGGTGGTCATACGTCAACACACGGCGGCGGCGGATGTTTGAGGCATTTTAGAGCACTTTTGTTACAGCGGTAAACATGTGTGTGTGTGTGTGTGTGTGCGGGAAGTTTTGATTAAAGTCTCCAACGGGTCACCAACCTCTGTTTTTGTTACCACACACACACACAAGAAAAAATGGGAGTATTGCTGCCAGTATAAACTTTGATCATTTTGTGTTCTCATGATGGTTGTGGTTTCCGGGTAAGTAGTAATAATTGCAGTTCTCCGTTAAAGTTATGGGGTAAAGTGGGTGAGTTGGTTTCTGCTCTCATTTACAATTTCCCTTGTTACTACACCAGTGTCTCGCTCGTCCTGGGGTTGAATGCTTCTCTATCAACTGAAGGAAAAGCTTCCCCCTGCAAGTAAAGAGGAAGGCATCAGGTTCCAGGGTGCCTATATCCCTCCTAATGCTGTCTAGTTCGAGAAAATAACAGGAGGGATGGTGTGGAAAAAAGCACTGAAGACACAGGGAGGGGCCGGCCCTTCAGGTCTGGATGCAGACGGTTGGAGAGTCATCCTCAGCACTAACAAGTTTGGCCCCGTAGCAAGTGATCTCTGCAACGCCACCACCGCCCTTGCAAAAAAGCTAGCAGCCGCGTGCTGCCACCACCTCCATACTCTGACGGCCTGCTGCCTCATTCCTCTGGATAAAAATCCAGGATGTAGGCCTATAGGAGTTGGGGAAGAGCTGAGGCGGATCATTGGAAAATGCATAATGGAGGTGGTGAATGATCATGTCAGGGCAGCTGTAGGGAACCTGCAAGTATGTGCCGGCCACCAGGCTGGCGGGAAGGCGGCCATTCACGCCACGAGAACGATATTTGAGCAGCGTGATTGTGAGGCCGTTCTGGTTGATTCTTCCAACGCATTCAACATAATCAACCGCAAGGCCACACTGCACAACATCAAGATCAAGTGTCCAAGCTTTGCAATGTATGTTGAAAACACCTCCAGGAACCCACCAGACCTCTATATAACAAGCTTCAAGGCCCTAAGAGGAGATACCACCATACAGTCAACTGAAGGAACAACGCAGGGGGACCCTGTCGCCATGGCAATGTACGCACTATGTCTGTCCGTGCTCCAACACAATAAAATATGAAACTACCGAGGTCAAGCAAGTGGCATACGCTGATGACCTAACAGGAGCAGGAAAAGTGGAGGACATCAATAAGTGGTGGGACCTGGTAACATCACGAGGTCCACAAATAGGGTACCACCCAAACGCCAACAAGTCCTTCCTCATTGTGAAGCCAGAACACTATGAACGGGCTATGAAGGTGTTCGGTGGAAGTGAGGTCAAAAAAACAAGGGCTGGCCAAAGACATCTAGGCGCAGTAATCGGCACGACGGACTTCAAGACCGAGTACGTAACGGGAAAGGTGAATGAGTGGGTGAAGGAAATCCAAGCTCTGTCTGAGATTGCTAACACAGAGCCACATGCGGCCTTTGTGGCATTCACCCATAGAGTCAAGCATCGCTGGAACTACCTGATGCGCACTATCCCTGATATTGGACCTCTCCTCCACCCTCTGGAAGAAGCCATCAAGGTGGCCTTTATCCCAACATTAGTGAAAAACCCTTACTTAACCCCAGCAGAAAGGTCACTCCTTGCACTACCCCCGAGACTAGGAGGAATGGGCTTGACTAATCCAGTGGAGCTGCCCGGACAGAACATCAGAACTCTGTCAAGCTCACGGCAGCTCTCACTGAGCACATAATAGCTTAGAATGCAGCAAGTCAGGTGGATACCAATGAATTAAACAAGATGCGACGGTCCATTACGACAGAACGGCAGCACACCCAAAGTGATAAACTGCAACAACTGACGCAGCAATTGAAAGATAACTTTAAAAAAAACGCAGCTATAGCGCAGGAGTTGTGCGCCTCAAACTGGCAAACAACGTTACCGATAAGGGCAATAGGTTTCATCCTTAATAAACAAGAATTCACAGATGCCATTGCTCTAAGGTACGGTAGGCCAGTAGAAGGTTTGCCCTCCTAATGCGTGTGACTCATGACATCGACCACGCCATGGTGTGTAAGAAAGGGGGCCTCGTGTGCATGAGGCATGGCGAAGTAATGGATCTAACAGCAAATACCTGTATACTGAAAGAAATCTGCCATGACGTCATGGTGGAACCGCCCTTCCTTCCGTTGGACGGTGAAAACCTCCGTCACAGGACTTCAAACACATCCAACGAAGCCCGTGTGGACGTCAGTGCTCGAGGATTCTGGACTCGGGGACAGTGTAACCTAGCTCTCGATGCTGCACACAGGAGGAACGAGAATGACAAGATCAGGGCATATGGGGAGAGAATTCTGAATGTTGATCAGGGCAGCCTCACTCCTCTGGCGGGAGTGTTATCTGAACGGAAGCAGCAGCCCAGAAGTTATGTTACAGCCTGGATGAGATGTCGACTGTCCTTCTCTCTCCTTAGGTCTGCATTGCTCTGCCTCAGGGGAACGAGAGCATCGACCCCAAAGCCGACAACGGTCGCAGATATTGACTACGAGGCAACAGTCACTGGATGCCTCATAGATCTGCGGCTCAACTAACTCAACACAGGATATTTAATTTTAAGGTAATAAAATGGGGGTGAAGGTGTGGCTATTGGGGGAGGCTGAGACCACCTTTAAAAAAATAGTAGTAGTAGTAGACGCACACACCCGTATCACCTTTAAAAGGTATATAAAAAAATCGCTTGTTAACTATACTCCAAATTTCTCACAAAGGACAATTATATATTAAATACACAAAATTTATCAACTATACTTTTGCCGTAAAGTCATTCAAAGTTTGTAAAGTTTAAGTATAATAATACCCAAAAATATATATACGTGTTCGGTAAGAAAATTATGAGGCGGTCTACAGCAAGTGTGATATATGAGTGTATATAACAGTTTTATAAGCTATATTTTTCTTAATTCATGTATAAACGAATGTGTGTGTGTGTGTGTGTGTGTTCTTACAATTAGCTTACCTTGTGGTGAAATTCTTACCTACATATGGTTTTAGAAACCCTAAAAATTCTCTGCAGTCCTTCATATAACATCAATATCTGGGGAAAAAAAAAAAGATTTGAATTCTAAGATAAATAGTCCTGAAATTTAGGGGAAAAATTGAGTTTAGGGAATAATTTTAAGGTTGAAGAGGGAAAAAATAAGGGTTTGGGAGATTATTACCGTTCAGATTTTTAAATAATAACCACATACTTTTTTTGTCTTTTAGGAGTTAATTCATTACGGACAAAACTTATTAGATTTAGATTCTTTTGCTATTATCAGGGGATCAAATGCCAAATATAGGCTTTAAACACCTTAAGTCAAGCGCCACACACGAGAACACACATTTAAGATTTTTTCGGTATCTGTTCATTTTATTTAATCCAGATACAATACTACAGGTTGTAAATAAAAGGATTAAAATTCATTAACGAACGTTCACTAATAAAAAATAATAATTTCTCTCACGAACTCTATCATACTTACGGTTGTTTTGGTGTTTTGGCTTGAGGAAGACACAGCACAAGACCTCCACCCCCTACGGCAGCCCAAGCGGTACTGATTCCTCTCCTTCCGAGGCTTTGTTTTACCTGGACGTGGTGTTCTTATTAGGAGGTGCTGCCCCGCCCCCAATTCCACGAAGCCATAAAAACTGTACTTTCACGGGTGATGTAGATTGCCTCGCTGAGTCTCTCAATATTAAATAACTATCTATGTTAAGTGTAGCGGTTGGTGTTTGAATAGTTGTACATCTTGCAATTGACTAACTAAAGGAAACTTAAGGTAATTTACTCAAGCAATCAACAGCTCTAATTATATCTTTGCAATAAACCGGATTTTTCTCTTTGCAATAAACCATAAATGTCTTAGCCAAAAAATTATCATATCTGCAATAAACTCGTGGTAAATCGTCAGACTTTAGTTTACTCAATCAAAATATCTTTACGATTTTGTGTGTCAGACAATTATGACACAACGGACGAAGATTTAGACAACCCTACCGAGACAACAGGAGTCGGTGTTCATTGTGGAAATATATCGACCACCTCCATAAAGGTACTTTTTGGGGCGGGTGTGTCCGCGTGAGTGTATGAAGTATGTCGAGTTATTGAAGTATCTAATATATATGGAGATTTATTATTTTGAAACGTGGATGTTACGTGTATTTGTAGTTGTAACTATCTCTCTGTACAGGTAGTAGGCAGCTATCAAACAGGGAGGTACTACCGCCTGGGAAAATATTTAAAGGTTAATGTGTTGTCTAGTGGTAGACCCTGCTACCATACGGCATCACGAAAATTGTGACCAAGTTCCAGGTTGCTGATCTGTCTTTCTGCCTCATTTACACACAATTGCAGGGTCTCGGTTGTTTCTCTTACTCTGACATACAATACAACGGTTCTCAATATTGATCTTCTTTTATTTTATTATTATTATTATTATTATTACTACTACTACTACTACTACTACTACTACTACTACTACTACTATATCCCCCCAGACCCTGATGTGGGTCATTGACCTGTGCCCTGGTGGGCTAATCCCGTAAAAAAAAAAATTCTTCACTGTGTAATATTAAACATTCTATCATATATTTATCCAAGGTGTATTTATTTATATTTATAATACATTTCATCTAAGTGAAGGAAGGTATTGAAGTAACTTAATCTTAAATATTTAACAACGAGCATTATTTTACTGGATAACTCTTATTTTTCTATACCGAGTAGTTACCCCAAAACTATAAGGTAAGTTTTCTATGAAACTGTTGCTACCTGGGATGTACTCTTGTATTTTGTTGCAGTATTGTTGAATAAAGTCAATAATTATTGCCATAAAAATAATTTTTGGCAAATATTCTTTTCATAAATGCTGTACTACTTCCCTTTAATTATTTAATAAAATACGCCATTGTGATGTTAAAATTTACATCAGCTGACAATAGTAAACAAGAACTTCAGATACATTCGTAGATAACTACGCAATACTAAAAGATTATGAATATTTAAGAATTACATCATATATTTTTAGGTACAAACTATAAATAAAAGTACAGGTATATGAAAAATAAAAATTCTTATTGAGAAATACTTAGTGTATTGTCCACTGAAGTTTGCTGCAAATTTTGAAGACAACTAAGCTGAACTGACAACCGCCCCGATCTTACTAGGTTGATTGAAGCAGGCGAGGTTCAGTCTGGACTCTGCAGTAGAGGAAGCCGGTAAGGTGTACACGTGTATGTCTTATCTCAACTGTGACACCTCTATCATATTATGGACGACTGATACCCCAGATGTGAGTGGCAGTTTCGTTTTGGCTGGACCAGATCACAGTAAACTACCAGACGTGACGGCCTTAAAGGTATGTGAAGAAACTATGCGTGTACAGTATAGTAAATTATATTATTATTTAATTTTCTTCTGAATGATGAATAACTTAACTAACTTAACATTTATAGTGACAAATGATTCAAAATTCAATATATGATTTAAATAATATGCAAATTATACTTCAGATCTAAAATTAGGGTACAAACATATTAAGTAATTTATACTAAGTGAAATTAATTATATTTTTTAAGATAGAAACTATTCTATTTTGGTGATGTGATCTAGAGATTTTGACATTGTTTATTTTATTATTTCGTGTTAATTACATTTTACCTACAGGTGACCTAGTAAAGCTGTCATAAGGTAAAGATTTTATTACTAATGTATTTTATTGGAATGAGTTTGATTCAAAGACGTATTATTATTATTATTATTATTATTATTATTTTTATTTTTATTATTATTATTATTATTATTATTATTATTTTTATTATTATTATTATTATTATTATTATTATTATTATTATTATTTTTATTATTATTCCTCTCTCTCTCTCTCTCTCTCTCTCTCTCTCTCTCTCTCTCTCTCTCTCTCTCTCTCTCTCATGAAGGGCGGAAGACAGTGACACATACGACCAGTTGGATGAGGCAATGTGAGGTACTAAAACAAGGCTTCTTATCTGGGGCTAGGGGGCCTTATCTCAACCCCTTGCTGCCGCCTTATCGATAAATTTAACCAATCATGTGGCCCCTTGGCTTAAACGATCATTAATGGATAGTGAAGTACAGTTACGAATCACTTGGAGATTAGACTACCCCGGCTTATTTCACCTGAAGATTAGACTACCCCGGCTTATTTCACCTGGAGATTACACTACCCTAACGCTATTAAGGGTTAGATTACGTTAGGTTAGGTTAGATTACGTTAGGTTAGGTTAGATTACGTTAGGTTAGGTTAGATTACGTTAGGTTAGGTTAGATTACGTTAGGTTAGGTTAGGTTAGATTACGTTAGGTTAGGTTAGGTTTTAGTTAGGGGCCAATATTGAGTTTTATTTTACCACTTATTTAAAATATTCTCCAAGGTCTTTTAATAACAAAGTCAAGGTCACATTCTGGGGTCAAAGGTCAATATTAAGGTTCCGTATTTTCGTGTCCATTCTGAGGTCAAAGTTAAGGCACTGTATTTTCGTGTCTATTCTAGGGGTCAAAGGTCAAAGTTAAGGCACTATATTTTCGTGTCTATTCTAGGGGTCAAAGGTCAAAGTTAAGGCACTGTATTTTCGTGTCTATTCTAGGGGTCAAAGGTCAAAGTTAAGGCACTATATTTTCGTGTCTATTCTAGGGGTCAAAGGTCAAAGTTAAGGCACTGTATTTTCGTGTCTATTCTAGGGGTCAAAGGTCAAAATTAGGTACCGTATTTTTGTGCCCATTCTAAGGTCAAAGGTCAAAATTACCTCCTCGATCAACCATACCCTCTCAGCCTCTTTTCATATTGTTTGTAATTTATTCAAGTTTACACCAGACAAGAGGCACAGTGTAAAGTTAAGATTAGGTTTATTGGTGCAAGTCAGAGTGCCAAGAGAGTGCCAGTCAGTCATGCTGGGATTGGCTGGAGTGTGTGACGTCATGTGTCTACACCATTACTATAGGGAACCAACCTAACCTAACCTAACCTAACCCAACGTAACCTAACCCAACGTAACCTAACCCAACGTAACCTAACCCAACCTAACCTAACCTAACCTAACGTAACCTAACCTAACCTAAGCTAACCTAACCTAACTCAACGTAACCTAACCCAACGTAACCTAAGCTAACCTAACCTAAGCTAACGTAACCTAACCCAACGTAACCTAACCCAACGTAACCTAACCTAAGCTAACCTACCCAACGTAACCTAACCTAACCTAAGCTAACCCAACGTAACCTAACCTAAGCTAACGTAACCTAACCTAAGCTAACGTAGCCTAACCTAAGCTAACGTAACCTAACCCAACGTAACCTAACCTAAGCTAACCTAACCTAACGTAACCTAACCCAACGTAACCTAACTTAACCACACAAAGGAGAAATAGTTGGATTCAGTAATATATTAATGCAAGTTTACATTGATTCAGAAGGTGTATTGACATTATAGTTATACAGAGACAGTACAGGTATACAAACACTATACAGAGACAGTACAGGTATACAACACTATACAGAGACAGTACAGGTATACAAACACTATACAGAGACAGTACAGGTATACAACACTATACAGAGACAGTACAGGTATACAACACTATACAGAGACAGTACAGGTATACAACACTATACAGAGACAGTACAGGTATACAACACTATACAGAGACAGTACAGGTATACAAACACTATACAGAGACAGTACAGGTATACAACACTATACAGAGACAGTACAGGTATACAAACACTATACAGAGACAGTACAGGTATACAACACTATACAGAGACAGTACAGGTATACAAACACTATACAGAGACAGTACAGGTATACAACACTATACAGAGACAGTACAGGTATACAAACAACAGACAGTACAGGTAAACAAACATTTGTAAACAGTAAGGCAGTTCCACTAAGGATGACCCCAGGAAACTATCGTGTGCGTATTGCCAGTAGTGGGGTGAGTGTCTGTGTGTGTGTGTGTGTGTGTGACTTTGGTCTATATTTATCCCTTGGCTGAGGTTGGATGAAGCAATCGTGTGTGTGTGTGTGTGTGTGTGTGTGTGTGTGTGTGTGTTAGTAGACTCAGCTCTCACCCTAATTTTTAATGCATTACTTACATGTATTATTAAGATTTCTTTCACGATAAGTCCCTCCCTCCTCCCCTCCCTCCTTCCCTCCTTCCCCCTCCCTCCCTCCCTCCCTACCCCCTCCCTCCCTCCCCCCCCCCCACAATAGTCAAAGGGGTAGGCTATATATTATCGCCTAACTCATCCAAACATGACGTCACGAGGCCCCCCAACATAGGACAGACGGCCTCTTAGAACCTCCTGTGTTTGCTTGGTATTCCCGCCTTGACTACAAAGCCGCGAGACATCCTACAGACTTAGCGTGAAGGCAGGATGAAGGGGTCACCTATCATGCCACTCGTAAACAACTGCGAGATAAGACTACATCATGTTTTGGGTCTTGGCGGATACAGGGATCGTTCAGGTGGTTGCAAGTGTCTTAGATAAAGTGTCTGTTTATAATTGTTTGGAATTGTATGGTTGTAGTTAGTGGTATTGTTGTGTGGTTTGTGGTGGTTGTTGTGGTAACGTATAGGTGATGTTTCTACGGCATTATTTATCTGATGGGAGTTTGACCCTGTACTGGAACCTGACCTGACCTGACCTTAGTTCTCCAAATCTAACCTAATCTAACCATGTCAAATCGTTACTGTTGATAAATCTTGTAACCTAACCTGACCTGACCTTGACCCTGACCTTAGTTCTCCAAATCTAACCTAATCTAACCATGTCAAATCGTTACTTTTGATAAATCTTGTAACCTAACCTGACCTTGACCCTGACCTTAGTTCTCCAAATCTAACCTAATCTAACCATGTCAAATCGTTACTGTTGATAAATCTTGTAACCTGACCTGACCTAACCTAACCTGACCTGACCTAACCTAATCACGTACTGTAAAGTGTCTCCAGCTGAGTGTGTGTGTAAAAACGTGAGGGTGAAGGTCAATCTTGATAACACTTAACCTCGTCGCAGGATGTTAGGGCTGTAAACACTCTTGTTGTTGGTCTCTTAAATTTATCTTATCGATGGCGCGTGTTATTTCCAGTCTTAGATGTTGCTAGGACACCTCCCCCCCCCTCGCTGTCGCATTTCTCTCTCTCCCCCTTCCCCCCTCTCCCCTTCCTTTCCCCCTTATCTCCCCTCTTCACCCCCTTCCCCCCTCCCCTTCCTTTCCCCTTATCTCCCCTCTTCACCCCCTTCCCCCCTCCCCTTCCTTTCCCCTTATCTCCCCTCTTCACCCCCTTCCCCCCCCTCCCCTTCCTTTCCCCCTTATCTCCCCTCTTCACCCCCTTCCTCTCGTGGTTAATGACTCAGTGGATGCTGGTATGTTGTCGAAAACACTTGGCTGCACGCACACACACACACACACACACACACACACTCAGGGTACACACATGTCGACCACCCTTGACGTCCTCTTCAAGGTTACACGAGTATGTTCCTACACACGCTGCCAAATACGTCGGGTTTATAACCTAACCTAACCTAACCCAAGGCGTATACGTGCGGGAAACACTGGCTTAGAACTCGTCTTTATTTAGTGTGTGTAAGACGTTTTAAAGAGCCATTGTGACGTCAGGGTTTTAAAAGAGCCATTGTGACGTCAGGGTTTTAAAAGAGCCATTGTGACGTCATAGTTTTAAAGGGCCCATTGTGACGTCATAGTTTTAAAGGGCCCATTGTGACGTCATAGTTTTAAAGGGCCCATTGTGACGTCAGGGTTTTAAAAGAGCCATTGTGACGTCAGGGTTTTAAAAGAGCCATTGTGACGTCATAGTTTTAAAGGGCCCATTGTGACGTCAGGGTTTTAAAGAGCCTATTAATTAATGAAGGCGCTCTATTATCTTCAAGAGTCTTATCATAAGAGTATTACTGTTATCTCCTATTACTTCCTGGAATGAGGTGCGGCGATAACACACACACACACACACACACACACACACGCCCTCACACACACACACACGCCCACACACACACACACGTTGGTTACACTTGAATATAATACGCGAAGAAATCAACACAAACATCAAGGGACTTTATAAACACCCCCTTCCCGCCAACTCACTATGACGTCACCTGATTGCTACATCATTTCCTGTTGATTAAATTTAGAAAAAAATTGACACTTTAAAGTTAAAGGAGTGATTGACGTCTTGCGAAATGACGGAAGATGTTAATTTGGGGCTATTTTGAGGGTCTCTCTCTCTCTCTCTCTCTCTCTCTCTCTCTCTCTCTCTCTCTCTCTCTCTCTCTCTCTCTCACAAGGTCCTCGACTCGGTGAAGTAACCATGTGTAAACTAGGTCTGAGGTTCTGGTTACTTGTTCCTGGTTCTTATATCAAATACAACAGGTATTCCCTTGTATGACTGAGTGAGTTTCTAATTGGCTAAATAGTAACTACCTGTACTAATTAGAATTGAAAGGGTTTAAGTGAGTTTCTAATTGGCTAAATAGTAACTACCTGTACTAATTAGAATTGAAAGGGTTTAAGTGAGTTTCTAATTGGCTAAATAGTAACTACCTGTACTAATTAGAATTGAAAGGGTTTAAGTGAGTTTCTAATTGGCTAAATTGTAACTACCTGTACTAATTAGAATTGAAAGGGTTTAAGTGAGTTTCTAATTGGCTAAATTGTAACTACCTGTACTAATTAGAATTGAAATGGTTTAATTAGATAAAAAAATACAAATACAAAATGAAAAATCAAGACGACATTTTTGACAAGTACTGTAGAATGTATGTTATTTAATATTTAGAGGTTTACGTGTGGGCAGTGCATACCTTTGTCATCGTATGGGGTATGACAGCATGGGTTTGGCCTGAGGGTATATTTGTCATGGGCACGATACCAGTTGGCTGGACTTGTGCCCATGTATACTGATGTAATAAGGTTTCTTTTTTATATTTACTAAAGCTATTGTTGATGTGTGTGGTATTTTATGTTATTTTATATCTTCATTATAGGGAGAGTATTATTTGCTGTGATGGTGATTTGTGTGTCGGTATTTTGCAGATCCGTCGATGGTGGATACAGGAATTAAAGTGAAGATAATCCCTCATAACTGATTAGAAAGAGAGATTAGTTTGATATAAGGGATTACAAGAGAGAACACAGATAACAAGGCAAGAACACTAGAGGGAGAACACAAGCGAACCCTAACCAACCTTCCAACACGTAAAGAAACGCCCCAGGACCACCGAGAGGGCGACACACCGCGATGCCTTCCATAACATCAACGACACCACCGTGCGGGAATCTTCCGACGCCCACCGACACGACCATATATCAATTCATCAACTGCCGCTTAGTTCGACGTGGGCGTATTGTCAAGGACGACTTCTGGGTTAGAGGCGGCAAGATCTTGAACCCAGAACCCGTTTTCTATGTGGAGAAACTACAGGCAGATGTAAAGGTGGATTGTCATGATGCTCTGATCTGTCCCGGGTTCCTGGATATACAGATTAATGGTAAGTGACTTTGATTTCCTGGCTTTTATGGGTGTGTGTGTGTGTGTGTGTGTGTGTGTGTGTGTGTGTGTGTGTGTGTGTGTGTGTGTGTCATTCTCTTCAACAACAGCAATACAGTGACACCTCCATATAACGGACCATCGATATAATGGACTTTCATCTCTATATAGTTCATTAGACTGAGGTTTCACATCAAAAGGACCACTTGATATAATGACTTTCCTCTCCAAATAGCCCATTAAATAGAGGTTTTACTGTACGATATTTTTTTGCAGGAGGATTTGGCTATGACTTCTCATCTGACATCGATAAATTAGAGGAAGGGTTAGTGGCTGTAGCTAAGGGTGTCCTGGCAACTGGCGTCACCTCCTTCGTGCCTACTCTCGTTACTTCCCCCAAATCTGTTTACCATGAGGTAGGACCGTAGGATATACCTGTCGGGTCATGAGTGAGTTCTTGAGTGGTAACAGTGAAAGATTGATAAAGAGATTGCAAGTTGTATGGAGATGGGCTGTTCATGTATGGTGTTGGGTCAATGGTTGAGTTGAGCTGTATGAATCACTAGGTATACGCCATGTTGTAGAGGAGGAACACTATAACTGGTTATGTATTGTGATGGTTAAAAAGAGATTGAGAGACAGTAGATAAAGTCTGTGTCTGTGTTTCCAGCAGCAGTGATTCCTTGTGGGGGAAGAGCGTGCTAGAATGAAGATTAATTATTACCAAGTATTATTATTATTAGTAGCAGTAGTTGTATCATTTATAGTAGTAGGAGTAGTAGTAGTAATAGTTGTTGTAGTATGTAGTAATAGTAGTAGTACTAGTAGTGTCATTACTATCATGATTATTATCCTCTTTTTCTCTCCCATAAGGTTATACCACGCATAAAAAAGACACCAGGGGGGCCCGGGGGTGCGAGTATACTTGGCGTTCACGTGGAAGGTCCGTTCATTAGCCCCGCCAAGAAGGGCGCTCACCCTCTCCAGTACCTTGAAGGGGTGGAAGAGGTAATATTAAATGGACCTCTTGTTACCTCCTCTATTACCTCCTTCAGCTTTATTACCACCTGCTGTACAGTATATTTTGCTTCTATAGAGTATAATCACAGCAGTAACACACGTACAGTATCTCTCTTAAATGTGTCCTGAGTTTAGTCCCTGGCTTCTCAAACATGGTAGGTTTTCTCCAAGGACTCAATGATAAGAGTGAAGTAAAAACAGAAGACAGAGTGGATTAAAAACAGTAGACAGGGTGATTTAAAAACAGTAGACAGAGTGGATTAAAAACAGTAGACAGAGTGGATTAAAAACAGTAGACAGAGTGGATTAAAAGCAGTAGACAGAGTGGATTAAAAACAGTAGACAGAGTGAATTAAAAACAGGAGACAGAGTGAATTAAAAACAAACACCTTTCCCCTATTAGGGTATGAGTAAGGTCCTCGACGTGTACGGGTCAATTGACAACGTCGCCAAGATAACCATCGCCCCAGAGTTACCCGGAGCCCAAGAGGTCATCCGTCACCTGTCCAGTCAGGGTATCGTTGTGTCTGTGGGTGAGTCAACGATCAGCGAGGTATTTCTTTTTTGTTTTAGTGATGACAGATCTAGCCTCTAGCCCTCTGTCCCTCCATCTTGTTCTGAACTACATCATTGTGGTATCATCTTTCCCTTATGACTGTTTCAGCATATCAGGGAAAAAATAATTAATAAATATGTGGTTATTCTCTAGTCTATTGAGTGAGGGAAGTTTCCTAGCATCCTTATATACTGTGGATTTGGCTGTGTACCGAGTGACTGTTTCGCATCTAATGAACACTGGATATAATGGACTTTCTTATCGATATATAGTTTGTTAGATGGAGATTTAGCATGTAACGAACCTTCGATATAACGCACTTACCTCTCGATATGGTCCATTAAGTAGAGGTTTGACGGTTTGTATTATCTGACAGGTCACTCAAGCAGTAACTTGGAAGAGGGGGAAGCTGCCGTCAACAATGGAGCAACATTTATTACCCATCTCTTCAATGCCATGTTGCCAGTGAGTCACCGCTCTTGTGTATTACTTGTGCTGCCCCATCTGTTCACCTCACTTTATTCACCTCTACCTCACTAACTAACTTTACCTCATTGCTGTCTCATAACCAAACTTAATCAACCAAGCATCATAACACTTAACCAAACTTAACCTTACTTAACCTAAATCAACATAACCTCACTCTTTTATCCTAACTAAACATTTACCTTACTACATTAACCTAATCTAACCTTACTGAACAGGTCTAACCTAACCTTATATTTTTTCTGTAATTAACCCGAATCTAACCCTATTGCTTAAACTAACCGAACCTAACTATAAATATTTTTAACCATATCTAGCTTAGGATTTACTCTGTATGATATTTTCACATCTTAACTGAAGTTTTAGAGTCTGATTCATGTTTTAGGGATTAAGATTGTTGTGTTAGAGTCTACAATACTTAGTTGAGGGATTAAGACTTCCTGCAGGAGTCTTTAGCAGTATAGGAATCGGATTATCCTTGAAGATCTTGGATAATTCGCGCATAATCCTTGAAGATCTCGGATAATTCGCACATAATCCTTGATGATCTCGGATAATTCGCACATAATCCTTGAAGATCTCGGATAATTCATGATGGCCCTGAACACTTCTTGAAGATCTTGGAAACTTCTTATGAATCTTATGCATTTCTTGGAGGTCTTAATTCTATAACCATGAGTAGAGAGTTCAGAAGTGGTGTCTTACTGTCCTTCCCTTCACTCAGTTCCATCACCGGGATCCTGGATTGGTCGGGCTGCTCACCAGTCGCCTCATCTCACACCCCGTCCACTATGGGATCATCTCGGACGGCATACACACTCACCCAGCTGCTCTCAGGATCGCTCACCGTGCTCATCCGCAAGGTATGTATATCTCTAATTTAATGCTGGTATTTTTATATTCCATTTTCTCATTTGTCTTCAGATCTGTAGTATGTCATGGGATGGTTGAAAGCATCAGTAAGAATAATAATAATTGTCTGGAGGACCACTGTAATGATTTCTGCCATCAAAATTTTATCAGTTCTCACTACATTGGTAATTAATACATCTGTGTTTTATACCTGTATCTGAGCCCAGTGTGTGACTCTAAATCATTGTTGTTGTTCCCAGGCATAGTGCTAGTGACAGATGCGATGGCTGCCATGGGCCTGGGTGATGGGGTGCATCAGATTGGACAAATGAAGGTTTTGGTGGAGGGACGAAAAGCACGATTGGTTGATTTTGACACTCTTGCTGGTTCTGTGGTCACCATGGATGACTGTGTTAGACACTTTATTAATGGTGCAGGTAAGTTCTTATCTTTAATTGTAATGTGTCCAGGTGTATTCATTAAGCCAATTGAACATTTTATTTATATCAGTGTAAATTTCTTCTGATTTCGTTGTATAATTATATATCTTCTTTTCATTTTGTATTGTAGTATTAGAAAATTTCAGGCTAAGACCATTTTGTTGATAAAGATCCATATATTATGATTGTTAATATTTGACATTTATTTTATACAAGGTCTTACATATATCCATACTTCAGGTGTAAGTCTAGTTGAAGCGATTGATGCTGCCACTCTTCACCCAGCCAGGGTCATGGGCATCGATCACCTCAAGGGCACTCTGGAATATGGCACAGATGCGGACTTTGTGTTGGTATTAGACAAGGGGCCTTTGAAAGTGCTAAACACATTCATTGCCGGGGAGTGTGTTTACTCCGCCTCTGATGCCCCAAATCTCACTTTCACCCAGAAATCTCCCTCAGATATATAACCATCCATACTGTAGTACAATGTGTATGTGTGGGTAGAAATTCCACTACTGTAATGTACTGTAGATGGATACTGTACCGTAGTCTTGTGTATTGTCGAACACAGTGATAGCTTATATACTGTACTGTAGTCTCTCTCTCTCTCTTGTTGTTCTCTCTTTATCCTGTCGTTCTTTCTCCCTCCTGTTGTATGATTAGTTTTCTCTCTCTCTCTTGTGTGTGTATATGTGTGTGTGTGGACAATATCCTAAGAACAAGCCGTGAATTTCCTCCAAACCTGAAAAATTTAATATGATGCACTTTGCCCATTTCTTCTGGGATCATGTAGCTCTATGTGTTTATTTATCAACCATTTGGGGATCTTCATTACTTAAAGATATCGTCATGTATGCTCTGATAATTTCCCTTTAAAGTATGGTACATTCATTCCTCAGTACGCAGCAGTGAAGCATATTGTTAGATAAAGGGATGTAAAAAATTCTTTAAGGGAATTTTTTTGCTAGAATATATTTTTTCTTGTTTAAGGATTTTTATTGTTTTGGCATTATGAAGTGACCCATGTGTTTGAGGTATTTTGACCCACGTGTTTGAGGGGTGATTTTGACCCACGTGTTTGAGGGGTGATTTTGACCCACGTGTTTGAGGGGTGATTTTGACCCACGTGTGTGAGGGGTGATTTTGACCCACGTGTTTGAGGGGTGATTTTGACCCACGTGTTTGAAGGGCGATTTGGGGAGCTTCTTTTATCTGTAAGAGTTATCCAGATAATACCTCAACCAATGTGCATCATATTTGAAATACATTTGTTTGATTATTCTGTGAACCTTCTTATTAGACCATGATGACTGTACACTGTGGACCTTTTGCTTTACTCTCAGGATCCTTGATACAGTATATATGTGTCACTCATAATCTCACGTAGGTACTTCCCATCACCATTGTTGACACCCATAAAGGTATTGTGTCTTGGTTCTTCTCATCACATTACTTTAACTCTTAACTCAACATTTATGGTTATTATATAGAACTGTGACTGTCTTGGTATGGATGTAACAGGACAGGGGATACTGACTTGAGTACTGTTTACTGACAGGCATGGCATATATTGTATTACAGTATATTGTTTTGCTTGTTTCTGGTATAGATTTATCTGACTGCCTTACATGTAATTCATTACAGTTATAATTAATAACAGTAATTAACATTTAATGTTCTGGCCTTGGAATTATGGTAATTACATTTAGTGGCACTTCAAAAGTACCTAAGCTGTTCTGTTACTTACAGTAATTATATCAAACTAAGGTGATAAGATTTAGTCAAGAGCTGGTTGGTTCAAGACAGACAAATACTTGACTTAGAGATGATGTAGCCAAAAAATGATGATAGATTATAAGTCACCATTGTTTATCTTTAAGTGCACCAATAACTGGTAAAATATTTGATGCTCAGTTTGGTGATAATTACATAATATATTGATAAGATACCACAGTATTGTTGATGGAGTCTTAAATAATTATCAGTGACATAGACTCTTATCATAGTATTGTTTACTTTGTATTTAAACACAAATATATATATATATATATATATATATATATATATATATATATATATATATATATATATATATATATATATATATATATATATATATATATATATATATATATATTGATATTAATCAGAATTTATTGTATTATGTCAAAAAGACAATTGTTTTTCACTCTTGTTAGGCCTTGACGTGCCTTGGTGCAGTGTGTCTGGCATCAAGAGCAACACAGATTTACCACATTCATTATCATCTGTTTGTTCTTAAGGTCTTGACATTTTCACTGTTTACCTTTATCCTCTTCCTTCCCTGTGATGTATCAATAATATTAGTCAAGTGTCGTGTAAATCTAACTTTTTGTAACTTTTCTACTTTTATTATTTTACTTCATTTTTTTTCTCATCTGTCTTTACTTGTGTTTTGTTTATTATTGCTTTTAACCTGTATAAATAAAGCGAATCAACTGAAGTATCCAAGAAGGAGTTCACGGGATACTACAAAGCTGTACTTGTTACCATGACCTGCCATAAACACACCACAACACTTCAAGGACCATACAGATTGCATTTGAGGCTTAACAGAGACATTTGTTCCTTCAAGAGCCCAGAAGAGTTCAGTAATAGCCCTCCATCTTAAGGTTGTGTGGCCATGGTTTATAAAATGGCCTGAGTGTATTCCATTTTATTGTATTATTCTTGTATTATATTGAAGTGCTTAGAGTACATATTTTATTCTTAATTCAGCTTTACCATTCATGCTATTCTCACTAAGGCTGTGTACTGAGTGTAGCGTCTGAAGCTGAACAGGACTTTACTACATATAAGAATTTTCAAGAGTATTTAATGAACTTCAGATTATCTCATGAGACGTGCCATAGAAAGTATGCACTATGTATTAAGCTCTGACAAGGTGGCTCTTCCCCTTCACCTCAGTGTTCTGGGTTGTCTGTTTACTTAAGTTATAAGACAATTATGAGATTTTTTTAACTAGGATTTTATATTTCTCAGTGGAAGCTTTCTTAACTGAGCACACTTAGAATTAATAAGTAATTTCAGTTTGACAGTTGAAAAGATTACAGTCAAACTCATCTTTTTTATGTGTCTCAACCCAGCTCATAAGTGAGAGGTGAGGGTAACCACTGCCTCTGTATATTCTACTGTGGCAGACCTACCAGTAACAGTACAGGGATTTACCAAAGTATTTATGACCCCTTGGTTAGTACAGTACTTGGCCGAGCTGGGTTATTGTGTGTATGGCAACAATGATGCACATTAAAGGAGGTTATTAGAACATGTAAGAGAGTAGTTCATGTTGATGTGATTAGCTGACTACATATCCAGGGAGTTCTGTCTCTTGTAGTTTATTTGTTGATGGTTTAGTGTAATTACTAACCTTGTTATGCGCTTAAAGACATTAGTTGTTGACTTGCAGTTAACATTATAACAACAACAGCTGCATATTCTACTCTTTCCTTTTGTAATTCAAGTAAGGTTTATAGTCATTAATGTACTCTCTCTTTTGCTTTCCACTCCAGGAAGTTTTTAACTTTGAGGAACCACACCATGTCAGTCAAGGTATCATGTCTTATATCTGTCAGTGATGTGGCCTCCAGTTGTATACTAGTGTGACTTGAGCAGTATGTCAGTTTCAACAAATGTTCATGACAACTAACCAAGGAATTAATATTCTAAACGTGGCTCAAAGTCCGAGGAGCGAACTTTTATGTGTACTGTAGTTCAATATCAGCATGTGCAGGGATATAAAGTTGCCTACTGGCTGAATGACTCTGTATAGGCCAGTTAACTTTCTATAACAGAGTACTTCGATGTTTTGTATTAGTGTACAACATTATTTTGTATACTTGTAGGTTAAGGCTATATAAATGGTGGAAAGCTTCTTCATTAAATTTTATTTTGTGTTTTACTAGGTTTTAGTTGATTACATTATGTGCAATGAAAGTATTGTAAAGTGCGTTGAATCTCAGTGAAAGCTCAGTGCGTACTAACTATGTCCAGCCAGTGTAGAGTTCAGTGTTGTGTTGCAGCCTGATCCTAGTTGTTGTGTTATATTGATAGTATTTGCCTCAGACTGCTAGCACAATAGTACATCACTTTTCCAGACTCGGTATTATATTGTATGGTTCAGAATAGTGAACAATCCAGCATAACAGAGATTGTGTCACAGTAGTATGCATCTCCTCTCTCAGTAAGTAATGTCATGTTGTACTGCACCTTATCACACATCATGAAGGTAATGATCTCAACAGTGAACAGATATAATGTTCATTCTGTTGTTGTTAGTCTGTTGTTAATTTAAGTGGAGTATTATTGGTGGATAATCCTCTCAGTCTGGCCTCATGACATTCATGTGCTGCCTTAATACAGTACAATGTGTTACAGGGAGCATGGATAAGATTATTTAATACTTATAATAAAAGGTATTTCAAAGATATCTGGAGAGGGTTTGTTTGAGACTTCATTGCTAGAAACATTGGCAAAATAACACTGATGCACTTGGCTGTATTTAAAACTGAATAAAAAAGTTATTGTGTTATTGTATGATGTTTACCATAAAATGTTGAACCAAATGAAAAGAATATAAAATTTGTGAGGTGATAAATATGAAATGTATTATTGTAGAATGTTTCCTATCAAATGGCCATATGGGTGAACTAATGAAGGGGACTTTTATGATACAACTATGGATAAAACACAAGAAAGTTCCTCAATGAAACACAAAAGACAAGAATGACCAATTATTTAAATAAAATCAGCTATTTCATATCACCTAAATGAATACTAATCTCGGTTGCAATGAGAAAAGGTACTTGGAGAAGCTTATTATAAAAAGGTATGATTTCCGTGAGTACAAATACTGTATAATGACTTTCACCACAAGACTACAGTTTATTAAGATTTTTGAAAACTTGTTGAAAATAAGATCTGGTAAAATGGAAATAATTCCTTATAATATATCTGGTTATATTTAGTTGAATCTACTTTATGTTTGTAATTGTTTGGAGCTACCTGGTGAATATCTGCTTATAGGTAGCATCTAATAATGGAGGGATCCCACATAAACCGCTGGACATGGAAGTCTATAGTGAGTGGCCCTTAGGTTGGTAAAGTATAAATCTAATTTTTGTGCAGTACTCTTATAGATTTGATATAGTTTGCCCTAAAAAATGTCCATTCTCTAGTTATACTGACAGGCTTTATATACCACTTACATACTAGTAACACAAGCCTAATATATTAATAAAACATTCCATTATATATATAAAAACAAACTTATAAATTTGAATTATACACAGGATTATAAAATATAGTAATTTATATAGTTATTATTATGTATTTTATGTATTTGAAGGTTATATATGAGTTACGTGAACGTGGTTTAGTGAGTTAGTGGTGAGGCAGCGTCCACCGGGCCTGGCTTACTCTGGGGGGATGTCTCGTTAATAAATACTCCAGGTAATTCCTTATATAACACGTAACTGAGCCATTAACTTCATTCATTTCTATAATATAAATAAGTGTAAAAGACGTTTGGTGTAGTTAAAATGGAATAGATATGTTATTCTCTTAGACACTACCGTAGAGTAGAAGTTACCATGATAATGAGAATTTGTAATTTGTTTAATATTATTTTGTATTCTCAGATCAGGATACACTTACAAATGTTTCCTTAATTATTATTGTGTGAATCGATAAAAAAAAACTTTAGGGGAGACATTACGCTCATCACATCTTGCTCGAGGTTAGGTTGAGACAGATTAACTCAGTGTAACCTATGACACCTTCCTTAACTTACTAAAAACTGTTCTGAGATGGTCAGGTTAAGTTAGGTTGAGAGAATACTTCACCTTTTGATTGTCATCCCCCAACTTTTTTTTGTATGAATCCTGATCATTATAACAACTTTTCTTTCATATGGGAAGGTAACAATTGAAGGGTAATGTGGTGCTAATCATCTTGATACTTAATGCTTCTAAGATGAATCCACCATAACTAACGTGTGATATCTTGCAGGTGTGATAACTAGAAGCCAACGATGTATAATTTGTGCAAGACGACCCACCCTACCCTGGGGGTGGAGCTGTCCATGTACTGCAACTTCTTCAACCATAGAGAGAAGTCCCTCGTTGTCGCCGGAGCCAACATTGTCAGGGTGTTCCGACTGGTGGCTGAGGTGCCCCTGAAATCCAATAAAAGAGATGACAGGCCAGTTCTCATAGGTACAGTATATATACAGTACAGTGTTTTAGTTTGTTCTTATAGGTGTTTGGGCCTGGTGTCTTAGGTACAGTTTACAGTGGGCTTGGTTTCTTAGATACAGTATACCTGTACTCATAAAATGAATACAGGAGGCGTCATTCAGATAGATGGGAATGTTCTAGTAAAGGAAACAAGCAGATGTTAATTTTGGAATCAGGAATCTCTCTCTCTCTCTCTCTCTCTCTCTCTCTCTCTCTCTCTCTCTCTCTCTCTCTCTCTCTCTCTCTCTCTCTCTCTCTCTCTCTCTAAACAATGTTCATAAGCGTATCCTGTATAGTAAGAGGAAGGGGCTGGAACAATAAGTAGAAATGCTTGACATACACACACACTACCTCATCAATTTAGATACACAAAAACACAATTTTAGAGGAATTCTTAGACTCCACACTGAATTAGGGATCATGAGTAAAAATGAATTTTAAAGCCTTCTTAATATTGACAGTTGCTCAGAGTACAGTACAGTAGTCTATTGGTCTTTATTATATTTTTCTTTAGTCTTTGGTACTGACACATTTTCAATACTTGCAGATAATATTCCTCCAAGGGTGAAGCTGGAATGCATGGCCACATACAAGTTGCACGATAATGTAGCAACGATGGCATCAGTGTCGCTCTCTCCCCTACGAGACTCCGTACTGCTGGGATTTCGCGACGCTAAACTCTCCCTGGTGGAATACGACCCTTACAACCACCACCTCAGAACTGTATCACTTCATTATTTTGAAAAGGAGGACATCAGGGTAAGATATCTTTCTTTGCTCTAATAAATGAATCACAACATTGCTATATAATCTACCTGTGCTTCATACAATGGGAGTCTTGTGTCAAATGGGGTGTGGTGCTGTGCCATTATTTTCATCCCCAGGTTGTGGAGGTGTGATGTTATTTGTGGGAGAAGAATTTGATCATAGATGTTTTTGTATAGAGAAGAGATGGCATTAAGGGGAGGATAGTTGTGCAATGGTTTATGTGTACTTTTATTTCAGGGCGGCTGGGTCCAAACTGTAACTCTACCATTGGTTCGAGTTGATCCTGAAGGAAGATGTGCAGCCATGTTAATATATGGAAGAAAAATAGTCATTCTGCCTTTCCGAAGAGACCTGACCACAGACGACATAGACTACAGCACGTCAAACTGGAGAGGTCCCGTCCTGCAGTCCTATATCATTGACCCTAAAGATTTTGAGGCACCGTGCATAGATAATATTATAGACATGCAGTTCCTCAATGGCTACTACGACCCAACGCTCATGCTGCTCTACGAACCTATTAAAACTTTCCCGGGGTAATGTAGCAGACAATTTCTTCTTCAATACTTACAGATATTCAATGGGTCTTGTCATGATATAACATTAAACTATTTGTGATATATGATTGGGATTTATAAAGTTGAATTTACATTTTTTTCACTCGAGTATTTTCTTCTACAATACAGTACAGGGTAGACTAGATAGGTGTTACTGACAACACTGTACCAATGAACCAGTACTTAGGGTGCTCTAGTAACAACCCGTAAGACCCAGAGTTTATATATATAGCTTGAAGAACTGAATGAGGGAGCGTGTGTGTTCCTCTTGTTTCGTAGTAAAAGACTCGTAAGGAGGTAATAAAATATCCTAACTGTGTAAATTGTCATCATCAGGAGAGTAGCGGTGCGTCAGGACACGTGTGCTCTGGCAGCCATCTCCCTCAACATACGACAGCGCCTCCATCCCGTGATCTGGTCTCTGACTTGTCTTCCGCATGACTGTCAGAAACTCTTGCCGGTGCCTAAGCCTATTGGGGGCGTGTTGCTCTTTGCTTCCAACTCCCTCACGTACCTCACTCAGTCTGTTCCTCCTTATGGGGTCTCTCTCAATTCCATGGGAGATAAAAATACTAATTTCCCATTGAGTAAGTACTGTACCCACTGTAATGTTTTCCATATATTGAGGATTTTTATTTGATTACAGTATTTGTAATATATGAATTAAAGATAAATTTATGTAATGATGAAATTGATTATACTGGTAGATTTTATTGAAAGTCCAGTCATCAGTAATAATTGGATATTTTATCATTTCATCATTGTGTAAGACATTATTTCACCTCAGGAAAGCAAGAAGGTGTTGTGATCTCATTAGACTGTGCCTATGGAGAGTTCCTGACAGAGGACAGAGTGGTAATCTCTCTCAAAGGGGGCGAGTTGTACGTTCTCACCCTAGTGGCAGACTCCATGCGGTCTGTGCGCAGCTTTCACTTTGACAAGGCTGCAGCGTCTGTGTTAACGTGTAGTGTATGTGTCAAGTTTTTTCTGTGCCTTTGATCAATTATTTAAATGTGTAATTAGCTTCAGTTAATACAGCAAGTTAAGTGTAAGTTACTGTAGGAATTATCTAAAGGATTATTACATGTATGTGAGAGTGATCTTTATGGGAACACCTGCAATCGATATACTGTACTGTGTTATGTGTTGGAGTCTTTATTTTGATATACAGTACTGTACCTTGGTGTATAGCTGAAGGTTAAAAAGTATGCAGATAGACAGCTTAATTACATTGTATATCTTATTCTTTAATACTTTGTGTTTTATTTTATTTTGTCAACATAAACATTACTTTCAGATGTGTGTGTGTGAAGACCAGTACCTGTTCTTGGGGTCCAGATTAGGCAATTCTCTCCTCCTCCGCTACACAGAGAAGGAGTTGAGTGATCCCATGAGATCTAGGAGTAACATGCCAGCTGATCAAGAACCTCCGACCAAAAGAAAAAAGCTCGATACATTAGGTAGGTGTGTCTGCCTGTCTGTGTTTAGGAGCACAATGCAGTGAAACTTCTATTTAATGGACTATATGAGAAAGTGAAGTCTGTTTTATCAAGGTTCGTTAGATGTGAAACCTCCATATAACAGAGTATTTGGGTGACAAAAATAAAATGGAAGATGCAAACCCCAAATGAGTTAGGTGTAGTATCTCATCTGAAGCTGATTTGGGATACTTACCTCTAATGATGCTGTCAATATAAATACAGTACAGTAGTTACAAAGTTATGTCTTATATTCTGTTTGTCTTTCCTTTTTTTTTTTTTTTCAGATAAATAAATCAAACAGGTGCTTACGTGTTTTCATTTTCCAGGTGATTGGATTGCCAGTAATGTGGATGATATTCGGGACGACGATGCGCTTGAGGTGTACGGCCACGAAGACACCTCAACGGTCCAGCTCGCTTCATACAACTTTGAGGTACAGTAGAAGAAAATCTGCGGTGACATAATTGATATTGCTTATTTCACTAATTCGTGAAATGCGTTATGAAAAACTAAACTCACATCAATAGAAATGTCTCCATGGATTATAGTAGTTTTGATAGGAATAAAATCGGTAAATTGTCTGTTGTTTATTTTAGTAGAAACGAAGTAATGTGGTAATAAGAATGAAGAAACCTTATCTCACTGAACTATTACAAGTTTCCAATCCTCAGTTAAGTGTAATCAAATATTTTCTCATCTCATTATTAACCTGCAAGAGTGTTTAAAATTCAGGTGTGGAGTATTCTTATAAATACTGTATAAGGAGAATTTTCTACAGGTGATGGACAGTTTACTCAACGTTGGGCCCTGTGGTGATGTAGCCATGGGTGAGCCGGCCTTCCTGAGCGAGGAATATGAGAGCTCGGTGGATCCCTGCGTAGAGCTCGTCACCACCTCAGGCCACGGCAAGAACGGAGCCTTGTCCATCCTTCAGCGATCCATCAAACCGCAGGTAAATCAGGGAGATGGGAAATATTTGGCAGGTTTCAGATTTAGGTGTGTAGATGTCTATTGATTCCAGATTTTTAGGCAGGTTTCAGATTTAGGTGTGTAGATGTTTATTGATTCCAGATTTTTAGGCAGGTTTCAGATTTAGGTGTGTAGATGTCTCTTGAATCCAGAGGGAAATACTTGGCAGGTTTCAGATTTAGGTGTGCCTACATCTGTGACACCTAAGAAAAACCACCAGCTAGATTCAAGCCCTGACAAGCATTTGTATTTCCACGTTTGTGTTCCTCATTTTATATTTTTAATAGAATTGTAAGAAATCAAAGAGAATACTGTATCTCTTGGAAGTTACTTGATTGGAGGAACACAGGGTTGTTTTATGTGTTAGGTGTACAGGTGAGGAGGTATATTGAAAACAAATTTATGTGAAGAATTACCAATGGACTGTCTGGCATCAATATTTTCTTTGCAAACATCTAAGAGAAATTTTTCCCTGAACAGGTTTTAACAACATTTGATTTGCCTGAAGTTGAAGACATGTGGACACTCGTGGGTAAAGCAGATGAGCGGAGGAGAAGAGAGGGAGGCATCCAGGACCATTCTTTCCTCATCCTCACCCGGCCAGACACCTCTCTTATATTACGCACTGAGGAGGAAATCAACGAACTGGAAGAGTCGGGCTTCAACACAACCTCAAGAACCGTGTTTGCTGGAAATGTTGGCAACAATAGATACATCGTACAGGTGAGAAGAAGTTTTTAGTGTCTTTTAAGTTATTCTTGATGTCTTATAATTAAAGTTGGTTATCGTCGTTCACTATTTTACGGCCATTTTATGATTTGCCACACTTGCGTAGACTGAGGAGGTTGACCAATTCAGAAGACATTTTCCCTCGAATGTCTCGGTTGGTGTACTCAGCCAAGTTGTGTTGTATTTCAATCATTTTGCTTCATTTTTTATTGTTCCCTTTACTGTACTGCAATTACTTTCACTATTTAACTGTGTCCATTATTTACCCAATGTGTTACATTCATCACCATTGAATTTAAAGATTCCTGGAGTGGTAAACATCACCTTGAATAATAATCTAGCTATTTCAGGTATTTATTAACTCTTTTTTTGCCAGGTGACCAGCGGTGGTGTGAGACTGCTGGAAGGTACAGTACAGATCCAACATGTTCCTCTGGACGTCGGCTCGCCTCTTGTGGCGGCAACCTTAGCTGACCCCTACCTGGCAGTCCTGGCTAACGACGGCACTCTCATGATCTTCACCCTCGTCACGACCCGGTCTTTGCCTCCCAGACTGACCACCAGCAAGCCGATAAATGCCGGTGTATGTTGATGTTTCTGCTAGCTCTATGTGTGCCAAACTGCCAATCATGACTTGAGAGAATGAGGAACCTATTTAATAGGCCTGTGCAGCTGTGAATCATTTATCAGTCATCTTTGTTTTTAAATTCGTTTTGGTGAGATTTTTTTTTTGGGGGGGGGGGCTATTTTGTCTGTGGCGTCATTGCATTTACAAATAGATTAAATATGAAAAATAACTTCACAATACAGTTAGTTGATGGTAAATGCAGATATGGATCTGTGTGTTTTTTAATGTCTTCTGTTTTTTGTTTTTATTCCTCTCTTCATAATGGGAACACAAGCACAAAGACTCCCAGAATAAATGTCTGATGTGATAAAGCAACAGAAGAGACATGAAGAAAATAGTTGAGAGTTTCATTACCATCATTATCAACATTTCTCTGTTTATCATAACTTTATTCCCCCTTTCAGAAATTCCCACTGCAGACTATATGTGCGTACTGTGACGTGTCCGGCCTCTTCACAACTCAGTACCCACAAGACAGAGAAAAAGACCCTAAGATTTTCAGAACAGATGCAGACATAAAGAAGTAAGTTGTTGAGAGTATGTGTGTTTTATTTGCTTGGTCACATGATAGAGAACAGAAAAAAACTTGAGAAAATTAACAGGTGTTTATAGGGAATAAGGAGGAAGAATTACCTTGGTTTTTTATTTCAGTGACCCTTTCATCTTAGTGAGAAATGGTCTTTGTGGATAGGATTTAGTTTTTGTTGTCCTGTTGATTGTATTATAGTCTTTGTGGAGTGAAAGTTAGAATTTAGTTTTAGTTTTCCTGGTGAGTGTTTTATGAGTTGTTGTCTGGGTTTTAATATATTCTAATTTATGTTATCTTTTTTCCTCCTAAGGGAATTAGACGACGAGGATGAGATGCTGTACGGGAACACAGATATCTCGGTGTTCGACCCTCCCAAGACCTTCACCCCACAGGCCAGTCAGGAGAAGAACCAGAACAATTGGTGAGTGGAATTTGGCTGTCTTGAGTCGTATTCATTGTATCGAATTACCGGTAACGTTATGTAAGGCGCTCGGGGTAAAAGTGGCGAATCACGCTAACTTAGAACTTAAACCTAACTGATGTAAAGATAATAATGTAATGTAGTCTGAAGGTACATTTAATTTCCTATTGTCTGAGACCATTTTGATTCATTTCGTACAGTGCGTTACAGATACACATAATCTAACGTGAACAAAGCAAAACCAGTCATCTCGTAACATGATTCTGGTGGATTTGGCCCCCTAACCCCCCTCCCCATTGGTCTCGTTTGTTTATAAGTTATGTGATGTTTACTTCCTTACATTGAGAAAGTTAAAATGACTAAATCCTCCATCTTATTTTTTTTCACTATTGAAAACTCCGATATATCCGGCTAATTTCCTGACTCTGGGTGACTCGGCAGATTACTGTTTCCGTTATATCTTTATTTTTATTTACATTTTAGGTGGAAGAAGTGGCAGAAGGAGGTCCGACCTACGTACTGGTTGGTCGGGGTGCGGGAGAATGGCAACCTCGAGCTGTACACACTCCCGGACGTCAGATTGTGTTACTGTGTTAAAAATTTCTCCGTTGGTGAGTGTTTCTGTTTCAAGTAACTAAAATTTATCATATTAAATGTTTTGTGTTATTTCTACTATTACTGGAGTTTTATTTGTTTCTATTTCATGTTTTTAGTCTTTCCTACAATTTTATTATTGTTATTGATACCTAGCATATGAACAGGTGCTAATGAATATAATACATCTTTTTCCCCCCAGGACACAGGGTACTCTCAGACAGCAGCCAAACTAGCAGTGCACCTTCAATCCCAATTCTTGTTGAAAATCCTCCCACCATCCATGAGGTACGTTCAACGGGGGGGGGGGGTATAAAGCAGTTTGGTGTGTGTGTGTGTATCTTTTAATCGGGGAATTGTAAAGTCATCTCGTCAGCCAGATATAAGTGAAATTTTTAAGTACTTGGTGTGGATGGGTATAGTGCATGTGTATTGTTATTGAAGTACTGTATATTTGTATTAGTTGAGGATTTATTTGTATATTTCTTCAGGTCCTGTTGGTTGGGATGGGTAACAGGAACCTTCGGCCTGTGTTGATGGCGAGGGTCGACGAGGATCTCCTTATGTACGAAGTTTTTCCCTTTTATGAAAACCTCGCTCCCATTCAACTCAAAATTAGGTACGGTATTTCTATGTCGTTGTTTATTCTTATTCGTAAATTAGTCGTTTGTTTGTTTATATATAGTTTTGTCCTTTTGAAAGACTGTGGATGGTCAGTGAGGATTTACCTGTGCTCAAGATGGGGTGATTAAAGATATTCCATAATTATATCTCACTTATTATTTTTTCCTAGAGCAAAAATTTGAAATACATGTTATTGGTAAGATAATTTTTGTGTTAGGTTGTATGGAGAAGTTATCAGTGTACTTCATTAAATAACTGTTTATATTACTGGACAGAATGAGGTTAATTGAGCACAACTTGATCCTCCGAGAGAAGCGCTCAAGCAGGACCAGGAAACGTATGGAGGAGGAAGGAGGCCAGGAGAAGAAGATAGACAGAGTGTCCAAGTTACGTCCCTTCAGCAGCATCAGCGTGTACAGTGGGGTAAGAGTCGACCATGTGTAAACGGCTAAAACGACCCGCACGACAATTGGCCACACACGTTCGTTATGACTCCGTTTTGTTACGTACACCCATTAAAAAATTCCTGGTAGTTCTCTCTCCCATCCATGAACCCTGAGACTCATAAACCCTAAGACTCATGAACCCTGAGACTCATAAACCCTAAGACTCCAAAACCCTAAGACTCATGAACCCTGAGACTCCGAGACATCACACATTATCGGCCCCATAGATACTGCACTAGGATATTGAAGTTCATTATCACACCTACATTATATTTTGTTATTTTCAGGTATTTATATGTGGTCCTTACCCTCACTGGATATTTATGACTGTGAGAGGGGAGCTGAGGTACCACCCTATGAGCGTGGATGGATCTGTCAAGTGTTTCGCCCCCTTCAGGAATGTCAACTGTCAGAACGGATTCCTCTATTTTAACCGCAAGGTGAGTTTATTGTCTGGGTATGTCTTCCGTTGGTTTTATTCCTCTTAAAAATGGTAAGTTATGAGAGAGTTTAGAAGTTTTAATTATATCCATTTTTGGAATGTGGGAATGTGAAGGTTGTATTTCCCATGACTGTGTTTGTTCCCATTGCATCGTATTGAGTTATTGTGAAGGTATATCCATATTTGTCTTTGATCCGGTATTATTGGACATTACTTCCTCTCTTGTGGGAGTTAGAAGAAAGTTTTTATTCTGTGTTCTGGCCATCTTGACTCCTTGTGGGTAAAGGTGCTGGTGTCAATGAAAAGAATATAGTCCTCTTCACTATTTAATGTTTCAGTATGTCTGTGTAACATAATAATGACCATCAGTTGAAAATGAGCAGCGTCAAAAATATTATTTGAATCTGTCTATCAACCTTCATTCTCAGCTTCATGCTGTGGAACACATAGCCTACACGGAGAGAAGAGAGCTTGACTCACTGGCCAACAAGTGAGCTTAAACATTCAGATAATTCAGTGACATTTATTGAATGACCACTCAGTGAGCTTAATTTTTTGGCCACTCAGGGAAGAGTAATTGACTGGCCACTCAGTAAGCATATCTTTGCCTCCTATCAGTCAGTACCTGTGATGTACTGGGGCTATGGAGAATGTGTTCCTCATGCCCAATTACCAGTCACTATTACTACTATAATATAACATCACTAATACATAAAATGGGACTATTTACAGTACATGAACTTTTTACAGTATTATGGTAAAAAAAAAAATTACTATGAAATGATCATTTGATATTGCCGTATAAAATGAGTGATGAACGTTGTCATTCTAACATTTACCAACTAAGAGACTAAGACGTTAACATAGTCATCACATCATTCTCTAACCATATTATTTTGTCGGTAATCATTCAGTGTCCTTAAGCATAAAACGGGGAGAAAAGTTGAATACTGTACTGGCAATGTTTCGTCAGTTTTCAGTACTGTATTAAGTTATCACCGTCTCTTGAATATATAATTGCCACTATGCTTGCACTCGTCCAAGATACACTGTAAAGTTTCTCTAAAATATGCTAAAACAAAATCACCTCAAACACACACACACACACACAAACACACACACGCACACGTATATATCTTTTATGAACTACTCGTATGTGATCTTAAATATTAGTGATTGTTCTTGGTGATTACTGTGTGTGTTGTCTTAGTTGTAGAGGACTTGTTCAATATAGCAGGTTATGTTTGTACACAGTCTTAGTCCCCTTCTCAGTCTCCTGGTGCGTTTTACTTTGGACGAACGCTCTTTGTCTTCTTCATTGTCACTCTCGTTTACTTCGACTTGCCGTTTGTTGTTTTTCCCGGCGTCTTCGGATGGCGCGTCGCTTTTCTCCGGGAGACGTTCATCGTTTTCCTCCCGTTCCGATGCGACGTCGCCGGTTTTCCGTCGTTTTCCCACTGGCGGATCATCGAGGTCTGCGGGTTTAGTGTCACGTTTCACTTTCTTAAACTCACTCACTTTATTGTTCATGTTAGGAATGTCTTCATCGTTGTTGTTGCTGTGAGCCGTGGAGACATCCTTCTCCTCCGTGTTCCCAGACGAGCTCGGATCTGGTTGAGATGTTTGTGCTGGAATGGCGAGCTTTTCATCCAAGTTAGAATTGGTTGTTGATGTGTCTTCACTCTTATCCCCGTGTGGGCTGGGCGGTACGTCGTTGCTGTGTTCTCCGTCACAAAGGCTGAACTTGGCAAAGAGACGACTCATGGCTGCTACTGTGATACGCTGTCTTTTGCACGATGGAAGATTCTGAATGAAGAAATAAATCAACTCAATACTGGACAACACACGTAATATGACAGATCCCCTGCGTGACACCTGAGGGACCTTGAACCAACTTTACTGAACCTTAATCTCATACATCACCAGAATACAATATTGTGTTTCAATTGATTTTGCTTGATTCTGTTATTGTATTTGTTTGTGTGGCTGATTTTTACCTCCTCATAATCTGAGTTCTCTGATTCATCCTTTTCCCTCAGGAGAGATGACTTCCTCTTGAGGCGTGTGTTGTCTGTGAAGTGGAATTCCCCATTACCTGTTAAAGGGGAGCTATTACGCACTTAACCACGTAAAAATAGTACATTATCATCGTATTTACTCCCATTTACAGTACTAACTTTTACCACAGTACAGTATCACGTGGTGGTCAGGATCAAGAGAAACACAGACACACACACACACACACACACACACACACACACACACACACACACTCTACTTTGACATTCTTCTCCTACAACAAGTTTCAAAGAGTTTATTTGCTCACCCGTGTCCGATGTTTCATTATGTACCGGCGTTGCTCCTCCCTGTGGCGATGAGTCCGGCCAGTGTGGCAGAATACCTCGGAAAAACTTCCTCATGCCAGATTCACTTGTGAGGGTCTCGTGGTCATTCTCGGCCATGATGGTGAGGCGATCTGTCGGGGGATAATTAATTAGTCGTATTTACCTTAATGGCCTTAGAAATATCCTCATAAGACTGAACATTTGATAGTTCAGTAACCTTTCTATTCATCCATCTCTCTTTTATCATTGTTTATATCTCATTTTTGTTTAATGTGGATCAGAAACCCTAAAGAAAGGTGGGAATAATAGGGAGTGGCAGAGAATAGGCGTGGAAGTCGATGGGAAAATACTAAAACAAGATGGAAAACTATAGAAGTATTATTCACAATCAGAAACACAAACTGTAATTCAATAGACATCTTGAAAACACATGTTGTATTTACCATTTGCCAAACAGTGTCCAGGTGTCCAAGTCTCTGGAAAATCAATACTTCAGTAGTGCCAAAGGACCACCACAGTCAGAGTCTTAAACACTATAGAATCTGCTGTCGTGTTTTCCTGTAGACTCAGAGAAAATAACTCAAGTAACATTATAAGAAAATTCTATTAGAAGTTTGACTATGAGAAGAAAATTATGATCTGTGGCTTATTGCTTCTCACTCTACTATTAATATGTAAATAACTGCCACTACATAATTGATTTCCTGTAGGTATAGGTGAGTAATGGGGGTAGATATGGAGACGTACCCCTGTATTAAACAAGCTTGGTGACGACATATATCCTTGACAGAATCTCTTACCTACACTAAGAACAAGTTTGCCTCCTCTTGACAAACTCTTCAACACATGATTCACCGTTTTGATAAAAATTCCAGACGGTATTCAGCAATTTTCTTACCCCACCTCCTTCCTCTCTCTCGTCTCCCCCCCACACACAAATTCGGTAATTCACAATTACTTTATATCATGTTTTTCTAACTTCATAATTACCACAAGTAAATTATTCCCTTGCCTCAGAAATTTTCCTGCTTATGTTATTTAACACACAAACCTTATCCACTTGACTGATGAATTATATTTTCTTCATTGCTCTATGTATTGTATTTTTCTGTGTCACTTTTTTAATATATTTCTTTTATATATTTTGTATATTTATGATAAAAAGAGAACTATTGTCACTTACTTGATCACAAAGAATGAGTCATTTATTACACATGAAATTATGCCTCCATACTGATCACACACACATATGTATCACTATTTAATTAACGTATTTGTATGTGTTTAGGCCAGTAGATCCTCTCCTGTTGAAGGCCCCACTGTAAATATTTCAGGAATTCCAGTAGATATATCACGTGTCATTTGGTAAAAGTCTTGTAAAGCACTGATAAGAGTTATTACCTGATGTAATTGTTTTATTTATGGCTTTTAATTTATCTAAAGATTCTGAATTAATGAGAAAATCACCTCATGTAGTTGATTATTGAGACATATTTGGTTTATATTTACAGTGATGGATGAGAATTAACAGATTTATTTATCCTGCATCGTCACGGTTACTTGTTTATGTCACAATTAGCGGCGATAAATTGATGTGCCGACACCGTAGAGGGTAAAGGGTGCTCACCAGAGTCCAGTGGGTGGAGGGATTGTTTTTGTTGAGGGAGGGAGGAGGATGGTCGGGCAGAGTCTGGTCTATTTTTACTCCTCTCCACCACCAGACTTGGCACAGAATTCTCCTCCCGTTTTCTCTTAACCGAGGGGGGAGACTTGGTGCTGAGGTGGTGTTTCTTTTCTTGTTTTTTGCCCTCCCTGTACCTGTAGTTATTAGATATATATAAAATTGGAGTATAATTATAAATGGGGGTGTTTTCCTCACTAGACCCATTCATAGTAAATTTATTTAGGGGTAACTACAGCGAGACAGTTGTGGGACCTGATCCATACTAAAATGATCTTGTTTTACTTAGTGTTTGGCCTGGAATTACTGTACTGTATTTATTTGGTGTATTCCCCTCACGTCTGTTGCTTCTGGAGACGTCTTGATAATACATGAAAATATCTGTTGATTGTGAAGACGTCTTGATAATACATGAAAATATCTGTTGATTCTGAAGACGTCTTGATAATGCATGAAAGCGCTCGAACACCATTTCCTATTTCTCAGTCCATCATGGCTTATCAGTAATCTTTTGCAATAATTGTTTTCCTATAATGTATGTATAACCTAACCTAACCTAACCTAACCTAACCTTATCTAACCTTATCTAACCTAACCTAACCAAACTAATAAACTTCACATACAGTATTTCTATTTTTGTTCCAACATTCAGGATTTTTCATTTACTCTCATTTCATCTTTTTCAGGAATCCCTCAGAATCTGCCTATTACCCACAATCCTGTCTTACGATGCTCCATGGCCAGTGAGGAAGGTGCCACTGAGGTGTACGCCTCACTTCATCGTCCACCACCTGGAGACCAAGACTTACTGCGTTGTTACGTCGAGCTCTGAACCTACTCTCAAAATCTGGAAGTTTAATGGAGATGATAAGGTAAGATCTGACTCGCTCTGTATTTAATTTTTTCATTTATATTTTATTTTACTTCAGTACAGGATCCCATATAACCTGAATAAAATCATCTGGTCTTCGCTGAATAGAATATTAAAAGTGGCGTCCCTGTAATGAAGAGGTTAAAAACATACAAAATTTACCCCCTTGTATGAGAATCTATTGTTTCTGTTCCTTCTATGTTAACACTTTTTACCCCCCCACCCCCCTGCATTCTTGAAGAGGAGGGTATAATGATCATTTCAATGTGTCAATGGTGTAGTTGGGGCTGAGGTCACAGATGAGGCCATTTGCAATTTAAATCGTTTTATGGATCACCTCGTTCAAGAAGTCTTTGCAGGTCCACTAAATTTAGATGCAGTAATTTGTTATTCTTCTGATAATTAGAGATCTTGTATTGTGTGTGTGTTTGTTTTTCACTCTTGAGAACCGATAGTTTTATTTTTATTGAACTGTGTATTGAACTTACTCTGAACTTTATTTTTTACTGAACTTTGCATTGAACTTTAATTTTGGTTTTGGTAGGAGGAAATACAGGAGGAAAGAGACGAGCGTTTTCTCCAGGTACAAGCACCCATGTTTTCCATCCAGCTCTTCTCTCCAGTCAATTGGCAGGTAAAGTTGGAATCATGATTGTTTTTTATCACCTGACTAATCTCCACCTCAGCTTATATCACCTGAAGATTAACCACTCTAAAATCATTGTGGGGCAGTTAGGTTATTAGAGTTGAAGTTATTACAATATTAAGACTTCATAGTAAAGACCTGGGAGAATATTTTTTTACCTGAATATCTTATAGACATAGACTAACGGAAGTACTGTTGTGTCTCGCAGATGATCCCCAACACAGATTACTACTTAGAGGCGTGGGAACACATCACTTGCTTCAAAAATGTCATCTTGGCCTACGAGGGAGACAGGTCTGGTCTGAGGGGCTACCTGGCCCTCGGCACGACCTACTGGTGAGTTGAAGTGGTCGTTTGTCTTCGTTACTTGATGAGTGGGAGTAATGGGGGGACAGAGCAGTAAGTTTGTCTCACTGTCTGTCTGTCTTTGTATGTGATGCGTCTTTATATCTGGTGTATGTGTGCTTGCATCTTTGCTTTCCTCACTCACCAACTATGATCCAACCCCGAATATTCCTTTACCCCCCCCCCCCCCCATCCTTCAGTCTTCATACACACCAACTACAATATTTTAACATATATTCAACATTAACTCACAGCTTTGGCGAAGACATCACTTGCCGTGGACGAATTCTCATCTTCGACGTCATCGATGTGGTGCCGGAGCCGGGGCAGCCACTCACCAAGAACCGTCTGAAGATGCTGTACGAGGGGGAGCAGAAGGGCCCCGTCACCGCTCTGGCTCACTGTATGGGCCTCCTCGTGTCAGCCATTGGACAGAAGGTGCTGGAGTAACACACAGTAGATATAAGATAAATGTCACACCTATATCATGAGTATATTATGAGTCAATACCCATCTCAAGTGCTCATATTCTGGGCTAGACTTGTATCTCCGAATTAAAGTAGATGAGAATATCGTGTGTTGTGTTTACAGGTGTATATTTGGCAGCTGAAGAATACCGACCTGGTGGGAATAGCGTTTATAGACACTCAGATCTACGTTCACCAGTTAACGTGCATCAAGAGCCTCATCCTTGCCGCTGACGTCTGTAAATCTGTCCTGCTGCTGCGGTTTCAGGAAGAGAACAGAACGCTCTCGCTTGTCTCCAGGGTAAAGCGCTTATGTGGTTTTTTTAATGTAGATTGAAAATATTCCAGTTCCTTAAGACAATAGACTTCAATTAATTACCAAACCTTGTAGCCAGAATGTTGTGTCATGATTTGTCCTGTAAAATAATTCCCTTTAAAGGTAATCATGCGACCTTTTTTTACTACTATTAATTTATATCATTTTGTCTTTTTTGTTATTAATTGTGACTTGAAATAGAAATATGTTTAACAATGATCTCCAATATAAATGTTTACTTTAACTTTTATTATTTCTTGTATGTAGTCTTTATTGTGGTGTTTGTCTTGGCGTATAGAATGGTATTCTGGAATAGTACAGAAAAATTATTGGAAATGGCACAATACACAAGTCATCCTAACCTAATGGAAAAAAAATCACGTAGGATTATTAGGTTCGGTTGGCTGTATATTTTAACGTTTTTTCCCAGTTTATTTACATTCTATTCAGTAAAATAAACGCATAAATAAAAACACGAAGAGGTGACGTAATGGAAGCATCCACGTCAATAATGCTCTCCTCCGCAGGACCTCAAACCCCTACAAGTATATGGCGTTCAGTACCTAGTGGACAACTCGACCTTGGCCTTCATAGCCAGCGATGCCGACAGGAACCTGGTGGTGTTTACGTATAACCCGGAGTCACACGAGAGCGCTGGGGGAACGCGGCTCATCAGGAAGGGGGACTTTCACCTGGGGTCTCATGTTAACTGCTTCTTCAGGTGAGGAAAGTGTCGTATGGTAGTTTGACTTTGGGAATTGGTTGTACCTGTGTGATTAATTCCCAGTTGTGTTTGGTTAAACAGGCTCTCAGTAGTAATTAGTCCTACCCTACCCTAACCCTAAACCTAACCTAACTTGAACACGGGGGCCCACTTAACTTGGAACTAAGAGAAATATTGTAATAAATTTTAACCATATCCACATCATCCTCATTCTGTATTGACCTGTAACTTAACTTTTATTTTTTTTTTATCCTCCAGAATCCGCTGCCGGCTAGGAGATGTGTCCAGCGACCGGCGAGCTGGACAGAACATCGAACGGCGACACATTACCATGATGGCAACTCTAGACGGCTCCATCGGCTACGTCCTGCCAGTTAGTGAGAGAACGTACAGAAGATTCTCCATGATCTATAACCTGCTAGTACAACACCTCCCTCATATTGCTGGTATGTGGGTGATTATTGTGGTGGTGGTTAGTAGTAGTTGCATTAAATAGTAGCAGTTTTATTGGTTAGTAGTTGTAGTAATGTTATTGGTTAGTAGTAGTGGTAAATAGTTAGTCAGAATAATAATAATTAGTAGTGGTAGCAAAAATAAGTTGTAGAAGTAGTAGTAACAAGAAGTATTTTCAGATCATGTTCACTCGGAGCTAAACTCACGCCCTTCACTCTACGTCTTCTTCCAGGTCTAAATCCGAAGGCATGCCGCACATTCCAAAGCCGCTACAGACTCAACACGAATCCCTCCCGAGCGGTCCTGGACGCCGAGCTTATCTGGTCGTACCTGCACCTACCAGCGCCAGAGAAAGTCGAGATAGCCAAGAAGATCGGAGCCAAGGTTGACGACATCATTGAAGATTTGATGGAGATCGACCGGATGACGGCTCACTTTTAGTCCCGTTATTCTTGTAGGTGTAGAATTGAGTCCCATTTATTCTTGTAGGTACAGAATTGAGTTCCATTTATTCTTGTAGGTACAAAATTGAGTCCCATATTGTTCCTGCAGGTCAGAATTGAGTCCCGTATTGTTCATTTAGGTGCAGAATTGAGTCCCATTTTTTTTTTTAGGTGCAGAATCGAGTCCCATTTGTTCCTGTAGGTGTAGAATTAAGTCCCATTTGTTCATGTAGGTGTAGAATCGAGTCCCATTTGTTCACCACACACTAGTACTCTTCACCATACTGCATTATCCTGAAATACACCAACCCCCCAGTATACTGAAATACTGTATACACAAATGTATATCCGTATACATTCACGGTCATAATGTATACATGTATACTTCTACTGATTTATACATAATCTGCTCACAACCACAGAATATTTTAAGTTATTTTTTATGTATGGTTGAATGGTAACTATAGCGATGTGTTTAATGCTTCCTCCTCTGGTTGAATGTTTCGAGTGACACTCGACCGAGGTTACGGTAAGAGGACGTTGTTTATTCCTCTCCGTGACTACCGGTTGATTATTACTCGTAGGTATTGGTCAAGTTCAGTGGGTAGAGCCGTCAGTTTCATCCTTATCTGTGTGTGGGCAATATGGGTTGATAACGGAAGGAGCCACAGTGTTCATATTTGACATTGTGTTCTATATGATGTGCTTGTTGAACTAAATTACTATTATATTTTCAAGGGGGTAAATTAAGTCAATAGATAATGTGCTACTATGTGTAAATTTTCCATCTACCTGGCTCCTACCTTTTAATTAACTCTTAATTGTATAAGTTTATGATGTAGGAATTTTAAGTTAGTCTGGAGAGAAAATGTATAAACAATTGCTACTGTCCGTTCGCCTCTGAATCACGAACCCCGACCCCCGACACGTGAATCCGGAGCATTTATGGACAGAATGATGTATCAATTTACAGCTTCGGGTTCACGAATCTGAATCTTGTGGTTCGTGGTTCAGAGGGAGAGGTGAATGGACTTTAATGATTGACTGTACAGGGAAGAGAGACATAGATATTGATGAACTGCCAGACCATTAGAGTTTGTGTGTTTGTTGGATATTATTGTTTATTCCTTAAGAGACAGTGACTTGTTTACTGTATTTAGTTTGTACTGTATTATTTGTACCTCAAGTATTTCTTTATATTAGTTAAGATGTTAACAGTACTCACTATATACAGTTATTGAAGCAACTCAGTACATACAGTGAAGCCTCGTTAGTTGGAGGTTTCTTATGTAACAAACCTCAATATAATGGACTGTCATTACTGTATAGGTCGTTAGATGGAGGTTTCTTATCTAACAGACCCTCGATATAATGGACTGTCCTCTCTCACATAAGCCGTTAGATGGAGACTTCACTTTACTGTACGTCCCTCTTGCACACGGCTCAGCTCTGTACTGTACTTGATCTTTTAAACCAGAGAGGAAACATCTTTTAAACCATCAGATTAACTATTTTTATATGTACTGTATTGTGGACGGAGATTGGTTGCATAGATCAAGAGGTATTCAGTTTTAAGAGGATTTTGATGATTATTTGATAAGGTTGATTTTATACTTGTAAAACTAAGAGGAAAGGTCATACCATATGTATATTTATAGACTATTTGACTATGAAGTTTCTTTGGTAATATATATATACTAAGAAATACTGTATGGTTATTTATTATGTAACCTTAACCTCTTTGAAGCCAGTTGAGGTGCAGAGAATTGAGGAAGGATAAGTTAAAGTTTACAAACCTTCAAATCACCATTACTTTGGAACCAGTTAAGATATTTTAATGATTCAAGTGGCAGATTGTAGCATTGTTAGTTTAGGTTTAATTAATGTTAACGAAAGATGTCATACATATTGTTATTCAGGCCATACTGACACTTATCCTACATCAGTTCTGTGTTCCTCAATTATTATCATCTACTATAACATTATACTTAGATAGAATTTATATTTTTTTAAACAGAGACACAAAATACTGCATGGATTGTGAGTCAGTAGAAGGTGAAGCATTACTCCACTAAGAGGACAATAGACATTAGATCAACCTAGTGGGGCATCAGCTGAGGGGGGAGCAGAGTGAGGGTTATATTTGAAGTAACATTGGTGCTTAACTTCTCAAGGGTAAGTTGGATTAAAGTCATACATGTGATATGATAGTTAACACGAGTGCACTTTGTCGTAGGTAGGAATCCTAACCTAACCTAACCTAGCGTAGCCACCTAGTGTAACCTAACCTAACCTAAAACTAGAAATGCACCTAGACTGAAAAAAAAATTGGGATCACCTGAAGAATCTCCACCTCAGCTTATTTCACCTAAAGATTAACCCCCCCTAACCTAACTTAACCTCACCCCCCAAAAAATAATGTTTGGGTGGTTAATCTTCAGGTGAAATATAAGCTGGGGTGGAGATTATTCTTCAGGTGATTCAAAGTTCTTATATGACTGGCCAATTAACTTGGATTTATGTGATTAACAGACTGGCCAGACTCGTCCTAGACACACACACACACAGTGGCATCTGTTGTCTGGAGAAGGAGGTCACATGTTCATGGAGGAGGAGGAGGAGGTAGAGGTAGAGGGAGGAGGACTGTGTCATGGAGGATCAAGTGAATAAACAATGAAATCTTCCTCCTCCTCTCCTCTTCTTCCTCTTCCACATCATCTTGCCTCTCTACCTCTTCTTCCCCTTCCTCTTCTCTTCCTCTTCCACATCCTCCCCACTTCCTCTCCACCTCCGCCACATAACGTCATAATAAGAGAGACACTGGCACCGATAACTGACCCCTGACACATGAGATGCCACAGCCAGGGTCAAGGTGGTAGAAAGTGCCACCTGAAGTTTAAGATAAGGGTGAAGGTAACTTAATCCACACACGCACACACTCCACACACACGAGTTTGCAGACGTACACATATTAAGGTACACACGGACGTACAGACAAACATAACTCATCCTCCTCTGATTTAATAATGATAAAGAAAACGGGGCAACAATGAAGAGGGGTGACTGGTGAATATTTATAGAGGGGAGTAAACTATATCCTCCCTCTCATCCTCCCTCTCATCCCCCTCTTTCTTCCTCTCTCACCCTTCGGTTTCTCCCTCTCACCTATCCTCCTCATTTACCTACTTACCCTTACGGTCCCCCCCTCCCCCCCCCTCTTCTCTCACCTCCCTTGAAGTGAGAGAAACCATTCACCTACCCTTACTCCTCTCACCCCCTGCCTGCTTGTGTACCTATCCCTCTCCTCTTTCCTCTTATCCCCTTTCTCTTCCCCTCTCCTCTCCTCACCCTCCCCCTATCGTATCCTCCCCTTCCCTTCCTATTCCCCTCACCTTCACTCCTCACCACCTTCTCCCCTTCCCTCTCTCCTCCACCCCTCCCTCACCTTCCCCTCGCGTGTGTTGGTCAACACTATGACCTACTAAACCAGATACAGGATAGTCCCCCCCACCCCCAGCCAGGTTCATTGTTATTATTATTATTGTTGTTGTTATTATTGCTGTTATTGTTGTTATTGTTATTATTATTGTTGTTATTGTTATTATTATTATTGTCATTATTATTGTTGTTGTTATTGCTGTTGAATTACCAGCGTCTCATAAGCCTTTGTTGATGATATGACCTGTTATGTGTGTGTGTAGGGGGGGTGACGTCAGATAATGGCGTCAGTTTCAGCACACCTGATTGGTTCTTAGAGCTTGAAGTCAGGCTGGTTAGGTTAAGCTAGGTTAGAGGTAGGTTAGGTTAGGTTGGGTTGGGTTATTTTAGTCTATAGTTCCGGATAGATTAAGGTTACGTTACATTGGGTTTAATTAGGTTAGGTTACGGTTAGGTTACGTTTAAGTTAGGGTAAGATTAGATTAGTTTAGTATAAGTTAGGTTAAGTTTTTAGGTTAAATTCGGGTTAGGTCAGAGTAAATTAAGTTAAAATTAGGTTAAATCCGGGTCTGGTGCTTCAATACTTAACCTTTTTCACAATAAAATTTCTAATGGAGGGGAGAAAAAAATGTTCTTGGATTTACTACGTGTTGGAGGGCGAGTGAGACCAGACAATGATAGTGTTGAGAGATGTGACGTTATTGTGTCTCAGTGTGGCCAGAAACACGCAAAAAGTTGCCTGGGGAGGGGATGGGGGGGGGGATCTTCCGTGAGAGGTGGCCAGGGAGGAAATAGGTTGTGGGGTAAAACTAACATTGGTCAATTTTGAAATGACGTGGATATTATGTAACATTGTTGGACTTTACGTAACTTGACCTAACCTAACCTAACATAAGAATTTAATCATACTTATCCTGCCCTCATACATAAATACACCCGGGTCATGGCCAAACGTACTGTTCCTCACTGGTAAATAAGAACGCCATTACCACAAGACGTCGATTTGTGAATGCACACACACATACCTTCACCCCTCTCCTCCTCACCCACCCTCACCCCTATCCTCCTCACCCACCCACCCTGACCCCCCTCACCCCCTGACCTTGAACTACACCTCTGCTATATATTGAATTACATCTCCTGTGAGAAAGACATTGCTGAGAGAGGGAGGGAGGCTGGGTCTAATGTTACAGCAGTTCACACACTGACTAATTTGCCCAAGGAGATGAGGATGTGTGTGTGTGTGTGTGTGTGTGTTTTAGGTTAGGTTAGGTTAGGTTAGATTAGGTTCCTGGTAATTGGTAAGCAAAAATACAAGTTATGCGAAGGTCAGTAAAAATACGGGTGGACAGAGAGAGAAACAAAGCCATAAGGTGAATCTAGTACAGTCTACCCTCATTAACCTCGTTTTCTCTGGAGGTATAGTTATATAGCGTCTATGAAAAGTGGTATACTCTTCTCCTTTATCAAATTGGAACAAATATACTCTTTATAGGAGGTATATTTATGATACCTTGATGAGGGTTGTTACCTCGGCAATTACATACATACATACACGGTACACCCAACACCACGTACATACATACACGGTACACCCAACACCACGTACATACATACACGGTACACCCAACACCACATACATACACTGTACACCCAACACCACGTACATACATACACGGTACACCCAACACCACATACATACATACACGGTACACCCAACACCACATACATACATACACGGTACACCCAACACCACATACATACACGGTACACCCAACACCACGTACACACATACACGGTACACCCAACACCACATACATACACGGTACACCCAACACCACATACATACATACACGGTACACCCAACATCACATACATACACGGTACACCCAACACCACGTACATACATACACGGTACACCCAACACCACATACATACATACACGGTACACCCAACACCACATACATACATACACGGTACACCCAACACCACATACATACATACACGGTACACCCAACACCACATACATACACTGTACACCCAACACCACGTACATACATACACGGTACACCCAACACCACATACATACATACACGGTACACCCAACACCACATACATACACGGTACACCCAACCACGTACATACATACACGGTACACCCAACACCACATACATACATACACGGTACACCCAACACCACATACATACACGGTACACCCAACACCACATACATACATACACGGTACACCCAACATCACATACATACACGGTACACCCAACACCACGTACATACATACACGGTACACCCAACACCACATACATACATACACGGTACACCCAACACCACATACCTACATACACGGTACACCCAACACCACATGCATACATACACGGTGCACCCAACACCACGTACATACATACACGGTACACCCAACACCACGTACATACATACACGGTACACCCAACACCACATACATACACACATATACTGTACACACGACGCATGGAGTAAGTCATATGTTAGGTTAATTAGAACCATAAGAGGAGTGTTGTGGGTGGTTGGCTTATGAGAGAGAGAGAGATAGAGAGAAGGTCAAGGGTTAGAGTGATAACGATTCCGACAAGAGACAGACAGACAGACAGACAGACACAAACATCGAAAGAAACAGACAAAAGGACAGACAGATAGAAGGTCAAGGGTGAAGTGAGATGAAACATTTCCCATGTGTTAAGTTTAATTCAGTGTCCATAACCCACGACAGCCTCATTAACCTATATTTTGGTCGGGGGGGGGGATGGGGGGCTGTGGTGTAGGGAGGGGGGTGGGTGGGGGGCTGTGGCGTAGGGAGGGGGGTGGTGGGGGGGGACGTGGGTGATTATGAGTTATGTGAATCCATTGTTTACGTTCGTGTTAAGACGTTGCAGGACAGAATGGGGTCAGCCAAGAAGGGGAATTGAAGGTGGGAGTAGGTAAGATGGCGTCGGTGAAGGTGTCAGCTTAAGTTGGGGTGTTTTAAAGTGGGGGGAAAGCTTGAGTGGGGTGTTTTAAAGTGGGGGGAAAGCTTGAGTGGGGTGTTTTAAAGTGGGGGGAAGCTTGAGTGCGGTGTTTTAAAGTGTGGGGAAAGCTTGAGTGCGGTGTTTTAAAGTGTGGGGAAAGCTTGAGTGCGGTGTTTTAAAGGGGAAAGCTTGAGTTTGAGTGTTTTAATGTGGGGAAAAGCTTGGGGTTTGGGTGTTTTACAGGGGGGGGGGGAGGAGGAGGGAGCTTGAGTTTGAGTGTTTTGAAGTAAAAGAAATTGTAATACTATGTAGGTTAGATTAAGTTTGGTTAGGTTAGGTAAAGCTTGGTTAGGTTAGTTTAGGTTAGATTAGGTTAGGTTAGGTTTGGTTAGATTAGGTTAGGTTAGGTTTGGTTAGATTAGGTTAGGTTAGGTTTGGTTAGATTAGGTTAGGTTAGGGTAGGTGAACCATGGACTTTATGATGTAATGAAGCGCCATGGTCTTAGCGGCGGGGGTAAGAACTACAATCAATTTAAGAGAATATAAACAAATCCTATATCTTTCTCTGTCTCTCAGGGAAACATGTTGAGAGAGAGAGAGAAGAAGAAAGAGAGAAAAGAGAGAGATAAGAGAAAGGAAGAGAGAGAGAGAGGAGAGAAAATACAGTAAAAGAAAGTGAAGTCAGAGAGAGAAGAGAAACGGAATGGCAAAAAATTAATTAGAAATAAAGAAAGAGAGGGAGAAAATTACTCCTCCCCCCACTGTGAAAAGTATCCTCACTATATCATTACACCAACATTATAAGACTGTTATTTTGACCTTGTTTCCTGACCTACTTTTCATCACTCGTAAAATTAAGAAAAAAAAGTATTGTAAAAATAAATGTATAGCATTATTAAACAACAGAATAATAATAACAGTATTCTTTCTAAATTTAAAAATAAATTATATGCAATAATATAAAATTGTCCTACTTGTTTTAGAAAGACTTGGGGTGTAGTTAAACACTTAGGCGACTACAGCGCTTGAGGAGGTGGTGTGGCGGTAAATTGTTTCTGTGTGTTTTGGGGGGCAATTTTATAACATACAATTAATTAACTAAGAAAAAAACACATAGGTAATTTTATAAACATGATTTTTTTGTATGTTTTTATCGTCAATATTGTGTACTTTTCAGAGGACTTTTTGCTTGTCAACTACCAGATTCATGGCCATTTAGTTGCTGGAGACATGACAAACGTTTATACTAATCAGGTAAGCACATTTATGGTAATTTATTCAACTTTTTAGGTATTTTGTGAGTGAGTTTTCTTCTGAACACAACATAAAGGCGAATTTCCAAGCTCAAACCAGACATTTCCGCGACTTTTACAAACAACGTGAAGGATATTTTAACTTTTTGAGTTCCGTGTTAATTTATTCAACTTGTTAACTATTTTACCTTCACCAAGACTCACATAACCTAACCTAACCATACCAGCCATACGAGTAAGACCCATAATGCATCAGCGAAGGGGGTGGGTAGGATAGGGGTGGGTAGGACAGGTGTGGACAGGACAGGTGTGGACAGGACAGGTGCGGGTAGGACAGGTGTGGGCAGGACAGGTGTGGGTAGGACAGGTGTGGGCAGGTGGCTCAGTAACCTAGATACAGTATCGATCACAGGTAAGCATAACGTGACACAACACCCTGGATTATATGACCACACGCATCTCTACCACACTCTTCTCTCACCTCTACCACACACTCTTCTCTCACCTCTACCACACACTCTTCTCTCACCTCTACCACACACACTCTTCTCTCACCTCTACCACACACTCTTCTCTCACCTCTACCACACACTCTTCTCTCACCCCTACCACACACTCTTCTCTCACCCCTACCACACACTCTTCTCTCACCTCTACCACACACTCTTCTCTCACCTCTACCACACACTCTTCTCTCACCTCTACCACACACTCTTCTCTCACCTCTACCACACACTCTTCTCTCACCTCTACCACACACTCTTCTCTCACCCCTACCACACACTCTTCTCTCACCTCTACCACACACTCTTCTCTCACCTCTACCACACACTCTTCTCTCACCTCTACCACACACTCTTCTCTCACCTCTACCACACACTCTTCTCTCACCTCTACCACACACACTCTTCTCTCACCTCTACCACACACTCTTCTCTCACCCCTACCACACACTCTTCTCTCACCCTACCACACACTCTTCTCTCACCTCTACCACACACTCTTCTCTCACCTCTACCACACACTCTTCTCTCACCTCTACCACACACTCTTCTCTCACCCCTACCACACACTCTTCTCTCACCTCTACCACACACTCTTCTCTCACCTCTACCACACACTCTTCTCTCACCTCTACCACACACTCTTCTCTCACCCCTACCACACACTCTTCTCTCACCTCTACCACACACTCTTCTCTCACCTCTGCCACACACTCTTCTCTCACCCCTGCCACACACTCTTCTCTCACCTCTGCCACACACTCTTCTCTCACCCCTACCACACACTCTTCTCTCACCTCTGCCACACACTCTTCTCTCACCTCTACCACACACTCTTCTCTCACCCCTACCACTCACACACACACACACACACACACACACACACACACACACACACACACAAGGGACCCCCGGAAGTGGGTCAATTGATTACCATTCCTAAATACAAGTTCAAGGTTGACTGGGGATAATTATGATGGTGGTTAGTTAGGGTCTGGTTGTGGTCTGGTTGTGGTTTGGTTGTGGTTGTGGTGGTTATGTTGTGGTGGTTATGAGAAGGACGATGATAAGGAAGGAGGAGGAAAGAAGGAATGGTAAGGAAGCAGGAGGGGGTAATAAGAAGGAAAGATGAGGAAGGAAATGAAGGAGGAAGATAGGAAGAGGAGGAGGAAGATTAAGGAAGGAGGAAAGAGAAGGGGTAAGGAAGAGGAGGAGGATGGGAGGGAGGGGCAGTAGTGGTGGTACCATGACTGTGTGTGTGTATGTGTGCGTATGTGTGTTGTGTGTGTGTGTGTCGGGTAGCCTGGCTCGGGGTAGCGACAGAATCTAGTTGTACTTGACCTAGATCACCACTATTATCACAACTACCACCACCACTACCACCACCACCACTAATACTACCTCTACCACCACCACCACTACCACAATTAGAATCATTACCACTATCCCTTCTATTCCCACCACTTGTTAATAGTAGTAGTAGTAGTAGTAGTAGTAGACCAAATAACATTAAAAACGTATCTATTTACCTTAATACGAAATTTCATAAAATATTAGACCCTTATTTTAAGATTCCCAGAAATTCCTACGACACAAATAGAGAGAAAAAAAATACCTCATATATTTTACGCTTCAAAACATAACAAAATACCTGGATGTTTTTTTTTTTACCAATATTTGGGATTTTAATATTTATTTATTTATTTTTTATTTTCGTCAACAATGTTCATCATCAGCTAACAACCCCAATCACATTAATGGCCTGTTAGTAGATACCAGATGTTGCCAAGTGTCCAGGGAATTATGTCCACGAGTAAACATTCAACTATTGTGTAGACAGACAGACCAACCATCCGATAGGTACGAATAGTGAAGAGGATAATAAACTACAGCAAGTATATATTTGTTTGTTTATCTGCAACAAGTACATAATATAGTGAGGGGTGAGGGGGTGACAGGAATCTCATGGTTCAGGGTAATTCTTGTGGTTGAATGATGGCGTACTGTCACCATCGCCACTACGACAGCTTTCCTTCCTTCACTATTAACTATTATATCACACGCGGTCTTTATCATCAAATTCCTAAGTTCATATCACGCATTTTATATTCCAGTAAGATGTGATATTATTTCTTTTGCTAATACGTACATATGTTTATAAAGTTAGATTAAGTTACGATGTTAAGTTTTGTTAGGAATGATTAAGGTTATGTTACGTTACGTTATATTATTCTTCTATATTAATTTGTTTCCCTCCAGTTAGGTTAAGGTAAGTTAGGATTAGTTAAGTTTGTAACGGAATTTAACGTTTTTTTTTAACGGTCATTAACGGTTTTTAACGGTTATTAACGGTTTTTAACGAATTTTTAACGGGTTTTGTTCTTACACCCGGCAACGAGTAGATGATAATTTTCCCCTCCTAGTGGGTCAGTAAGTCAGGGAAAGCATTCATAGAGCTGATAACGCAACCCAAAATAAACAGTGTAAGTTAGCTCCTATAATATAGCCTTGACCGTGTGTGTGTTTCTCACCCTTGGCCCTATATAATATAACACGGCTCTATGATATACCTTATGTAGGGTGTTCCAGAAAAAATGTCCTTCCTCCCTCCCTCTCCCTGCCTGCTTCCTGCCTCTCTCCCTCCCTCCTACTCACAGTGTCTCAGGGAGCAGACAGGGTGGGTGGAAGGGAGCAGACAGGGAGGGAGGAAGGGAGCAGACAGGGAGGGAGGAAGGGAGTAGACAGGGAGGGAGGAAGGGAGCAGACAAGGAGGGAGGAAGGGAGTAGACAGGGAGGGAGGAAGGGAGCAGACAGGGAGGGAGGAAGGGAGCAGACGGAGGGAGATAGGGAGCAGACAGGGAGGGAGGAAGGGAGCAGACAGGGAGGGAGGAAGGGAGCAGACAGGGAGGGACACTTCTGGGACTCCCTGTATACTGTTAAGAGCAAAGGTGTGTTGATAAATCTTACTTAAAATAGCCTCCAGGTAGGTCAAGTTAGGTTACGTCAGGGTTAGGTTAGGTTACGTCAGGGTTAGGTTAGGTTAGGTCAGGGTTAGGTTAGATCACGTTAGGTTAGGTTACGCTAGCTTTGATCACGGTCAGATTCGGTCATGTCAAGGTCAGGTTAGATTATGCTAGGTTAGATCAAGGTTAGGTTGGATAACGGTAGTTTAGGGCACGTCAGGGATAGGTTAGATTGCGCTTGATTAGGTCAAGGTTAGGTTAGGTTAGGTTAAGGTACGCCAGGTGGGATATCATGGTGTAACTAGCGGTCATGATACACGCAAGCTTACATACGCTCTGCATAATATATATTTCAAGCCCTACTGACCTGATTCCTGTGTGTGTGTGTGTGTGTGTGTGTTGTGTGTGTGTGTGTCTCGCTGACGTAAAGTTATCAATAGTTGTTTATTTTCGTCACCTGGTTGGGGGGGGGGGTGAGGTTCATCCGTCCGTCTGTCTGTTTGTGGATTAATTTAGATTTTATTGTGAAAGTCTATGTGATGGATTCTTCCTTGGGCGATATCATGTGTGTGTGTGTGTGTGTGTGTGTGTGTGTGTGTGTGTGTGTGTGTGTCACTTTTACTCCTACAGCACATTTATTTTCCTACCGTGAGAAATAAATCCACTACTACACTTTAAGTACATTAATTCCTTTCACTAAATGAGTCTACAAATTGTTGCCTCAAACTTGATGGTCTGTTGATATTCTTTAGATCCAGAATTTTTTTATTAAGGAAAACGAAAACCTAACCTAACCCAACCCAGCCTAACCTAACCCAACCCAACCCAACCCAACCCAACCCAACCCAGCCTAACCCAACCCAACCCAGCCCAGCCTAACCCAACCCAACCCAACCCAGCCTAACCTAACCCAACCCAACCTAACCTAACCCAACCCAACCCAGCCTAACCTAACCTAACCCAACCCAGCCTAACCTAACCTAACCTAACCCAACCCAACGCAACCCAACCCAGCCTAACCTAACCCAACCCAACCCAACCTAACCCAACCCAACCCCAACCCAACCCAACCCAGCCCAGCCCAGCCTAACCTAACCATCTCTTGTGATAAGTGACGGTCGTAACCTCAGCATATAGGGTCGTAATGTTGACCTCACTGATAACAATGGCGGACACTCTGCCTCTTAACTACCACCCCTGACCTGTTTGACCCAATTCCACTGACGTTGCCCGGGTCGTAAACTAACTACACAACAACCCGAGTGGTCTTGTTAGGTTAGGTTAGGTTAATTGTTTTTACATATACGTCTGTTTGTTTTGATTCAAGCAACTCATGGTAGGTCACACACACACACACACACACACACCAACATAGAGGTGCACAGGTTAGGTCAGGTGCACAGGGTAGGCCTATACAGTGGGGCAAGGTTAATAATGCTTCATTCGGAGTCACACCGGCGTGAGATAGGTAGATGGCCTTGTTATTATGTCCCCTACCTTCCCCCCTTCCTCCTCCTTCTTTCTCTCTTCCCTCATCCATCCCTCTCACCCCCCCTTCCTCCTCCTTCTTTCTCTCCTCCCTCATCCATCCCTCTCACCCCTCCTTCCCTCTCCATCCCTCTCACCCCTCCTTCCCTCACTCCCCTCTCCTCCCTCCTTCCCTCTCCATCCCTCTCACCCTTCTTTCCTCCTTCCCTCTCCTCCCTCCTCCTTCCCTCTCCATCCCTCTCACCCCTCCTTCCCTCTCCCTGTCTCCAGCTTCTCACCTCCATAACAATGAGTTACTGATCAGCTTAGAAAATAAATATCTATCCCTGGACTGGCTCACGTGTCACTGACGGCTTGTGTAAGTAAACTCTCCACTCACACACACACACACACACACACACACACACACACACACACACACACACACACACACACACACACTCACACTTTCCCTGTAAATGGTTGTAGCAGATATCTTGTTGTGGTTGGACCTTATTTTACTGCTAGTTAGAGGCGCGATTCTTGACATACCAGATTGTGAGACTTGTAGCCCTAACCTAACCTAAGTCTAACCAAACCTAACCAAACCTAGCCAAGTCTAACCTAACCAAACCAACCACCACAAATAACCTAGATCCACAGTATACCACCCGGAAAAACTCGAAAGAACAAACCCAACCTTGATCCCCAGTATAACACCCGGAAGAACACCACAACATAACCTTGGTTCATAACAGCAACTGTGTTAGGCCTAAAACCTGCAATGCCTTAACGCCTCCGGAAGTAGGGAAATGAAAGTCACCTCACTGGCGTTGTTAAACTGACCTTGGTTAGGCCTATTAATTTTGGTGATATTCTGTGAGGTATTAATTTTTTATTGGTCTACATATATATATATAAGAAGATACCCCTAACAACACTCTCCCGCACCCCCCCCCCTCACAATACCCCCTCCCCCCTCACAATACCCCCTCCCCCCTCACAATACCCCCTCCCCCAACCCCCCTCGCCACACCAAACACGTTACTAGTGCCCTCTGGTGTCAATCGCCCATATCACAATAACATAAACAAAACACGTAAATGCGCTTGAAAACAGTCAATACTATGGAGGTGTTTTGAGTGTACCAGCTAGTGAAAGGAAACGGTTAGGTTAGGTTTAGGTTAGGTTAGGTTAGGTTAGGTTTAGGTTTAAGTTAGTGAAGGGTAACTAGTTGTCCATTTTTATTATTATTGTCTATTTATCATCGTTATTCCATCAGTTACATTATATATTATATTTTCTGTAACGCTGTTTCCATTTAGTTCAAGTTATTATTTAGTTATTTTTTGTTTTCTTTTGTTTTATGTCTGTAAATACGAGTGTGGAGGAGAGGCGAGGCGTGGAGGAGGAGGAGGAGGTGAGGGAAGACATGGAGGAGGAGGAGGAGGTGAGGGAAGACATGGGGGAGAAGGAGAGTGACCATCACAACCTACCCATCATCCTTCAGTCCCTAGACCAACGCCTGGACGAAGCCTTTAACAGGATAGAGTGGTTAGAGGAGACGTCCGTAAGGCTCACCAAGTGGACCGTCACCGCCTCCTCCTGGATGAAGGTTCAGGACTGCGTCGTGGACTATGAGTTCCGGAAGGTACAGCGAGGCATTAATGACTGCAAAGAGAAGCTGTCGGGTGTTGGTGTGGCGGAGAGGCAGCCCCCTCCCCCTGCACCACCACTCAAGCGGGGTCACCTCGTCCCAAGTAAGATACCTCGCCCAAGTACCCATGACCTGGTTTCCACAAGACCCCAACAGGCTATGGAACCCCAGAAGGGAACCCAGCAGGTTAAGGAACCCCAGAGGGTAGCCCAGCAAGCTAAGGAACCCCAGAAGGGAACCCAACAGGTTAAGGAACCCCAGAGGGTAGCCCAGCATGCTAAGGAACCCCAGAAGGGAACCCAGCAGGTTAAGGAACCCCAGAGGGTAGCCCAGCATGCTAAGGAACCCCAGAAGGGAACCCAGCAGGTTAAGGAACCCCAGAGGGTAGCCCAGCATGCTAAGGAACCCCAGAAGGGAACCCAGCAGGTTAAGGAACCCCAGAGGGTAGCCCAGCATGCTAAGGAACCCCAGAAGGGAACCCAGCAGGTTAAGGAACCCCAGAGGGTAGCCCAGCATGCTAAGGAACCCCAGAAGGGAACCCAGCAGGTTAAGGAACCCCAGAGGGTAGCCCAGCATGCTAAGGAACCCCAGAAGGGAACCCAGCAGGTTAAGGAACCCCAGAGGGTAGCCCAGCATGCTAAGGAACCCCAGAGGGTAGCCCAGCAAGCTAAGGAACCCCAGAAGGGAACCCAACATGCTAAGGAACCCCAGAAGGGAACCCAGCAGGTTAAGGAACCCCGGAAAGGAACCCAGCATGCTAAGGACCCCCAGAGGGTAGCCCAGCAAACTAAGGAACCCCAGAAAGGAACCCAACATGCTAAGGAACCCCAGAAGGGAGCCCGGCTGTCTATGAGCTGGGTTCCATAATAAAACCCAGGTCTTAAATCACCCGGTCAAAAACTGTGATTTTTGACAATATTTTCATTTTTTTTTTATTATTATTGTGGAGGTGATGGTGGTTGAGGGAGGTGTGGCGGTACTCGTGGTGTGGGAAGGTGGCTGTCTTCCTGGACCACGGGAGAGGAGGGGAGGGGCGTAGGTGGAACAGACAGGAGAGGAGGATGTCATCAGGGGTAGGGAGGGGCACAGGTGGAACAGACGGGAGAGGAGGGAAGGGGCGTAGGTGGAACAGACAGGAGAGGAGGATGTCATCAGGGGTAGGGAGGGGCACAGGTGGAACAGACGGGAGAGGAGGGAAGGGGCGCAGGTGGAACAGACAGGACAGGTAGGAGGGGGTCATTAGTGGTGCCAACAAGGTCATTTAAAGCATCATATGTGACACCATCGTTAAGTTAACAACATACAGTAGTTAACACCGAGTGAAGGGTACATGGTTGTCCCGGGTAGGTCGTTGCACTCGGTCTTGTTATAATGTTATTACTGTGCTTCAACAACTAAGGTATTTAAGCGTTTATAACTACTCTAATCTATTACATCAACATTTACGAATAATTATGATATAAAACTCCCTTATTAGAGAGAGGGAGGGAGGGAGGGAGAGAGAGAGGGAGGGAGGGAGAGAAGGAGAGAGGGAGGAAGATGCACTGTCTACCCAACACCTGACACAAAACTACAATTTCTCTCCTCTCGTAATAACTCACCTGGATACCACTACCTATAATAAACACCTGTCTTAATAATTGACTAGATACTCTGTTTCTTATCCATCAAAGACGTAATGCCATAAAAATGTGCCTTCAGGAGTAATATATGTAATTCTCCAGTTCTCTTTATTTCATCGTTTACCTTTTATATTCTGGTGTTATTATATTTGGTAACATTTTTATTTATCATCAATATTCTCTTTTGGACTTTGACAACATCTTGGTACGTATAGTGAGACAGTTTCACCATCACTCCTGGAGACTGTAGGGGTGATGTGACCCCCATTACCCAGCCTGTCTTGACACCTCGCTAAATGTCTAATGTTGGGTGGAAAAAAATACTAATGGCCATTATCAAGAAACTGTATTTTTTTTTTTAGACGACAACAACCACCTAAATTAATCTTCAATAATAATAAAAAAAATAATACCGTTAGATTAGCTTAGGTTCCTGTCGTTAAAATAATAATAACGGTAATAATAAACATGACGATTATTATGATTATTGGTGGAGTTCGTGGTTAATAGTCTAACATGGGTCAATTGGTGGTGTTCGTGGTAATCGTCTAACATGGGTCATTTGGTGGTGTTCGTGGTAATAGACTAACATGGGTCATTTTCCCAGTTACCCTCTACCACACAGGTGACAGGTGTCGGTCGCATCGTTTGGGGGTTTTTTCTCGTTCGTTTAACAGTTGTTTAATTGTGTAGTTAGTGCGGGTTTAACTAATTTGGTATCTATTGTAACTGTACCACAAGTTGTTAAAGGAAATAAGGATCATATGTGTTTGTAATAAGACATAGAACTAATATTAAACCATCGTAAGTGGCCCTAACCATGTCGCCGGGAACCATCAGTGGAATTGGACAGTTTCTAGTCTGAGATTTGGACATAATTCCGTGTAACCAGTGTCCCAGGTGATCCATTTAGTGTATCTGGAGGCTATTGGTGGCCACAGGTAACATGGAACAAGGTCAAGGTCATTTACGTACTGGGGTCAAGGTTATATAACACACCACCACCACCTCTACACCTCAGAGGTAAATATTGCGGATAATTTAAAACATTCTCTTGTGTGTTTGTGTTGTTATATAATGATGTAGACATTATATAGTTGTTTGGGTTCTGTTTGGTTAGGTTAACTTATGTGTGGTCAGGTTAACTTATGTGTGGTTAGATTAAGTTATGTGTGGTTAGGTTAATCCATGGGGGAAACATTGAGACGGGCTTGTTGTATCTGAACGTGTTAAATTTAACTCTGGTTAGGTATTTGGTTTTGGTTAGGTTAGTTTGAGTGATTTGGTAGAGAGGATTGGTTGAGGGTTGGATGGAATGGAACACATACATACATACATATCTGGTGATGCACTTGAATACAGAGACTGAAATGTATATTACAGTAATCTGTATATCTTGAAGCGGACATGTATAATTTGTATTCAAGTATGTATATTAGCCTATACATATTATCAACACACTGTATACATATTATGCTCACTGTATACATACTATGCTCACTATATCTATTATGCTCACTGTATACATATTATGCTCACTGTATACATACTATGCGCACTGTATATCTATTATGCTCACTGTATACATATTATGCTCACTGTATACATTATGAGTCTTATATCACTCCGTCAAGGATGGTATTACCGACACGCGAGTAATTATGTACACACAAACACTTACACATGTACGACAAACACACGGACATGATAATACGTAAGAAAGACAAACAAACGTATCGGCCAAACAAACATTCAACCACTGTGACAGCCTGTGTGTGTGTCTGTGTGTGTGTCTGTGTCTGTGTGTGTGTGTCTGTGTCTTGAGATAATTAGTGACCACGGGAAGATTGTCATTCATGGACGTTAAGTTCATGTCCCCATTTTATCGTTTCCTTCCGCTTCGTGTTGTCACCTTGTGCCTCTTATCTCCCCCTCCTTCTCCCCCTCCTTACGCCCCCTCCCCCTCCTTCTCCCCCTCCCCCTCCTTACGCCCCGTCTATTACCATATCATCTTCCCTAAGGACAGGATAGTGAAAGTCAATGCCAACAACTTGAGTCTCTCTCTCTTGGTGCTATCCACACCATCCAGCCAATCAGAGGTCGGGATGAGAGTGAAAGTGAGCCGTGATTGGTCCCAGTAAGGGTTGGGGGGCGGTGCCTTGCCTGTGACATTCCTCCCCACCCATTGGTTATTCAGCTCGCACAAGTTCCTCTAAAGAAGTAATCTGACCTCCATCGTAATCTATATCGTAAAGGGAAGAGGTGGTGGAATTCTTGTTCGACTTTACGATGTAGTTGATGTCGTGGTTGATTCTGAATTGGGCTGTTAAGTGGTTGGTTGGTTCGGAGTGTGGTTTTATATGTTAAGAACACGGAAGTACACATGGTCAGGGAGAAAGACTGAGCCGGGTTGTAAAGTGAGGTACACATGGTTACTTACTCGTACACACACACACAGAGCCTGACAGGGTTAAGGTTACTGTGTTAATTGGTGAGTGTTGGTGTGTCTTACCACTACCACTACTACCACCACTACCACCACCACTACCACTACCACCACCACCACTACTACTACTACTACTACTACCACTACTACTACCACTACCACTACTACAACTATTACCACTACCCTTACCCACAGTTACCACCACCACACCCACCACACCACCACCACAACCTTGGGCGTGCACTGTTTTCTCCCGGGTGGCGAGGCGTAAGGGTCAAGGTCCTGTGTGTCTCGCTGGACCTGTCGACCAACACACCTCAAGTGGTCTCGTGGCCCCGCCCTCCTCGACACCAACACGAGGACGGCGAGACGGTGGAAGAGACAGATGACGAGACAGTGGGAGGAGAGACAGATCACGAGACAGTGGGAGGAGAGACAGATCACGAGACAGTGGGAGAAGAGACAGATCACGAGACAGTGGGAGAAGAGACAGATCACGAGACAGTGGGAGAAGAGACAGATCACGAGACAGTGGGAGGAGAGACAGATCACGAGACAGTGGGAGAGACAGACTGAACGGGGAGAGACAGATCACGAGACAGTGGGAGAAGAGACAGATCATGAGACAGTGTGAGGAGAGTCAGATCACGAGACAGTGTGAGAAGCAGATCATGAGACAGTGGGAGAGACAGTCAGACGGAGAAGAGACAGATCACGAGACAGTGGGAGGAGAGACAGATCATGAGACAGTGTGAGGAGAGACAGATCACGAGACAGTGGGAGAAGAGACAGATCACGAGACAGTGGAGAGAGAGATCAGAGACATGAGCATCATGAGACAGTGGGAGAAGAGACAGATCACGAGACAGTGGGAGAAGAGACAGATCATGAGACAGTGGGAGGAGAGACAGATCACGAGACAGTGGGAGGAGAGACAGATCACGAGACAGTGGGAGAAGAGACAGATCATGAGACAGTGGGAGGAGAGACAGATCACGAGACAGTGGGAGAAGAGACAGATCACGAGACAGTGGGAGGAGAGACAGATCACGAGACAGTGGGAGAAGAGACAGATCACGAGACAGTGGGAGAAGAGACAGATCACGAGACAGTGGGAGGAGAGACAGATCACGAGACAGTGGGAGAAGAGACAGATCACGAGACAGTGGGAGAAGAGACAGATCATGAGACAGTGGGAGGAGAGAGATCATGAGACAGTGGGAGAAGAGACAGATCACGAGACAGTGGGAGGAGAGACAGATCACGAGACAGTGGGAGGAGAGACAGATCACGAGACAGTGGGAGGAGAGACAGATCATGAGACAGTGGGAGGAGAGACAGATCATGAGACAGTGGGAGAAGAGACAGATCATGAGACAGTGGGAGAAGAGACAGATCACGAGACAGTGGGAGGAGAGACAGATCATGAGACAGTGGGAGAAGAGACAGATCATGAGACAGTGGGAGAAGAGACAGATCACGAGACAGTGGGAGGAGAGACAGATCACGAGACAGTGGGAGAAGAGACAGATCATGAGACAGTGGGAGGAGAGAGATCATGAGACAGTGGGAGAAGAGACAGATCATGAGACAGTGGGAGAAGAGACAGATCACGAGACAGTGGGAGGAGAGACAGATCACGAGACAGTGGGAGAAGAGACAGATCATGAGACAGTGGGAGAAGAGACAGATCACGAGACAGTGGGAGGAGAGACAGATCATGAGACAGTGGGAGAAGAGACAGATCACGAGACAGTGGGAGGAGAGACAGATCATGAGACAGTGGGAGGAGAGACAGATCACGAGACAGTGGGAGGAGAGACAGATCATGAGACAGTGGGAGGAGAGACAGATCATGAGACAGTGGGAGAAGAGACAGATCATGAGACAGTGGGAGAAGAGACAGATCACGAGACAGTGGGAGGAGAGACAGATCACGAGACAGTGGGAGGAGAGACAGATCACGAGACAGTGGGAGAAGAGACAGATCATGAGACAGTGGGAGAAGAGACAGATCATGAGACAGTGGGAGAAGAGACAGATCACGAGACAGTGGGAGAAGAGACAGATCACGAGACAGTGGGAGAAGAGACAGATCATGAGACAGTGGGAGGAGAGACAGATCATGAGACAGTGGGAGAAGAGACAGATCACGAGACAGTGGGAGAAGAGACAGATCACGAGACAGTGGGAGGAGAGACAGATCATGAGACAGTGGGAGGAGAGACAGATCACGAGACAGTGGGAGGAGAGACAGATCACGAGACAGTGGGAGAAGAGACAGATCATGAGACAGTGGGAGAAGAGACAGATCACGAGACAGTGGGAGGAGAGACAGATCATGAGACAGTGGGAGAAGAGACAGATCACGAGACAGTGGGAGGAGAGACAGATCATGAGACAGTGGGAGGAGAGACAGATCATGAGACAGTGGGAGAAGAGACAGATCATGAGACAGTGGGAGAAGAGACAGATCACGAGACAGTGGGAGGAGAGACAGATCATGAGACAGTGGGAGGAGAGACAGATCACGAGACAGTGGGAGGAGAGACAGATCACGAGACAGTGGGAGAAGAGACAGATCACGAGACAGTGGGAGAGAGACAGATCATGAGACAGTGGGAGGAGAGACAGATCACGAGACAGTGGGAGGAGAGACAGATCACGAGACAGTGGGAGGAGAGACAGATCATGAGACAGTGGGAGGAGAGACAGATCATGAGACAGTGGGAGAAGAGACAGATCACGAGACAGTGGGAGGAGAGACAGATCACGAGACAGTGGGAGGAGAGACACAGACATGAGGAGCGACAGTGGGAGGAGAGACAGATCATGAGACAGTGGGAGGAGAGACAGATCATGAGACAGTGGGAGGAGAGACAGATCATGAGACAGTGGGAGGAGAGACAGATCACGAGACAGTGGGAGGAGAGACAGATCACGAGACAGTGGGAGGAGAGACAGATCATGAGACAGTGGGAGGAGAGACAGATCATGAGACAGTGGGAGAAGAGACAGATCATGAGACAGTGGGAGAAGAGACAGATCATGAGACAGTGGGAGGAGAGACAGATCACGAGACAGTGGGAGGAGAGACAGATCACGAGACAGTGGGAGGAGAGGTAGAGGGAGGTGAGATAGTGGGGGGAGAGACACTGAGAGATAGAGAGATAGAATGTAGTTTAGAGAGAGTTGAGGTGAAGAACAGGTAGATGTGAGGTCATGAGAAGTAGACGAATAGGAAGTTGATGAGATGTGAGAGAATGTCTCTCTCTCTCTCTCTCTCTCTCTCTCTCTCTCTCTCTCTCTCTCTCTCTCTCTCTCTCTCTCTCTCTCTCTCTCTCTCTCTCTCTCTCTCTCTCTCTCTCTCATTACCACCACCGTCGACATTTGTACTATTACTACCACCACCAACCACAACTATCACCACCAACCACAACTACCACCACAACAACCACAACCACACCAGCCACAACTACCATCACACCAATCACAACAACCACAACCACCGCCACCACCACACCAACCATAACTACCACCACCCACAACCAACCACCACCACCCACAACCAACCACAACCCACAACCACAACCACCACCACCACCACCACCCACAACCAACCACAACTACCACCACCAACCACACCCACCACTATCACACCATCACTTCTACTACTACAATACCATAAACAAAGAGAGAGAGAGAGAGAGAGAGAGAGAGAGAGAGAGTAACTTAATTGAGACAGGAGACCTTGGCTAAGATGCCCTTGTGGTTTCATGGTCCTGGGTGGCGCATACATCTTGACTACGTGGGTTATATTATTCTTTCTACCTGTACTTCTCCCCGCCCATCCCACCCACAAACCCACCCGTCCACCCCTCTGTCTATTTTCATGGTCTCAAGTGATGCATACATGTTCACTACGTGGTTTGTATTGTTATCTCAACGTGTACTTGTCCCCGCCCATCCCACCCAAGCCCACCCACCCGCCCACCCCTCTATTTAATGCTCTGTCACACCCGTTGTTGTTTTTTTCCGGTCACTTCCTGTGTGTGTGTGTGTGTGTGTGACCTTGCCGGGTGTGTAGGACCGAGGTCAGGAGTTAAGCAGAAAGTTCCCCAGGTATCCAGTGCCCTCCTGACCGCCCCTAAGAACAGGTGTCTCTGTTCTCGTGTCCTAAGTCCACCTTCAGGACCCCCCCTTAAGTCCCGTATCCCCTCACTGATCCTAGGCCCTTGGAATCCTATAGGGCCATCAGCCAAAATCCTTTACCAACCATCCTCTTCTGAGTCCTTTTTCTCTCCCTCCTCTCCCTAGGATCCACCCTGATCCCATCCTTTTATCCTCCGGTACAATAGGATTACTCAAGTCGTCACATCCTATTCCGCCTTATAGAGACAGAAGGATACTAAGAAAATTCATACATATCCTGTGGTGTTGAAAAAGGAAGCTGCTCATCCTCGTCTCCCAGTTCGAGGAGCGCAGTGGTCCCATGTTGGTGTCGAACCTTTGTCCTCGTCTTTACCTTGCTAGCCCCGGAGCCATCTGCGTGTCTCTGTGTGTGTTATAACCTGTTTTGTGATCCACACCGTCACCATAGTTGGCAATTTGTAGATATTTTCAGTGTAGTATTGATCAGCAGGACTTAAATAAAATTCCTGTGCATTTATACCAAGATTAACACTGAGAAAATTCCTGTGCATTTATACCAAGATTAACACTGAGAAAATTCCTGTGCATTTATACCAAGATTAACACTGAGAAAATTCCTGTGCATTTATCAACATACCCTTTCTACATTAATTCTGTAACGCAATTTGTACTCTGTGTTTCCTGTTTGTGTTGCATATAGAAAGAGTAACACTTAAATCCCTTCTGTTGGACCCAAGAGGAAAAACAAAATCGTAAGTTCTAATTCTGTCACCAAGTGGTCCTGAAAAAGTTGGACTCTTGAATGGATAGAAAACTTAGAATTTTCATCATCAATAACAATAACAACAGCAATAACAATAACAGCGTGAGAAGAAAGTGATTGAGGATTTACATGACAATACTTGGAGGACGACAGTACTTTTGGAGAACGGCAGGTACTTTTGGAGAACGTCAGGTACTTTTGGACACAACACGACACTTCAAAAGACTATAACTGCTGATGCTTAAGTTAAGAGGAGGATAAGTTATGTCGTGTTCTAGTATAACTTCTAACTATTAATGTAAGAAACGACATCAACCACCACCACCACCTTATTCGACACAAAACGACACAACAAGGAAAAATATCGTTAAAATTCGTTCAAAATATGTATGTGATTTTAAAAACGAGTGAGTAATTGAACTTAACCTAACCCTCAAAAGACACCCAATTGTCTTTAAAGAACCTAGTGTGCTTTATAAGAACCCAGTGTATCTGCTTGAAAGAACCACCACTCCCCCCAAAAAAAAAGTCTCAAATAGAACCCGGAAATAGTCCAAAACAAGATCTTTAGAAATTCCAAACAGAACCCAATAGAACCCAAGAAAAGAATCCCCCCCCCCCCCCAAAGAATACCCACAACAGAACCCATTAATCCCCTGAAAAAATCCCCAGATAAATCACCACTTTGCCCCCTAAGAAAATCCCACCTAGTGTTGCCCCCCAAAAAAAATTTAAGGTAAATATATTGGCCCGTGACCTCCACACCTGTGTAATTAACAGGTAATTATTAATGTTCAGGCGTTCTACTGTTGACCTAGTTTGCCGCTTTACCTGGTGACCTGTTGGACTGGTGATGTAAACGGCTGGTGGTGATCTTAGCTAATAACCATAGTCAGCTGATGGTGATTTAATGGTGATTCCAAGACACATTTAGTGGTCTTAACTGGTGATTCAAACCACCTTACAGTGATCTTGGTGTTATTGGTGATTGTGTTTTTCATAGGACAGTCACCACGTATTGTCACCCTGTGTTGTCAATCATCCTGTCGTGAGAAATCTTTCATCCCTTACAAACACAACACCATGGGAAGAACTTGAAGGTATATCTCAAGATTACGGGAATAAGTAACAACAAGAACTCACTATAGAAAGAGAATATATAAAAAAGTTAATAAAAAGTGAATAAGGAAGAGATTGACCTTTGAGAAGAGTAAATAAAAGTAGGAAACAGTTTTGAAAGTAGTGAGAGAGTTTTTGTGATAAGTCTCTTAAAAGGTGATTCATAAAAGCAACAAATATTAGTTCATTGTTTATCTGTTAAACTCTAAAGAAAAATACTTCACCTGACACCTTTAACGCCTTTTATTGTTTTTACCTGAAGGTCATACGAACAGTTTATTGCCAGGTGAGTGAGTTTGTGTGTCAATCCTTACCTGTATGTGCAAACACCTGGCTGGGAAGGTCATTAACAACATCTGGGGTGGCAAGACACAGGCACGCGACGCCCCCAGAGTAATTACTGCTTATCCTACTTCTTGTGACAGGAGGCCATTGATTCACGCTGGGGTAAACAGGTCACTAGTTCGCCCTGGGCCCGTAGTGACTCCTTCCCTCTCTCTCCCTTCCTCCCTGTCCTACCTACCTCCCTCCCTACCTACCTCCCTGTCCTACCCTCCCTGATACCCTCCCTACCTCCCTGTCCTACCTTCCCTCCCTCCCAGACTGTATACCCTCTCCTACTACCCTCCCTCCCTCCCTCCCTTCTCCCTTCCCACCCCTCCTGCTAACCTCCCTTCCTCCCGTATACGCAAATTCGACACCTCACCCCCCACCTCCCCTCGTATACTATTCACGCCCTTGTTACTTGATATCAAAGGAATTTCTGTTTTAGTTCATATATTTAACGAGTTCCTGAGGTTGTTGAGTTCCTTTTTGGTGACTCTGCCTCTCGTGTCTGCCAGTCGAAGTGGATTGGGAAGTATTGTAAGGCTGGCGAACGTCTACGGATATCTTGACGTCACGGAAGAGAAGACCAATAAGAAGGGTAAAAACGTCAATGGATATCTGACGTCACGGAACAGAAGACCAATAAAAAGGGTAAAAACGTCCATGTGTATCTGACGTCACGGAACAGAAGACCAATAAGTGTAGAAACTTCCATGGGTATCTGACGTCACTGAACAGAAGACCAATAAGTGTAGAAACTTCCATGGGTATCTGACGTCACTGAACAGAAGACCAATAACAAGTGTATAAACGTCAATGGATCTCTGACCTCGAGAAAGAGAAGACCAATAACAATACCGGAGTATCGAGCAGCTGGGTAACGATTGGTTGACCCGGTGAGTTGCAATATTAGGATGCAAGGTCAAACGAGACGTATGTAGGGCAAGCATTACCCAGTGTGGTGGCATTGATCAACACGCAGGAGGCGACGACGCAGGAGAAGCCACTGCTGACGTAACTACATAACCTGACCTCCTGTGTGGATATTATCGGTGAGATACGAAGATTACACGTCAATTGGGTAGTTAATCGTGTCATTTAGTTTTGAGAGGATGGTCATTTGATCTTATTATGGGAAAATACTCGTCGATTTGTTCATTCATATAAGTTATTCTGGAACGTGTGTGTGTGTTTGTCTGTGTTTGTCATTCTCAGAAGTTATCTTAAAACGTCAACACGTCATCAAGTTCCATCCCTAAAACGTCATCAAGTTTCACCCCTAAAACGTCATCAAGTTTCACCCCTAAAGCGTCATCAAGTTTCATCCCCCACAACACGTCATCAAGTTCCATCCCTAAAACGTCATCAAGTTTCATCCCTAAAACGTCATCAAGTTTCACCCCTAAAGCGTCATCAAGTTTCATCCCCCACAACACGTCATCAAGTTTCACCCCTAAAGCGTCAAGTTTCATCCCCCACAACACGTCACTCACCTTTCTGCAGTATTTCTGGACCAGGGTTTGAAGGAACGTGAACCAGTGACATGTATGGTGGCTCCCTGGACTAAACCATAACACGAAGATTTACTCATTTAACCCGTATCTAATAATAGTTTAGACAATAGAAGTAATCTGTTACTCCACCAATATTTTCTGTTGGTGTATTTGTCTCCTATAAGTCTGCACAGTAAAGACAAACTCACTGAAGGCCGTAACTGTGACCCCCGGGAGGTCCTACAGTTGCGTGGCACTGTTTGGGAAGTGCCAGTGTCAGGACGTCTTGAGGTTGTCACGCTTCTCCTCGACCTATATAAGACCAGTGGCAGACGCCCGCTGGCCACTCAGGTCACGTCTGCCCTAGGCAACAGTGGTCCTGTGTTACTCTCTCGCCCTCTTGCACCTACAGTAGTGTGTGTGGGTCTTGGTCACTGCCGCCCCCAACACCTGTGGAAACGTTTGCCTGAACAGTACAACAAGTGCCTTCATAGTGTCTAGATCGGCGACAGAAATCAAACAAGACGCTGCTTTATTTAATCAACAAAAGTGAACAGTCTTTATTTTGTCTTAATCCACAAACATTATCAGCAACATTTGGACCAATAAGATAACACCAAGCCTTACAGTACAAGTGGTAAAGTACCACAGTGAAACAGGACCGTCAAGTAACTCTCCTTTACGTGAGTCAAGAGCCACAACAAGGAGAGTCGCTACAGTAGTGACATAAACACCAAGATAAACATCACATAAATATTTTTCGTGGATACAGAAACCTTCAAAGTATTTAATATTTATATATTTTTATACGCTATTTATATAAACATAGACACAAGAGATCGGCGGACATTACTACGTACGCATGACCTTGGCGAGCCACTGTTGCGACAGTTTAGTCTAAATTCCTGCAAGGTGTGTAGCTCCCCCCCTAGGATCGTCCGTTCATCCAGCCGGCAAAACACTCACGCACCTCCCTCCGTCACCGCCTGCTACCTCCACCTTCCCGACTACGCAAGACTTGGCCGGGCCGGCGAGGTGAGCTGGAGTGTTGCACCTCAGTCCAACGTTTGCCCCGACGGCTGGGGGTTGTGGCTCAGTGTCTGGGCCGCGCAGCACGCCAACGTTTGTTTACCTCACCACCTCCTCCCAAGGACTACTACTGCCAGCTCGTTGCTCACTACTGCTCGCGTGTTTATCTCCAGTGAATGAAACTCTGTGAACTATTTTAACAAAATATACCAAGATATTTTTTCTTCATATTTATGAGTGAAAGCCAAAGCACAGTCTGTATGTATTTATATTTTATGACGAAGGGCTCGTCAGCTTAATTAACTTATACTGCACGTTTATAGTACAAATTACAAGGGGGCTATTAAGTGAAGGAAAGAGACAAAGGTGAGGTGTCTTGTGGTACGCTGAAGAGTGTTGGTGGTACTGAAATACGGTACATTCTTTAACAGGGACGTGTCAGGAGGCGCACACTCTACCTCTCTACAACGGGTCCTTAATCTACACCCGAGAGAGAGAGAGAGAGACAACTGAAGTGACGAGGCGAGTGTTTGTCAGTCGGGAGGCAGCAGAGGTTGTCGACTCCCTCACCTCGCCAAGATGGTGTTACAGAACCTCAAGCTGTACCGCCTTCAGAGGCTTAACACATTCCAGCGCCTCAACTTCATGTCTATCCAGGACCCCATCCCCGAGCACAAAGAAAGGTAAGTCATCCTAATTAGTATTCCTCGGGTGTAATTAGTCATCCTCAGGTGTAGCTAGTCATCCTCAGGTGTAATTAGTCCTCCTCAGGTATAATTAGTCCCCCTCAGGTGTAATTAGCATACTATAAATACTCTTAATTATCTAAGTGTTCATTATTTGCTCCCGGTAAGACAGGTAAGTGACAGGTGTGTTTTGGTTTCCCTCTCTACGGCAGGTGTGAGAGAGACCTGGGTGGGTGGCGGGGTGGGTGGCAGCTTGGGGTCAGTCCCCGCCGCCCGCCCGCCTCACTGTGTTACCAGGTGTGTGTGTGAGGTTTAACTTTACCTGTCATGACTGTACTCTCCCTTGGTTTAGGATATTAATGGTTTATTTATGGTTTATAAACATTAGACAGTTGTTGCTGAGAAGACACGGGTTTAATACGACATTCCTCAAAGATAAGACTAATATGCAAATTAACTCGTCCCATTGCATTAAACTGAACCTAACAAGCAATGGTAAATATAGTGTTAGTTTAAATGCATTACTTAATAGCGATCCATTAACTGTTTTCAAGATCTTATGTGTATAGACCAGGTGTATAAGCAGGATTAAATATTACAACATACCTGTCTAATTAGTTTTAACCTGTCTAATTAAAATACCTGTGCTTAACAATAGATCTTGGGTATTTTTTTTTCATGAATTTATTACTGAATATATCTTTAAAAAAATTAATTAAATGGAAGTTTAATGCATCTGACCACTTCTAGTTGATGAGAATCTTGTTTAATGACCTTGTTTGACCCTTGACCTCAACATACAGTACAACGAGAGGCTTGGCTATGTGTAAACACCAACCCCATGTGACCCAGTAGTTGAGTAGTTGACCCTAATGTTTAGTGGTCATGACCTTGTTGTCGGCTGTATCCTGTTTGTATTATTAATGTTCTTTGTCAACTGTGAGAGGTGTCAGGTCTTGTGCAGGAGGGGCGTGGGTGGGTGTGGGTGTGCGTGGGTGTGGGTGGGTGGGTGGGTGTATCCAGGTGTTCGGGGTTGAAAGGTTTACCTGATCTTCCCATCATTACCTGCCGACGACCGTGAGATGACCTCCACACTTTACGAGGTACACACAAGACGCCTCCTTACCAATGATCCTGTGTGTGTGTGTGTGTGTGTGTGTGTGTGTGTGTGTTAGTTGACCCTTAGAAAAGAAAAATCTTATATCTTTAGTAAGGGTTCTTGGGGGGAGGGGGGGGGGGGCTGGACAGGTAGGTAAGGAGGATTATATAGTTTCTAAATGTTTACCTAGCTGATGACTTGTGACTACTATATATAGGTTAAGTTGTCTATTGAAAGGCTTTACAACACTGACTTTTGGACGACTATAGGTTTTTATTTTTTTTGGGGGGGGGGTATTTTTTCTGTGAGCTTTTGTGGTCGTTGTGCCTCTCTCTCTCCTCATCATTCATCATTTATATTTGTTATTATTCCAGGTACACATTAGGCCTTATAGTACACACATGCTAATTAGTTTTAAGGTGGGATAAACCAAAGAGTCTTATAGGTTGTGGATATAGAAACACCCCCATGTACATTATTTTCACCCCATGTACATTATTTTCACCCCACGTACATTATTTTCACCCCCACGTACATTATTTTCACCCCACGTACATTATTTTCACCCCACGTACATTATTTTCACCCCACGTACATTATTTTCACCCCCGTGGCCAAAAAAAAAGGACACGAGGCAGTAATGTCCTTAGATGCAGTTACTACCCTGTAATTACGTGTGGCAATGACACTATTAGGTACAACAACGGGTGGTATTGTTCGACTGTCTGTGTCTCTGCCTGTCTCTGCCTGTCTGTGTCTGTCCAGAAAGCAAAAAAAAAATAAGGAAGAATTAAATGACCTTTTGGTATAATGTCGCTTCTGATTGAGGTTCTCGGGTGTGGGTAGGTGTGTGGGTGTGGGTAGGTGTGTGTGTGGGGGGGGGGGGCGACCTGTGGTGTAATGGTTGGTGTGTTCGTCTCGCAAGCCAGTGGACCCGAGTTTGATACCTGGACCATTTGCCTCTTTGTCTACCCAGCAGTAATTGGGGACCTGGATCGTATTCTGGGGTAATGGTTAGCCAGTGCAGTTGACGAGATGTCCGGTCATCTCGGATTATTCCTTGATACTGGGTACATACAACTCGTTTGCCATAGTGGTGAGTGACGCGGCAGTGCCCAGTAACAGCGGCTCGGGCACTCACCACTACTACCATCACTATCACCATCATCATCACTATCCTCTGAGGTGAACTAGAAAGTGAAATTGGTATACAAAGGTCAAGTAGTAAAGGCAGTTGGTGACTATATGCTGGACACACACACACACACACACACAAAAAAAAACTTGTATCTGATATTCTGTGTGTGTGTGTGTGTGTGTGTTCAATAATTTTCTCTTACCTGTCGCCATATTAGGCCACAAGGTCTTATCAAACTCAGGTATTCTAATATACCAGGTAGTGTTGGGAGGGAGGTGACGTATAGAGTGAGTTTTTTCTCCCGTAGTGAAGATGATAATTAACCAGACGATGGATAGATGGATAGGGGAGGAGGGGGAGGATAGGGAGAGGGATGAGAGACAAATAGAACGGAGAGGGGGAGGATAGAGAGGGATAGAGAGAGAGGGGATAGGTATCGAGTTATGGTGGGCGGCCTGTCAGTGGTTTTCGTCTGACCTCCTTCAATATCACGTTTCACTGCCTCGCTGTTTTGGTTCGTAATGGTGTTGGTGTTGTGAGAGCTGACGACACGAGGTTGATGGTGTATTGAAGGGACGATGGTTTAACCCTTTGAGGAGGGTGGTTTAACCCTTTGAGGACGATGGTTTAACCTTTTGAGGACGATGGTTTAACCTTTTGAGGACGATGGTTTAACCCTTTGAGGACGATGGTTTAACCTTTTGAGGACGATGGTTTAACCCTTTGAGGACGATGGTTTAACCCTTTGAGGACGATGATTTAACCCTTTGAAGACGATCACTTAACCCTCTGAGGACACTGGTTTAACCCTTTGAAGACGATCACTTAACCCTCTGAGGACACTGGTTTAACCCTTTGAAGACGATCATTTACCCCCCTTTGAAGACCTGTTTAACCCTTTGAAGACTGATTTAACCCTTTAAGGACACTAGCTACCGCTTATCGTCTAAAACAACCAGTACAACAACTACCTTGATATATAATTAAGTCTTTCACCAACTCACTAACTACATTAACAATCCTTTAGATAACTATGGTGATTGGCGGTGGGGAGCCCTTGTGTGGAGGGTCATATTGTGTTCTCAGATTGTCCAGGTGTTGGGAGAGTAATCAGGTGTCATTGTGAGTTAATGATACCCTAGACATACCTGTGTGAGGCCTTGATCAATTATTATACCTGTTGTGTGTTTGTTTAGGGTGTTTAGGGTGTTTGTTGTGTTTGTTTAGGGTGTTTGTGTTTGTCGTGGTTGAGTTTAATGGTGTGTTTGTTTAAGTAATTTTACCTTATTCGTGTTTTTAATGTTTTATTGTGTGTGTGTGTGTGTTTGTGTTTGTGTGTTTGTGTGTTTGTCTTCCTGTATGGTGATGCGGTTGGTGTTTGTTCCTTTGGTTTGGTGACTTCCTGGTGATGTTGTGACTGGTGAGGCGAGTGACTGAGGGGTGTACTGTGGCCTGGGGGGGGGGGGCGGGGGTCAGGGAGGGAGGGGAGGGGTGAGAGATGGAGGGGAGGGGTGAGAGAGGGAGGGGGGGAGGGAGGGGTAACACGCCTCTTCTCTGTCGTGGTGTTAATGTTTTTATGACGTAATTACACCTGGAAATAGATAATTACACCTGGAAATAGATAATTACACCGTCTATCTGTTTCAAGGGATGGACGCTGTACAGGTGGTTGAAGGTACTGTGGATCTTTAGTTCCGGGTCGGAAGTCGTACGGAGGCATAGATAGATAGGGTGCATCCAGAGGCATAGAGAAACCGAAAGACGTATGTAGGGGCAGTCAGGCACAGATAGGGAGGCATACAGTTCCATAGAAAGGCATACAGTTGCATAGAAAGGCATCCAGAGGCATAGAGACACCGAAAGACGTATGTAGGGGCATTCAGATCATATAGGGAGGCATAGAAAGGCATCCAGAGGCATTCAGACAGAGAGGGAGGCATAGAGGCATATACTGGGAGACCGAAAGATGTATACATAGCCATAACTAGGGAACATACAGATATACAGAGGCATACAAAGGCATCCAGAGGCATAGACAGGGACACAGGAGGGTTTACAGAGGCACAGAACTGAAGACATGGTGAGAGAGAGAGAGAGAGAGAGAGAGAGAGAGAGAGAGAGAGAGAGAGAGAGACGGTATTCTCACTCTACCTCCTGTTAACGGTAGTGACCACACCTGTTATGTCTACTATACGTCCTCTCTCTCTCTCTCCCTCTCCCTCTCCCTCCCCCTCCCCCTCCCCCCCTCCCCCCCTCCCCCCCCTCCCTTTAGGTGGCTGGCGAAACGTTTCCTAATCTGGCGTAGCGTCCGTAAAGCCTGTGTGATTATTACCAGACAAAGCAGATGATCGTCTGGCGTTGGTGATCGCTCTCCCTGGCGTTGGATGTTTTTGTGTTTCTTTCCTGTGGTGAAGGAATTTGTGATATATGACGTGACGTTGGGGGGAGGAAGAGGGGGTGTGTTGGGGGGAGGGAGAGGGGGTGTGTTGGGGGGGTGTGTTGGGGGGAGGGAGAGGGGGTGTGTTGGGGGGAGGGAGAGGGGGTGTGTTGGGGGGAGGGAGAGGGGGTGTGTTGGGGGGTGTGTTGGGGGGAGGGAGAGGGGGTGTGTTGGGGGGGTGTGTTGGGGGGAGGGAGAGGGGGTGTGTTGAGGGGAGGGAGAGGGGGTGTGTTGGGGGGGAGGGAGAGGGGGTGTGTTGGGGGGGGGAGTGTTGTGGGGGAGTGTGTTTGTTTGTCGTTTCCTCCACCACTTCCGTCTTTGTGACTGTTGGTGATAGTGTGTGACGATGGTGTTGCTTAAGCCTGCAGGATATAGCCACAGGTCTAGCCTCTAGCCAAACCCATGAGCCAACCAAACCACAACTAACCTAACCTAACCTAGCCTAACCTAACCTAGCCTAACCTAACCTAACCTAACCCAACCTAACCCAACCTAACCTAACCCAACCCAACCCAACCCAACTCAACCTAACCCAACCTAACCTAACCCAACCTAACCTAACCTAACTCCTGTGTTGAGTTTGATGGGGGAGAAAATTACAACGTATTTTTAATGTGATTTATTTAAGTTATTGTAAGCGATAAATAACTCAATTAGGTCATTATCTCCTTACTGTAGTTATCAAGATGAGATGGAGAGTTATTAGTGTTTTGTGGTGGATTATCGTGGGTACTTACTTACTTTTTATTAATGTTTGGTCAATATGTTTAATCTCATCACTTTATCTGTCTGTCTGTCTGGTTGTCTGTCTGTCTGTCTGTCTGTCTGTCTGTCTGTCTTTGTCTCTCTGTCTGTCTGTCTCTCTGTCTGTCTGTCTGTTTGTCTGTCTTTGTCTCTCTGTCTGTCTGTTTGTTTGTCTGTCTCTTCCTACTTTCTCTCCGCTCTCATTTTTTTCTAATCACTTCTCTAGTTTCCTCCTGCAGTCTCTCTCTCTCTCTCTCTCTCTCTCTCTCTCTCTCTCTCTCTCTCTCTCTCTCTCTCTCTCTCTCTCTCTCTCTCTCTCTCTCCTTGTCGGTGGATCAGGGCGACACACACACACACGACATCTTAACAAGGTCTTACGCTGAGTCCTTAACCTTGACCGCAATTAAAACATCCTGGTGGTGGTGATGAATGAGTGAAGCTTTTGACGTGTAGCGACTTTCTCTCTAGTGTGTGTGTGTGTGTGTGGGATGTGTGTGTGTGTGGGTGTGGGTGTGTGTGTGTGTCTTATTTAATAATTTTGGGAACAGTTAATTTATATTGTGGCAAAAATAATTCGTTCTTCTATATCGATTTATTTTGATTGATATGTTTACGTATTTTAGTCAATTTATCTACGTGGTATTTATATAGAAATTAGTCACATAACATCAAGTCAAACATAAACATCGATAACATTTATATATACATACACTTGTTATCATGGAACTATGTATATTATGATTAGTATTTGTAGCACTTGGCTCTTCCTGAGGGGGGAGGAGGGGTGGGGTGATGGGGAGGGGGGGGATGGGAGAGGAAGGGGTTGTGGGGTAGTGAGAGGAGGTGGGGTGGTGGGGGGGGGTGGAGACGAAGGGTGGTGGGGAGGGGGTGGAGACGAAGGGTGGTGGGGAGGGGGTGGAGACGAAGGGTGGTGGGAGGGGGTGGAGACGAAGGGTGGTGGGGAGGAGGTGGAGACGAAGGGTGGTGGGGAGGGGGTGAATCTTGTGCGTGCGTATGCGTCACCATTTACGCTGTGCCAGTATACGCCGCTTTAAATATCGACCTGGGGGTGTCATTATTAAGAAAGGGGTGTAGGAGGGTAAAGGTCCACTCCTCATGACCATCAGCGCGATACTGAGCCTTATTGACCGCCAAGAGGGGGTGGTTGGGTGGGGTGAGGTGCCTGTTAGTCCATTTTATAAAGAATTTGGGTTTGTTTACATATTTCATTTCGTAGTTAATGGGTTAGGTTAGGGTCGTTGTTTAAAGGACTTTGGTGTAATTTTTTGCATATTAGAGTATTTATGTGGTATGTATAGTCCCCTTCACTTGTGCGTTTACAGGGGCTCGTCATAGAAACAGTCCACAAATCAAAACATTAAGATGTTTATTTTAATGTTGTTTTAACTTGATTCCAGTGTTTACTATTGCTTGTTTCATACTGTCGAAATGTAAACAAGCACAACGTTACCACACTGTACAAACCCGATGGCGAGCCCCTGTCAACGCAGAAGTGAAGGGGTTTGTTATTGAAAGGTTATGGGGAAAATGAAGTGCGTGGTTTGTTAAATAGCGAGTGTGTGTTGTGGTAGTTGAGTGGTTGATGGTGTTAGTGCGTTAAGGGAGAGTGTGTGAGGTATATGGGAGGAGTTATTGTGGTAGGGGGTGATGGGTGGAGAAGCAGGAGGAAGGGTGAGGAAAAAGAGGGAGAGAGAGGAAAGAGGAGGAGGGTGAGTGGAGAAGGAGGAAGAATGAAGAGAAGGAAAGAATGAAGGAAGGTAAGAAGGAAGGAAAGAAAGAATGAAGGAAAGAAAGAATGAAGGAAGGAAGGAAAGAAAGAATGAAGGAAGGAAGGAAAGAAAGAAAGAAGGAATGAAGGAAGGAAGGAAAGAAGAGAAGGAAGGAAGGAAGGAAAGAAGAGAAGGAAGGAAGGAAGTAAGTAAGGAGAGGACCATTCATGATATAAACTTCAGCCTGACTTAACAAACTAAACTGAACGCGAATAATCAATGGGATAATGACACTTAAATACCCCCCCCCTTACCCCCCCTCCCTACCCCCTCCCTCCTCTTAATGATCGTTAGTGGGTAATTAATGAGTCTAGGGGGGTCGTTAGGGATGTTTGATGATGTTTAATTAGTGTGTGGTTTAATTTGTGGTGTTTTGAGAGGTTTAAGGGTTTAGTGCTTTTAGGAGTAAATGGAGTTTAATTATTTAATTGTTCTTTTATTTATTTTATTTGTGTATTTTGTTGATGGTGTTTTTGTTGTGTCGTGATGCAGACAGACAGACAGACAGACAGACAGACAGACAGACATGCACTTGTTCTGTCTCACATACATACATACATACATACATACATACATACAAACATAAACATTCCTTCACACAAACACACACAGACTCACACACACACACACACACACACACAGACACACACACACACACAAACACACACAGACTCACACACACCTTCACACACACACACACACACCTTCACACACACAAACACACACAGACTCACACACACCTTCACACACACACACACACACACACACACAAAGTAAATAACAGGAAACATCACAACAGTTAAGAGTGATTAATGAAGAAGAATACAGTAATAATAACGATAATAACAAAGACATGATAATATAACGCGTGATAACAACTGATAACAAGGGTGATTACAATGCTCAAGATAACACGGATATACTTAGTGATCTTCTGATGCAAATGTCAGACGCGTATAACTCAGGGCAGGACCTTACCTTACCTGCCTCGACCCGACCTGACCTTACCTTACCTGCCCCGACCTGACCTGACCTTACCTTACCTGCCCCGACCTGACCTGACCTTACCTGCCCCGACCTTACCTGATCTTACCTTACCTGCCCCGACCTTACCTGACCTTACCTGACCTGCCCCGTTGTGTGGTTTGTTATTGTTATTATTATTATTATTATTAACACACCCCTCAACACACTCAAAACACACCCTTAACACACTCAACACCCACAACACACCCCTCAACACACTCAAAACACACCCTTAACACCCCCAACACACCCTTACTACCCCACAACACACCCCCAACACTCCCCAACATACCCACAACACACCCCTCAACACACTCAAAACACACCCTTAACACACTCAACACCCACAACACACCCCCAACACACCCCCAACACCCCAACATACCCACAACACACCCTTAACACCCCCAACACCCCCAACACACCCTTACTACCCCACAACACTCCCCCAACACCCCCAACATACCCACAACACACCCACAACACACCCTTAACACACCCTGGGAAGACTCGGACCAGATCTACAGTAATTTTGTAAGTCCTGATAATGATTTTTCCTGGAAGAGGGTAGTGATGGATGGGGGGGGGGGAGGGAGGGAGGGAGATGGAGGGAAGGTATTGGTGGAGGGAGGGAGGGAAGGAGAGAAGAAAGGAAACAATAGAAGGGGAGGGAATCCGTGTGAGGGAATCGGTGGGTGAGTAGGGGGATGGAGAGAGGGAGGGAAGGAGATTGTGGGGAGGGAGTGTGGAGGGAATCTGTGGGTGGGAGGGGGGTCGGTAAGGGTGGGTAAGGAACGAGATCAGGGAAGGAAGGGAGGGAGGGTGGTAGTGGGGAAGGGGATGAGAGTAGACTGAAAGGCATAAGGGGGAATGGAGAACATATTTGGAAGAATGGGGGGGAGAGGGAGGGGGAGAGGGAGGGGGGAGAGGGAGCAGTGAAGTAATGTGTTATTTGATGGGGCAGAGTGACCAGGGTTACAAGGTGGGAGGGTGGGGGTGTTGCTGATGGTGGTAGTAGTGGTAGGTGGTGGTGGTAGTAGGTGTTGGTGATAGTAGTAGTAGGTGGTAGTAGTAGTAGTAGTCGTGTTTGCATATTTTACTTGTTTATCTATTCATATTTCGTTGTTTACTTTCATCATTCTTGTTTATTCTCACTTGATTATATATTTTTCTGTTTACTTGTTTAATATTATTGTTGTTTTTGTTTTTTTTGACACGTTACTTTTTTTTCAATTCAAGTTTATGGATTTTTTTTTTATTAATTTTGGTAAAGAAAAAAAAAATACGAAAAAACAAAAACATTTGTAAATTACTTTAAAGAGACGACCAATGGCATAAATTTGGTCCACCAACCAACCACTCACAGCAAGTATTGGGTAATCCCCTGACGATGTACCACCCTCACCCCCCCCTCACCCCCCTCAACCCCCCCTCAAACACCCCTCACCACCCCCATCCCTGAGTCATTCCCTCATTGGTTCTTGGGAGGGTGGGAGAAGTGAGAGGAGATGAGGGGTGAGGGGAGGATTGTTGGGGGTGTGTAGGGTGTGTTGATGGCGTCGGTGGGTGGGTGGGTAGGTGGGTCCGTGAATGGGTGGGTCGGTGGTTGGGTGGGTCCGTGAATGGGTGGGTCCGTGGGTGGGTGGGTGGGTGGGTCGGTAAGTGAGGGGGAAACAGGAGGAGGAGCCCATCGCACTTCCAATCTGAGGGGAAAGTGAGATACAAAGTGAGGGGGGAGAGTGAGAGAAGAGAGGGGAGAGAGGGAGAAGGAGAGAGAGAGAGAGAGAGAAGGGGAGAGAGTCGGAATCTGGATAAGGTAGCGAGCGGACGTATCTGTACATGTGTTAGTGTTATAGAGTGTTGTTAATCAGTGAGTGTTGTAAGGAGGTGTTGTCAGGAAGTGTTGTCAGGAAGTGTTGTCAGTGCTTCGTGATCTGACTTGAAAACACGAAAACCCAAATAATAGGAAAGAATTGACAGTGACCCCAAAGGAAATTACCGAAACCAAATGGACAGAACGTGGTAATAAGGGGGGAAAAATCTGTCTGTCTGAAGGGAAAATATACATATCTGTCTGTCTGTCTCTGTCGTGTTTTCTTTATGGCTTTGTGGTGGTAATTATCACCCCGTGTTTTGTAGTTTCCACACCACCATTACTGACAGCGCCATCACCTCAGACACCACTAGGATCAGATACCATCATTAACACTCAGAACTGACACCATTAACCAACTAGTATCTGCATTACCACCATTCAACCGCAATCAAGGCTACCACTATAACCATTATCCATCACCTGGACTGCTACCACCATTTAACTACATTCAAGATTACCACCAGGACTACTACCACTACTACCATCACCACCACTACTACGACTACTACCTGTATTGCTACCAGCTAGACTACCACCACTACTATCAGGACTATCACCACCACTACTACCACCACCACTACTACGACTACTACCTGTATTGCTACCAGCTAGACTACCACCACTACTATCAGAACTATCACCACTACTACTACTACCACCACCACTACTACGACTACTACCTGTATTGCTACCAGCTAGACTACCACCACTACTATCAGGACTATCACCACTACTACTACTACCACCACCACTACTACGACTACTACCTGTATTGCTACCAGCTAGACTACCACCACTACTATCAGGACTACCACCACCACTACCATGTCACTACCTCAGCTAGAACCATCGACCATAGAGGCGAAAGTAGCCAAGTTGCTGAGACGGTCTAGGAGTGGAGACGAGCCTGGCAGTGACGTGAGTGATCAGTACACGTCCTCGGTCTCGCTCTCCTCGTCGTCGTCCTCTCTATTCTCCTCGTCTTCCTGCTCCTCCTCATCGTCGGGTACCACCTCCTCTTCGTCTTACTCGTCATCGTCCTCGTCATCCACTACGACACACAGTTACTACATCCTCTGCTATGACGAGGCCAGAGACGATGACGATGAATTGGAGGACGAGATAGACGAGGCCTCGGGAGACGGTGCCCACTATGACGTAATGAGTGACGTAGTGCATGACGTCACGAGAGGTCCCACCGTCCAATTAGGCAGCGGAGGGGCAGTAGGGGGTCTTAGGGGCAGCTTCAGGAAAGTCACAGGAGAAAGGTAGGTTAAAGTAAAGTATTAATGGTCAGCATCCTCGCCTCGCAAGCCAGTGGTCCCGGGTTCGATCCCCGGAGAGGGTGAAACTATGGGTTAGTTTCTTTACGCCATTTGCCTCTGTCTACCCAGCAGTAATTGGGGACCTGGATGTTAATCGATTTGTGGATTGGGTTCCGGGGTAATGGTTAGCCAGTGCAGTTGGCGAGTTGTCCGGTCTTCTCGGACTATTCCTGGACACTGGATCATGCAGCTCGTTAACTTAGGGCGTGGCTGTTGTGTTGGCGACAGCTTCTACGCCTTAAACAAATTCGGGCGTAGGTGGACCTTGAGCCGGCCATCCTCGATACACGAGGGGTAACCATTATTATTAAGAGATTGTGGTGGTAGTGTTAGTAGTTGTGGTAGAGGTATTGTTAGTAGTTGTGGTAGAGGTATTGTTAGTAGTTGTGGTAGAGGTATTGTTAGTAGTTGTGGTAGAGGTATTGTTAGTAGTTGTGGTAGAGGTATTGTTAGTAGTTGTGGTAGAGGTATTGTTAGTAGCTGTGGTAGAGTTAATAGTTGTGGTCTTGTCTCCTGGGTCTACCTTCGCCTCTAGGTCATGTTCCCACAGGTGGTGTCGGAGGCAGGGGCATCAAGCTCCTGCCAGAGGGTCTATCAAAGGGCGCGTCGTCATCTGCTGCTCCTACTGTCTGCTCACAGGGGCGGTGGTGGGCCTTTGGTGTTGACGTGTGGTGGTGAGGGTGGTGGGAGTGAGGGCGGTGGTGGGCGTTTGGTGTTGACGTGTGGTGGTGGGAGTGAGGGCGGTGGTGGGCGTTTGGTGTTGACGTGTGGTGGTGAGGGTGGTGGGAGTGAGGGCGGTGGTGAGGGTGGTGGGAGTGAGGGCGGTGGTGATGATGGGAGTGGTGCAGGAGAGGGTGAGAGGGTGGGAGAGGGGGGGTATGTAGTGCGCACGTCGACAAAAGAACGGAAGGTGCCCCACGCCAAAGAGTCAAGGATGATGGCGGGTGGTGATTCTAGTGAAAGTCTCAGCATCCAGTGTTTTTCATGACACCGAAAGGCCAGTGGTCAGTCTATGATGGTAGGGGGGTTATTACGCACGTACTCTGTTACAACCCACCCACCCACCCACCCGCCCGCCCGCCCGCCCGCCCCACCCAAGAATTACGTACTATTTCGCGTTATTACTTCAGGACCGTCTGTGTAATAGGGGGAACTGATACAAGCTCAGATACATTACAGAATTATTTTATTAATGCAGAAACAACAGATTAAATCCCAAATATTACAAGAATTCAGGTATTTTATTCGGGGCTAAATTGGGTTTTTATATAGGGTCGTTTTTTTGTGAATGAAGGAAGGATTTTTTTCTTGTACGCTGCTGAATGAAGTAACCTAACCTAACCTCCCAACATAATTAAAAGGTACCCCGATAAGACTAATTTTTTCTAAGACTCTGCCATAAAAGATGAAATAAAGACCTTGGTTTTTAGTTAATAGGATTGGTGGTTGTATTATGTGGAGTCCTATTAAAGAATTGGACGTGACCTTAGCGTGTGGTGAGTATCCTTGAGGTCCTCGAGTTCCTGTGGGGGTATCCTTGTTGTAGGAAGGAGGTGTGGGATTGACTAGATGCCCTACTTTTGACGTTAGGTTAGGTTACGTTGGGTTGGGTTAAAGTGACAGTGAGGTGTGTATTCGTTTGTGTGTGTGTGCGCGCGCGTTTGTGTGTGTGCGTATTGCAGTGTGTGTGTGTGCGCGCCGACATCTGGTATTGGCCACAAGATTTATAAGTATTGGAACAGCGACAAAGTTGTGTGTGTGTGTGTGTGTGTGTGTGTCCCTGGCAGCCGCGTCTTAAAAGGTGTTCCTCGCCACCTTCCTCAGATTCCAACACTTTCATTTTATCAGTACACTTTAACCTTACCAGCAAACATAATGATAATAATAATAATAAGAAGAAGAATAAGAAGAAGAAGAAGAAGGAGAAGAAGAATCCATAAATGATTTTTAGGTAATAATTCAATACCATTAATTTTGCACCAACATGGGAATACAAACCATTCATGTACATATATATAAACAATGTATATACTAAACTCTAAGGGGACAAAAATATACATCAAAGAGGTTAACAAAATTGGACGTCATAGCTCAGGTACTATTGGCCTACCTGTAGTGACGCGAGGGGCTGTAATCCAGGTGAGGTATGGTAATGGCTGACTCGAGAAATTTGTTAACGCAATTCGAAGCTGTGGAGTTTGGGGGGTGCTGGGTGGGGGGGGGGTGCTGGGTGGGGAGGGGTGCTGGGTGGGGAGGGGTGCTGGGTGGGAGGGGTGCTGGGTGGGGGGGTGCTGGGTGGTGGGGGGGGGTGCTGGGTGAGGGGGGTGCTGTGTACTGCTTTGGGAATCTTTATTTTTCTGAGAAGATTTAACACAACAATAACAACTACACTACAACCACAACACCACTATCTACCACCACCACCACTATCTACCACCACCTACCACTACCACCTACCACCACCACAGAGGCCAGGTGACACACAGGCGGAGGTGCGGCATTTCACTAAGGATTTTGTCCCTTTAAATCTTGCAACATGATGTGGATGTATGTCGCATGTGTGGTGGGTGTGTCTGTCTGGGATGTAGGCTCTCTCTCTCTCTCTCTCTCTCTCTCTCTCTCTCTCTCTCTCTCTCTCTCTCTCTCTCTCTCTCTCTCTCACAGAAAGCCGGGGAGGGGGGGGGGGCTAGGTCACTCCTGGGCCACCGCCGGGTCGAAGGTCAAATCAGCTGGGTCAAGGGTTAGTCTGGTGGGTGAGGGGTCACCGCCGCCGGGTCAAGGGTCACATTTACCCACGTGGCAGAGGTCAAGTTAAATTTTAATTTCAGTCTCCTGGCTCTGACGTCACGGGTTCGACCTAACCTGTGACGTCACGTTTCAGGATCATGACGTCACGAGCACAACAATAGCCTGTGACGTAGAGACTTGACGTACCTGTGTCTCTTTTGATAATCAACTCACCTGCACCTGAAGATTAGACACCCCAGCTTATACCACCTGAAGATTAGACACCCCAGGAAGCTTTGTCTGAACGTGTGGTCCCGGTTGTTGCGTCAACCTTAAGTGTGTGAATTTTATCACTTGAAGTTCCGCCTTGACTCGCTTTAATGTTCGTCGATGACATTTGTAGAGTAGCAAAACTCTCTCTCTCTCTCTCTCTCTCTCTCTCTCTCTCTCTCTCTCTCTCTCTCTCTTTATATATACAGAATCTTTCACCTTCCTCCTCTTCCCTTCCCCCGTCCCCTTCCCCCTCCTCTTCCCCCCCCCCGTCCCCCTCCTCTTCCCCCACCCTCTCCTCTTCTTCCTTCCCTCCTCGTTCTTCCTCTTCCTGTCGTCTTCCCCCCCTCCTCCCCTCCCAACCTCCCTGACCTTACAAAATGTCTCTACCTGTCCTGTACTTGACCCAGAGACTTTTAAAATAATTATTACCTGGTTTATCGTTGACGTGTTTTGGCCTCTGAGTAGTTTTGGTGTTTTTACGTCAGTCTGTCCTTGAAGAAAACGGAGAGAGGGGTAGAGTGTGTTTTTGTGGGTAGGTTGGGATGGGTTGGGATGGGTTTGGTTTGGTTGGGTTTGGTTGGGTTGGGTTAGGTTGGGTTAGGTTGGGTTTGGTTGGGTTTGGCACATGAACCTCTCGCACTGGTTTATTTCCCAAGAATGATAACAAAAATGTGATAACCTTATATGGAGGGAAGGGGGTAGAGGGGGGAGGGGTGGGGGGGGGGGGATACTGGAGGGTGGATGCATGGATGAATGAGTTACAGCGGTAGGGTCGTGGTACAGCAGTCAGGGTGAGGGTACAAATAAGGGTGGGGTGATGGGTGACGGTGGGGTGGATGACGGTGGGGTGGAGGGTGGGGTGGATGACAGTGGGGTGGATGACGGTGGGGTGGATGACGGTGGGGTGGATGACGGTGGGGTGGATGACGGTGGGGTGGATGGGGGTGAGGGTGGGGTGGATGGGTGAGGGAGGGCGTACAAGACTGGTTCCTTCATTTTGGTGTCAAGGCCAGAAGGCAGAGTTGATGAGAGAGGGTTAAGCATGAGGGTATGTCTGTCTGTCTGGTGTGTGTGTGTGTGTGTGTGTGTGTGTGTGTGTGTGTGTATGTGTGTTTGTGTGTGTGTTTTTTTCAGGAGATCTCGGTCAACTTTATTTACGATGCCAGATGAGTAGTTAGCAGCTATGTATTTACCATTCACCTGCCACTAATTAACACACACACACCTTCACACACACACACACACCTTCACACACACACACACACCTTCACACACACACAAACACACACACACTCATTTACTGAAGGGCATGCGTGCTCACAGCTGTAAATATAATAGAATCAGAGAGAGAGAGAGAGAGAGAGAGAGAGAGAGAGAGAGAGAGAGAGTTCGTACAGTACCCTTTGAAGTAGTTTCATTTTCTTTACCTTGAAATATTAGTTTTTTATTATTAGCTCTATATTTAGCAAGGCGATGGTGGTGATAGTGAGTCTTGGTGGTGATAGTGATGATGATAGTGAGAGATGGTGATGGTAAATAGTGAGTATAGTGATGATAGTGGTAGTGATGATGGTGGTGATGGTGATATTGATGGTGGTGATGGTGATGATGGTGATAGTGATGATGGTAATGGTGATATTGATGATAGTGATGATGGTGATGGTGGTGATGGTGGATATTATCAACAGGTGTGTCCCAATTAAGCTCTACCTTGACCTTTGCTCGGGCCTACAACCTCTTCTGTTTTGTGGTAGTGGTAGGAGGGTCGTAGTAGGGGTGGTAGGATGTTGGTACTGGTGGTTGAATGGTCGTAGGGGTGGGAAGATGCTTGTAGTGGTCGTGATAGTAGTAGCAATAGTGGTAGGATGGTCGTAGTAGCGATAGAATACTCGTAGGCGTGGTAAGGTGGTCAAAATCAACCCTCATTCCCATTCCAACATTCCCATTCCAACCTTATCACCTCGAGCCCCCAGATCCAACATTCATCCACTTTATCCGAACATCTCTTGACTTTTTATCCGGTCCCGTTACTTTAAATGGCCGGATAAAATCGTCTAATGTCATAAAAACTTGGTAGGAAATCAACCGAACTGTAATTTTGGTTGCTGGGAGAGACATCGAGGTGGTGGAGCATTAACCTGAAATTACCTATCTGGGAGAGTGAGGTGGGCGGGTGGTGGGTGGGTGGGCGGGGTGGTGGTGGTGGTGTGGTGTGGTAGGTAGGTGTTGACGATGATGGTGGTGGGTGTTGGTTGGGGTAGTGCTGGTGGTGGTAGTTGTGATGGTGGTAGTGATGTTAGTGGTTGTAATGGTGGTAGGTGTTGGTTGTGATGATGATGTCAGTGTTTGGTTGTGGTAGTAATGGTGGTAGGTGGTGGTTGTGGTAGTAATGGTGGTAGGTAGTGGTTGTGGTAGTAATGATGGTAGGTGGTGGTTGTGGTAGTAATGGTGGTAGGTAGTGGATGTGGTAGTAATGGTGGTAGGTAGTGGCTGTGGTAGTAATGGTGGTAGGTGGTGGTTGTGGTAGTAATGGTGGTAGGTAGTGGTTGTGGTAGTAATGGTGGTAGGTGGTGGTTGTGGTAGTAATGGTGGTAGGTAGTGGTTGTGGTAGTAATGGTGGTAGGTAGTGGTTGTGGTAGTAATGGTGGTAGGTAGATGGTGTTAATTGTGTTAACTGTTAGATGTACATTAAGAACAGAGGAGAATTTACCTTTATTTTCATCTTAAAACCAAAATAATCCTTTAACACCTTTGCTTTCGTCTCCCAGGCTGTGGTAAGTTGAACTCCGTGTGATCTTGGAAATGAACTGGGAGGAGGAGGGGGAAGGGGAGAAGAGAGAGAAGAAAGGGGAGAGAGGGGTGGTGGAACAGGAAGATGGGAAGAGGGGGGGTGGACAGGGAGAGGAGGGAAGGAAGGGGGAGGGGGAGGTGAAACAGGTTAATTCACAGGTGTTGTAATAAATGGTACTTATCTTAACCTGCAGCCCTTAACCTGAACTCAAATGACCTCTTGAATGACTGTGTGTTAGGTCAGGTCAGGTTCACTAGTCTGATGTCTCGTGTGGGGGTTGATGCTTCGTATAATGTCTCGCTTAATGTTTCCCTTCATGCCTCGTCTGATGCCTCGCCTGGGGTTAATGCTTCCTCTGTGTGTATGTCGGGGGGGGGGGGGGGTGAGTACGATGGCAGCCCCCTCCTCCCTTGAGTACAATGACTGAACTCCTTAAGGGGGCTATGCCATCGTACTCAAGGGAGCCAAGTCATACCTGGCTTCACGTAATTCTCGTTTTATTTCCGGGTTATGAAGAAGACATTGTGGTTAGTTGCACGTCTCTCTCTCTCTCAGTACACCTGGTGACCCTCCTCACCTGCTAAGGATTTTAGGTGTTTGCCTCAGAGTGACGTCACCAACACCACACCCTTCCTCCTCCTCCTCCTCCTCCTCCTCCTCCTCCTCCTCCTCCTCCATCATCATTTTCTGTTTTACTCATAACTTTACTCCTATTCCTCCTCTTACCTCTTGCCTTCTTCCCTCCCCTCCCTCCCTCTCTTCCCTTTCCTCCTCTCTCTGTCGGAGTTCGTTGTTCAACACTGTTTGGTTGTCACGCCAACATCAGACTCCAAATACACACAGTCTCAGTGTTAATTTGGTCTCCTAACTGGTGGTGCTAAGTGTACGTCATTGGCAAAGTTTACCCTAATGTCTAAGTCAGCCAGTTAATGCGTCTTATCGCCAGTTACGAGGACAAATTTTAACTTAAGACCTTTTGAGAATCCTTCATAGTGTCATAACTTAAGGCAGGCTGTTGGGTATTTCTTGAAAGGTCTCAAAGTATAGAGATGTATTCATAAACTTCAAAGTATAAAGATGTATTAATAAATCCCAAAGTACGAGAGATTTTATGATCCTACGATGTTTTTGAGAATTTATGAAAACTTTGCCCCTAAGTCCGTCTGTTTAGACTTGGAATATTTGGCAGGTTCCATCCTCTCTCTCTCTCTCTCTCTCTCTCTCTCTCTCTCTCTCTCTCTCTCTCTCTCTCTCTCTCTCTCTCTCTCTCTCTCTCTCTTCTCACACATTATTGGAAACCTATTTGGTGTTCATTTTCACCCCACCTGAAACGTCTTCTGATTAAGGTGAAGAGGTTAATGATTCCGTGGGGGGCTGTTAGTGGGGTGTGGGGTGGGGTGGGGTGGGGTGTGTGGGGTGGGGTGGGGTGGGGTGGTGTGGTAGTGGTGGTGAGGAAGGGAATGTTATTTCACAGTTGGAGCTCCGCCAGACAATAACACTACCCACCACCACTACCTACCACCACCACCGCCACTACCTACCACCACCACCACTACCTACCACCACCACCACTACCTACCACCACCACCGCCACTACCTACCACCACCACTACCTACCACCACCACTACCCACCACCACCACTACCTACCACCACCACCACTACCTACCACCACCACCACCCACCACCACCACTACCCACCACCACCACTACCACCACTACCCACCACCTCCACCACTACCTACCACCACCACTACCTACCACCACCACTACCACCACCACACTACCCACCACCACCACTACCCACCACCTCCACCACTACCTACCACCTCCACCACTACCTACCACCACCACTACCTACCACCACCACCACTACCTACCACCACCACCGCCACTACCTACCACCACCACTACCTACCACCACCACTACCCACCACCACCACTACCACTACCCACCACCACCACTACCCACCACCACCACTACCCACCACCTCCACCACTACCTACCACCTCCACCACTACCTACCTACCACCACTACCTACCACCACCACTACCCACCACCTCCACCACTACCTACCTACCACCACTACTTGCCACCACCGCCACTACCTACCACCACCACTACCTACCACCACCACTACCTACCACATCCACTACCTACCACCACCGCCACTACCTACCACCACCACTACCTACCACCATCACCAAAATACAAGAGAGAGAGAGAGAGAGAGAGAGAGAGAGAGAGAGAGAGAGAGAGAGAGAGAGAGACCCCTACTGGTATAACAAAGGATCGTTAAGAGTGTCTGTCATGGGTGGTTAGTGGAGGTAGTCAGAGTAGTTAGTGGTGGTAGTTAGGGTGGATGGTGTGTCATGATCACTGCCATCACTGTCACCTGTTTTCTCTCACACACACGTACACAGGTAAGAGTAATTAAGGGTGAAAGTGTTGTGTTTGTTAGGACAAGATCATTATAGTGGTCACGTTCGGCAGATCTTCCCTACGTGATGATGATGATGATGATGATAGTGATGATGATGATGATGATAGTGAAGTTTAGACATCCTTACACAGTGCTGGCAGTGATCATACATACATACATACATACATACATACATGGTACAGTTGGTCTTGTGTGTGTGTGTGTGTGTGAGGGGAAACAAGAGGAGGATGAGGAAAATAGATGAACGTGGGGTAAAGAAAGAATGATGATAACCAGAGGAAGCACTTAAATAAATGACTGGCGATGAGAGAGAGAGAGAGAGAGAGAGAGAGAGAAAGAGAGAGAGAGAGAGAGGAGATGACGAAGGGAGGAGAGGAGGGGGGGATAAGTGGAGAATTAAGTGAGAGTAGCAGTGGAGGTGAGGGTGTAGGGTGTAGGGTGAGGGTGGAGGGTGAGGGTGTAGGGTGGAGGGTGAGGGTGTAGGGTGAGGGTGTAGGGTGAGGGTGAGGGTGTGGGTGAGGGTGTAGGGTGAGGGTGTGGGTGAGGGTGGAGGGTGTAGGGTGGAGGGTGAGGGTGTAGGGTGAGGGTGAGGGTGTGGGTGAGGGTGTAGGGTGAGGGTGTAGGGTGAGGGTGTGGGTGAGGGTGGAGGGTGTAGGGTGAGGGTGAGGGTGGAGGGTGAGGGTGTAGGGTGGAGGGTGTGGGTGAGGGTGAGGGTGGAGGGTGTAGGTGGCACTAGAGCCAGGTCGTGCCACCTACCCACACTAAGGCGAATGAACTGTATCCAGGTGACCTTGCCGCCCACACGTACTAGGTATCTCTATGTGTGTGTGTGTGTGTGTGTCACCTAATTGACCTCATAATGACCCAAATCCCGTCATATAACGATTACCTATCTCACCTGGTTAATGATAGCGACTGTTAATAGACAGAGTAGTTACCGAAGGCCATTAGAGGTGAGAGAAAGCTTGTTGGGGGTCACTGACAATTAGTTGAGTTGGTGTAGTGAATTAGTTACAAATACGTTGTTTATCTTCCCTCAGTCATGGTCGAGTCTTATTGCAACATCGACGCCATCTTTGATTCCTTTAATTGACGTATTTAGTTCCAGGTCGGGGTAAACGATTAACATAAGGAGGTTTGTTTGTTTGTTTATGTTGTAGGTAGAGTGAGTCATTTAAGTCGAGGGTTCATTAATATATATGATTTTAAGTCGAAGATTCACTCCCACCATCATCACTACCACCACCATCATCACTACTCCCACCATCATCACTACCACCACCATCATCACTACTCCCACCATCATCACTACACAGGTATAAACTACAGGTACAGAACATAATTACAGGTACACAAACACCTTCACATCTCAAACAACCTAAGAATGGAACATAACATAAAAAAAAAATACCCTTGCAATCTTGACCTTTAACGAGTAATGACGTGACCTTTTAGCTGCCAAAGGTCACGGGAGGTCATGGTACTATCATAAAAGGTTTTGGTCATTCAGTGTATTTTTGTATGTTTTTTTGTTTTTTAATACGATGCAAAGTGCTGAGTCATGGCTTGATATAATGTAAGAGGCGGTGTTGGGGACGGGGGGGGGGTAGTTGTTGTGGTTTGTGTGGTTGTGGATTGTGGTTGGCGTGGTTGTGGATTGTGGTAGATGGGATGGTTGAGTGTGGTAGATGTGATGGCGGTAAATAGTTATAGTTGTGGATAGTTATTGTACGTGTGGTGGTGGTTGATTGTGGTAGGTAAAGGTGGCAGAGTATTATTATTATTTTTAGTAGTAGTAGTAGTAGTAGTAGTTGTAGTTGTAGTAGTAGTAGTTAGTAGTAGTAGTAGTAGTAGTTGTAGTAGTAGTAGTAGTGGTGTCGTTGTTATTATTTATTTTTGCTATTTTGTTGTTGTTGTTGTCGTTGTTGTTGTCGTCGTCGTCGTTGTTGTTGTTGTTGTCGTCTTGTCCCTAGGGAGAGTAAATCGTGTATTGATTTGCCAGACTGAGCCTAATGTGGGGATGATTCTGACGCAGTGTAAATATTGTAACTTTTGTGTTGTGTGTGTGTGCGTGTGTGTGTGTGTGTGTAGGTCAGATCAGCAGGTTTGTGAGCCATATCGAGCCAGAGGAGCCAACAGTGGTGCCAGGAACGACCATTAGTTCACTGCCTGCCTAATGCCACCCCACCACCACCACCTCTTTTTATATAATAACCTAACCTAACCTAAGCTAACCTAACCTAACCTAACCCTAACCTAAGAGAAGGACACACACGTCAGGGTTATGTTGGGGAGAGTTTGTTGACGTGGGGGGGCGGGTGGGTGTGTGGGTGGGGGAGGTGGGTTGGTAGGGTGGGATAATGGTCGTGTGGGTAGTGATGGTGGGGATGTGGGTGGGGATGAGTAGTGGTGTTGTGGGTAGTGGTGGTGTGGGTGTGGGAGCGAAACACAGCAGGAGATAGAGAGTACAACGGAGTGGGGGGGGGGAAGGTGCGTGGAGGTGGAAGAGTCATATACACGCACTTTACTCCGAGTCATGTCCCCCCCCCTCCTTCCTCTCCTTCCCCTCCTTCCCTTCTTAACCCCTCCTTCCCCTCCCTCCCTTCTTACCCCCTCCATCCCCTCCTTCCTCCTTCCCTCATTCTTTCCTTCTCTCTCCATCTATTCCTCCTTCCATTATTTCCCACATTCACTCCTCCTGTATGTATGTATGTATGTATGTATGTGGATCGACTCTCTCTATTATGGTAAACTTTGTCTCTATGTATTCAGGTATTTCAACAGGTAAGGCCTTTAATTAACCCTCCATTGAGCCCTAATTACCACACCTGAGAAATGTATTAAGGTGTTTCAACAGGTAAGGTCATTAAGGTGTGTTTAATAAGTCTTTCAATTATCAACCTAAGACCTTTTATGGGTGGATTAGGGCAGGTGTTAGGGGTGGATTAGGGTAGGTGTTAGGGATGGATTAGGGCAGGTGTTAGGGGTGGATTAGGGCAGGTGTTAGGGGTGGATTAGGGCAGGTGTTAGGGGTGGATTAGGGCAGGAGGTTAGGGGTGGATTAGGGCAGGTGTTAGGGGTGGATTAGGGCAGGTGTTAGGGGTGGATTAGGGCAGGTGTTAGGGGTGGATTAGGGCAGGTGTTAGGGGTGGATTAGGGCAGGTGTTAGGGGTGGATTAGGGCAGGTGTTAGGGGTGGATTAGGGCAGGTGTTAGGGGTGGATTAGGGCAGGAGGTTAGATAAAGTGGAGGGGAGAGTTGGGGGGGAGAGAATGTGGAGAGAAAGTTTAGAAAGGGAAAGTGTTGTGGAAAGAGAGAGTTAATTTGATGACGTATACCTGGTCTCTCTCTCTCTCTCTCTCTCTCTCTCTCTCTCTCTCTCTCTCTCTCTCTCTCTCTCTCTCTCTCTCTCTCTCTCTCTCTCTCTCTCTCTCAACCGTGTTTACATATCAGCGTGGGAAGGTAGTGGGTGTAAACATTGCTTCATCATCGTCCGCTTGGTACAGGTAACAGTTAGGAGCCCACTCACTCACCTTCACCAGTCTGTTGCCCATCTTTGTGTTGCACCTCCAGTTAGCCAGTTTAGATGAGTGGACAGTCTAGTTGAGTTGACAGTTAGTTACACAAGTTGACAGTTATTCAGTCTTAAGTGAGTCAGTTAGCTGAGTGTTCCGCCTCCAGGTAACTCAGTTAAGTCAGGTATGCGTCCAGGTAACTCAGTTAAGTCAGGTATGTGCCCAGGTAACTCAGTTAAGTCAGGTATGCGTCCAGGTAACTCAGTTAAGTCAGGTATGCGTCCAGGTAACTCAGTTAAGTCAGGTATGCGTCTAGGTATGACAAGCTTCAACTCAGGTGACTCGGAAAGAAGCCCTGTTTGTGTCTTAGCTTCAGTGAGTCAGTTTGAGGTGTTCCCATATATCTCTGTACTGAGGAAAAACTGAGAAACACTTGAGAAATTTTGTCTCAGCTTAAGAATGTGGTATGAAAAAGCCGCTTGACAGGGTTAGTGTATGTGTGTGTGTGTGTGTGTGTGTGTGTGTGTGTGTGTGTGCAGTACATATTTACATGAACTGTGTGTACAAAGGTTCTTCAACTTCTGCGTGCCGTACAGGTGTTCTTAAGTGACTCGGGACACCTTCGGAGAGAGAGAGAGAGAGAGAGAGAGAGAGAGAGAGAGAGAGAGAGAGAGAGACCTATCTATAATATCAATCTCTCTTAATCTTAGTAAACTGTGGCTTTGTCTTGCTGGGCCAAAATACCACCTCTTTACATCTCGCTGAAAGTCGTGATGTGTGTGTGTGTGTGTGTGTGTGTGTGTGTGTGTGTGTGAGACAGGGTACAGACGCAGGGTTACCAAGATCAGGTTCATCCTTGGTAGTACTGATGTCAGGAGAGAGGTCATTGACCCAGCCTGACTCCTCCTCTCCCTCCTCCGCCTCCTCGCCTTCAAAATCTTCTTTGTTTATCATACTTTAAGCCACTTTACACTCATTCTCTCATAACCTACCCTACCCCTACCCTACCCTACCCTACTCTTTGACAACTCAGCAGGTCATTATTATTATTATTATTATTATTATTGTTATTATTATTATTATTATTATTATTATTATTATTATTATTATTTACGAATTTTTGTGTCTGTCTTAATTTACATACGAACGCAACTCACATCCAGGGTTTAATATATTTCTGTCCCTGCTCTGTACCCTGAAACTGGCGTACCGTAGCCTGGCGTACCGTAGTCTGGCGTATCGTAGCCCGGCGTACCGTAGCCGTACCCAGACACCCTAACTGTGTCTGCAATTCATCGATCATAGACTCATGCCTGGACCGTACCCCAGTCTGTTCACCTCTCTTGCCCCCTTCCCCCTCCCTCCCCTCCATTCCCTCCCTTCTTCTCCCGTCCTCCTTTTCCTTCTTCCTTCCCTCTACCTTCCCTCCTTCATTCTCTCCCTCCCTCTACCCAGGACAAGGCAACTCAAGGCAGGATGTTTCAGGTGATCAGAAGGAACGATCCTCTGTTCTCTTGCCACACATCCTTCGCTCCCTCCATCCTGCCCTCCCCCCCCCCCCTTCCCTCCACGCTCTGAACAGGAAGATGTGACTAGTGTGTGTGTGTGTCCCTAAACTGTCTCCAGATCGCCCCCCCCCCCCAAAAAAAAAATGTCCCCAGATCGTCCCAGAATATCCCTAAAATGTTCCCTAGAATGTCCCCAGTATTTTTCATCTCGGCAATTTCATTTGGAGCTCTGCAAAGGGAGGAGGGTGGGGGGGGGGGGGGGAGGAAGGGGAGGGGGACTTGGAGGGGTGGGTGGAGGGGGGGGGGCCTTGGAGGGGTTGGAGGAATTACGTAAATGTTAAATCAAGTTTGTTTTAATTTATTTTATTATTAAATTTACCGTTGAAGTTTTTTTTTAATGTCTAAAATTATTGTTATTTTTTTTTTGCTTGAAGTCTCGAATGGATTAAAATTGTTGTGACGTCATTGGAGGTATTTTTAAATTATGGTGACGTAACTTGAATATTTTTAATGCTATTTTTTTTTTAATAAGTAAACATATTGTGATGAATTAGGCAACTTCCTCGTGTGACTTAGCATTTTAATACCCCCACCAGATGTTGTGTGTGTATATACGTGGGTGTTCGTGTGTATGTATGTATGTATGTATGATTGTGTATGTGAGTGTTTGTGGGTCTATATGTATGTATGTATGTCGGTAACTATCTAAATATTAATTACTATACAACTTTACAGCAGCTTTAAAAAACTATGTTCAATAATCACCTTTTTCTGAACTATTTACCTGTCGTACCTGTTAAATTGAAGGTAATTTTGACAGGTGTTGAACTTTTAAACTTTCACTTGTTGTTTTTTTAAAGGGTCAAATTTCAAATCGTCCTTCACCTGTTTTGAAAGTTAATGAGACACCTGTACGGGGGGGGGGGTGTTAGGGGAGGGGTGGGGGGGTGTTAGGGGAGGGGTGGGGGGTGTTAGGGGAGGGGTGGGGGTGTTAGGGGAGGGGTGGGGGGTGTTAGGGGAGGGGTGGGGGGTGTTAGGGGAGGGGTGGGGGGGTGTTAGGGGAGATGAGGGGAAGGGAGGGGATTGTGTTGGAGGGAAGGGAAGGGGAAGGTATCTGGAACAAGTTACGTATATGGTGTGGGTTGAGTACTTTCTCGGCTCTGTTGTAATACCCCTCCACTTCCCTCCCTCACCCTCCCTTTACCCTCTCACTCCCTCCCCTCCCTCTCCCTCCCCTCCCTTTCCCCCTTCCATCCCTCCATAGTAAAAAAATAATTAACACTCCCTTATTTTAGCCTCACTTACAATACTCTTCTCTTTAAGGCTTACGAAATACAGACTGACACATAGTTGAAAGCACATAGTATTTATAGGGAGTGAGAGGTGTTGCCACTTAGTTGTTTCTTCAAGGATATTATCGCTCTTGTTGCCATATGATGTTCATTATTTTTTTTACGTGTTTTTGGGGAGGTGAGGAGGGGGGGGGGGTGGGTGGATTGCTTTACTGTTGTTGTTTATTTGTTACCACTGTATCACCTATTAATACATCGTACAGGTAAACAAACAGGCAGTAGTCAGGAGGGTGAAAGGGTTATATCATAACGTTTTATACAAGTTGAAAGTAAAGTTGTTTTTTTTTTTTTTTTTTTAATTTCACTCTCGTCAAAATTGTACACTTCCAAACATTGCGTCAACACTGTGCTTGGGGATGAGTGCTTTTTCTCGTGCATCGTCAGAGAGGGCAGTAGACGAGCGTACGTGCGTCTGGCGTAGTGTGTGTGTGTGTTTTTGTGTTTTTTTTTATGTTGGAATGATGGGTTTTGTGTTTGTGTGGGGGGCGGGGGGTGTGTGGAGGGTGTGTGTGTGGGGGGGATGTGTGTGTGTGTGGAGGGAGGTGTGGGGTGAGATGTGTATGTGAGGGATGTGTATGTGAGGGATGTGTATGTGTGTGTGTGTGTGTGTGTGTGTGTTTACTGTGCCTGTGTGTGAGAGAGGGGAAGAGCATTGTTCAGCTGCGTCATCTAGCTCTATGCTAACCTAACCTGAGGCTCATTCACTACAAAAAAAAACTGTAGTATCGGTGACTTTTACTGTAGTGTTACTGTTGCCTGAATTATGTAACCCCTCCCCCCTCCCCTTCCCCTCCCCCTTCCCCCCTCCCCCTCAGGGCACTCACGATTAGTACACGCGCCGCTCATCCTCTCTCTCTCTCTCTCTCTCTCTCTCTCTCTCTCTCTCTCTCTCTCTCTCTCTCTCTCCATGTAATCCATTGTATGTTGGAGATGACGTCATGTTGGGAGTGACGTCATGATAGAGGTGACGTCAAGATGGAGATGACGTCATGTTGGAGGTGACGTCATGTTGGAGGTGACGTCAAGATGGTGATGACGTCATGTTGGAGGTGACGTCAAGATGGAGATGATGTTTTGTTGGGAGTGACGTCATGGTGTTTAAGGTGATTCCTATTGTGATTTAGGCAGGGCGAGTCGTTAGTGGTGGTTGCACAAGGTTGAGGGAAAGCTTGGGGAGGGGTGATGGGGGGATGGGTGGGGGTGATGGGGAGGGGGAGAATGGTAGGTTGGTGAGGGGTGAGTGGGGGGAGGAGAGGGGAGGGGGAAGGGTAGGTTGGTGAGGGGTGAGTAGGGGGAGGAGAGGGGAGGGGGAAGGGTAGGTTGGTGAGGGGTGAGTGGGGGGAGGAGAGGGGAAGGGTAGGTTGGTGAGGGGTGATGGGTACTGAGGGAAGGGGTGGAGGGAAGGGAAATTTTTCAGTAATTCTTAGTACTGTTTACTCACCCATACCCACATACTAACCCACACCCACATCAACCCACAACCACCCACCCTCCCCCACCCACCCACACCCACGATGCGTTAACGCCACTACAGGTTATATTAAAGAGGTCAGTGACTATAAGGATGTCCTGTTTATATAAGTGGGATACAATATACAACCTTATATACAGGTCAACATGAGGTGGGTCTCCCGTTTTCTTTTGACTTGGGGAGGGGGGTAGAGGGGGGGGGTCTATGTTATCCCAGTTTGGTAGCTAAAGTAGGTCACGCTTTAATTATTAAGTGATTGGTTGTGGTTGTTAAGCTGAGGGAGTTGTGTGTTGTGGTGGTGGTTGTTAGGTTAGGTTGTTTTTTTGGTTAGGTTAGGTTGTGTTTTTTTTGGTTAGGTTAGGTTCAAATACAGGTATATAACTGGTGTAAATACTCAGTCAATAACAACAGTGGTGAAGGTCCCAAACTGTGTATCATGACTGGCTGACTGGTACACGCACACAGTCCCGTAGTGGTTTGACTGGATGGTAAGGTCAAGTTAGGAAGGTGAGTGTGTACATGCGTGTGTGTCGTGTGGTTATGTATGTTTTTGTGTGTGTGTGTGTGTGTGTGTGTGTGTGGTTTATTATCATACACACTTTCGTCATGTACACCTGGGCCAGATTTTCACCTGGGCATTAATAGCTTGGTACTCCAGGTAATAGTAATAGCACGGCTAGTAGGGGGGTTGTGAGGGCTAGTGGAGTCTCTCTCTCTCTCTCTCTCTCTCTCTCTCTCTCTCTCTCTCTCTCTCTCTCTCTCTCTCTCTCTCTCTCTCTCAGGTGTTTAATTGGACTTGCTGCTGTACCTTAATTACACAGGTGAGGTGGAGAGGAACCTTACGTCATCAGGCATTATGGGAGGAACATATTGAGATGCTGTGTAGTCATGTAGGTTGATGACCGCCTTGTGTGTGTGTGTGGTAAAGGGTGTGGCTGTGTGTGTGGTAAGGGGTGTGGCTGGGTGTTTGTTATTGTGTAGTGGTGTGGGTGTGGCTCCTGAGATGGTACACTATCACCTGTTTTGCCCTCTGTGGTGATGGTGTTGGGGGGGAGAAGGGTGTGGTTGTGGGTGTGGTAGTGGGTCAGTCTTGGGTGAAAGATCAGAGGCAGGGTATGGCAGAGGGTGGGGTGAGGTAGAGCATGTGTGCGTGTGTGTGTGTGTGTGTGTGTGTGTGTGTGTGTGTTATGGAAAAGCAGAAAAAGATGTTTGGAAAAGTGGGAGAAAGTTATAATGAGTCGATCAACCCAACCAAACCCAACCTAAACCCAACCTAATCCCAACCTAAACCCAACCTTTCTTAATTTTCTCCATTTCTTATCTTACTAAACAAACGAATTACTCCTTTTCCATGTGTTTTAGGTATTTTTCAATTCTATATCATTATCGAGAAGTTTAGAACCGATTTAGAACAGATTTGGAGCCGATTTCCTTATTTACCCGCCATGATTTTCCTCTCAGTTCGTGGGAAAATATGAGGGAATTCACTAATGATTTTTTTTTTGCACGGTAAATATCCATGACTGGCGTTCACTAGTGCTGGAAGTAACTATTGTGGTGTTGTGAAGTTGTGGTTGTATCTACTGCTGTTGTTGTCTCATGGCGTTGTAAATAATAATAACAACAACAGTAATAATAATAATAATAACAATAATAACAATAATAACAACAACAGCAATAATAGTAATAATAATAATAACAACAGTAATAATAATAATAATAATAACAATAATAATAATAATAATAATAACAGATTCCTTAAAGTGAGGTACCCGGAAGATGATCAGGTGTACAGGTGTGTGGCTTCAGGTAACTTGGCATCAGCTGACTTCCTCTATGTTTACAAACACTTCAACTCTCACAATGTAAACAAGAGAATAGTTTCCTTGTGGTGTATGTCTGTGTTTGTTTGGTGTTTTTTTTTGTGAATGTTTAGGGATGTTTAGAGTTCCTTAGTTGTTTTATTGAAGTGTTTTATTGAAGTGTTTTATTGAAGTGTTTTATTGAGGTGTTTTATTGAGGTGTTTTATTGAAGTGTTTTATTGAAGTGTTTTATTGAGGTGTTTTATTGAAGTGTTTTATTGAAGTGTTTTATTGAGGTGTTTTATTGAAGTGTTTTATTGAAGTGTTTTATTGAAGTGTTTTATTGAGGTGTTTTATTGAAGTGTTTTATTGAAGTGTTTTATTGAGGTGTTTTATTGAAGTGTTTTATTGTTTTTTTTACTGTATTTACGAATTGGTTTACGATCGGGTGTCTGTGAGACGTTGGTTCGCCGCACTAATGTGAATTCGTGTTTATCAAAAGGTTCGTTCGTAAGGGAATCTGGATTTGACCCACACAAGCGCACGACCCACACAAGCGTACAACCCACACAAGCGTACGACCCACACAAGCGCACGACCCACACAAGCGCACGACCCACACAAACGCACGACCCACACAAGCGCACGACCCACACGAACGCACGACCCATACGAACACACGACCCACACAAACGCGCGACCCACACAAGCGCACGACCCAAACGAACGCACGACCCACACGAACGCACGACCCACACGAACGCACGACCCACACAAACGCACGACCCACACAAGCGCACGACCCACATAAGCGCACGACCCATACGAACACACGACCCACACAAACGCACGACCCACACAAGCGCACGAACACACGACCCACACAAACGCACGAACCACACGACCCACAGAGAAACGTGCGTGACGCCATTCACTCGTCTTCATCAAATGCACTAAAAAAAGTGAGTGAATTTCCTGGTTCCTGTTGAAGATTCACGACTCAACGCTGCCGGCAACAGGTGTGCAAATACTGTATGATTGGTCAAACGGGATGAGTTGGGAACAGGTGATTGGCTGGCAGTGAGAGAATTACTTGGGGGTTGTTAAGACGGATAATAATAATAATAATCTGCAATTTACCTTCACGTCGATATGAAATGCGGGAAAATATTTAATCTTATCTTGCATGAACGTGATCCTGTAATTTGGTTCAGTCTCTAAAAGAAAGTGAATTTATAACCCCTTTCTCACCCCACTCCCCTCCCCTCTCCCCTAATATCTGTACCACGAGAACAATTACTCCATTTATGAGAGCGAAAGTGCCCGGGGCGCTCTCATTGGTTCTAGGCGAAACAATTCTATTCCGTGATTGGCCGAGACGAGAGGGTGGGTATAAGGGATGTAACTGATGGAGAAGGATGAGATGTAATAGTGTTAGATTGTAGAGGAGGAGGATTGAGATTCATGTTGTGGTGTTGACTGCTGCTACTTTCGCCTTTGTGGGGTTCAGATACCACATAATGTATTCATAAGTGTATCTATAAGTACAGGCTTAGGTATGAAGTGTACAGGAAGAACTCAAGAGGGTGTAGATGTATCAGAAAGTTTAAATAAGAATCAGTCCACATATAGTTTCATATTTAAAGTACAGGTACAGTAAATCTCACCTGGTTACAGAATAATACAGGTAGTTCCTTGACCTAGATCGGAAACCAATTACTGTCCATAAAAAGAGTTGGTTGTTAAATAATTTGTCTTGACTAGGTCCCGTGACACAGTTTCAGGTCCTTGTGACACTTGACCAATGGAGGACTAATTTGGAATGACGTCACTTAACTAGCCAATGGAAGGGCAGTACTTGGGTATGACGTCACTCAGTTAGCCAGTGGAGGACAGTAATTTAGAATGACGTAGCTTAGCTAGCCAATGGAGGACAGTAATTTAGAATGACGTCACAGCTTTAACCAATGGAAGGGCAGTACAGGAGAATAAACTGTTAGTGCCGAATCTTCAGGTAAAATAATCTAGGGTGTTTAATCTTCAGGTAATAAAATATAACCCCTGTACCTTAAATAATCTATAAACGTGTGATTTTGTCCTTGAATAAATTGAATAAACATAATTGAATGCATATATTATTGTATAACTTGTATTCATTTTTGTTCTCATTTTTTCAGGTAAGCGTTGATGACTGTGAACATGGGACTGAACATGAAGAACACAGTAAGTAATATTAACAGTTCTCAGGTGTTCATCATGGAGGGAGAACAGTGTGGGGAGGGGTTAGAAGGTTTAAACCACTGTCCTCAAAGGGTTAAATCATCGTCCTCATAGGGTTAAACCACCGTCCTCAAAGGGTTAAATCATCGTCCTCGAAGGGTTAAACCACCATACTCAAAGGCTTAAACCACCATCCTCAAAGGGTTAAAGCGTCGTCCTCAAAGGGTTAAATCATCGTCCTCAAAGGGTTAAATCATCGTCCTCATAGGGTTAAACCACCGTCCTCAAAGGCTTAAACCACCATCCTCAAAGGGTTAAAGCGTCGTCCTCAAAGGGTTAAATCATCGTCCTCAAAGGGTTAAATCATCGTCCTCATAGGGTTAAACCACCGTCCTCAAAGGGTTAAATCATCGTCCTCGAAGGGTTAAACCACCATACTCAAAGGCTTAAACCACCATCCTCAAAGGGTTAAAGCGTCGTCCTCAAAGGGTTAAATCATCGTCCTCAAAGGGTTAAATCATCGTCCTCAAAGGGTTAAACCATCGTCCTCGAAGGGTTAAACCACCATACTCAAAGGCTTAAACCACCATCCTCAAAGGGTTAAATCATCGTCCTCGAAGGGTTAAACCACCATACTCAAAGGCTTAAACCACCATCCTCAAAGGGTTAAGCGTCGTCCTCAAAGGGTTAAATCATCGTCCTCAAAGGGTTAAATCATCGTCCTCAAAGGGTTAAATCATCGTCCTCAAAGGGTTAAACCACCATACTCAAAGGGTTAAATCATCGTCCTCAAAGGGTTAAATCATCGTCCTCAAAGGGTTAAATCATCGTCCTCAAAGGGTTAAACCACCATACTCAAAGGGTTAAAGCGTCGTCCTCAAAGGGTTAAACCACCATACTCAAAGCGTTAAATCATCGTCCTCAAAGGGTTAAACCACCATACTCAAAGGGTTAAAGCGTCGTCCTCAAAGGGTTAAATCATCGTCCTCAAAGGGTTAAACCACCATACTCAAAGGGTTAAATCATCGTCCTCAAAGGGTTAAACCACCATACTCAAAGGGTTAAAGCGTCGTCCTCAAAGGGTTAAATCATCGTCCTCAAAGGGTTAAACCATCGTCCTCAAAGGGTTAAAGCGTCGTCCTCAAAGGGTTAAACCACCATACTCAAAGGGTTAAACCATCGTCCTCAAAGGGTTAAATCATCGTCCTCAAAGGGTTAAACCATCGTCCTCAAAGGGTTAAATCATCGTCCTCAAAGGGTTAAACCACCATACTCAAAGGGTTAAACCATCGTCCTCAAAGGGTTAAATCATCGTCCTCAAAGGGTTAAACCATCGTCCTCAAAGGGTTAAACCATCATCATAAAGAGGTAAAGGAATTAAATAATAACCCCAATAATTAAATCTAACCCCAAATGATAGAGGAATTGGTTGAGTTACCCCTAAAATCCTCTAGTTTTCTATAGTGTTACGTACAGTCTCGTTTTTCTTTTTACATTAAGGGTACCTAAAGAATTCCACCTCATATGATACTAATACCAATAATTAATCTGTAAAATTGTCTTAATGATTTACAGTTATATATGTATAAGCTATGTATACAGTTAAATATGAATAGTGTATGTATGAGGTGTTTTTGACTGTATGTATTCTGGACTAATTCTGTTGTCTTGAATTTAAGCCTCAAGTATCGTGTGTGTGTGTGTGTGTGAGAGAGAGAGAGAGAGAGGTCGTGCAGCCACGGAAAACCCACACAAGAGAGACACTTGACGGTCATCCTAGCCACGCCCACAGCCACGCCCACACCCACTTCCTGCGTTGTATTGTCGTCGTGTCGTACTTAGGTGTTTGAGTTGTGTTATAAGACGTTCGCTAATTCGGTCACCTGACGAAGCGAAACCCAACGTGGTGTTGTATAACGTAACTCACCACGATGCGACTTGGTGTAACTCAGACAACGATACGACACGACACAAGCCAGACGCAACACAGACACGACGCAACACAGACACGACGCAACACAGACACGATGCAACACACACGGCGCAACACACACGGCGCAACACAGACACGACGCAACACAGACACGATGCAACACACACGGCGCAACACAGACACGGCGCAACACAGACACGACGCAACACAGACACGACGCAACACAGACACGGCGCAACACAGACACGACGCAACACAGACACGACACAGACACGGCGCAACACAGACACAACACAGACACAACACAGCACGACACAACACAAGCCAGACGCGATACGACACGACGCAACACAGACACCATACAACACAGGCACGACACAACACAGCACGACACAACACAAGCCAGACGCGATACGACACGAGATAGGACGACACAGCCAAAACACGACACAATGCAAGGAACGACACGCGAGTCAGTCAGTGGGAAGTTACCTGAAGCAGTTGTAAGTGGTGGTGTGTGGTGAGGTGTAGGCAGGTCAGGGGGGTGATGGTCGGCGGGGAGGGGGGGAGAGAAAGGTAGGAGGGTGGAGAAGGGAGGAGGGAGAAAAGTAAGCCGAAGAGAGAGGAGGAGGAAGGAAGAAGAGGAGTAGCGGGTGAGGAGGAGAGGGGGTGAGGGAGGAGATCGCCTAGAGGAAGGGGGAAAGATAGCCTAGGGGAAAGGGGCGGTTGGGGGAGGTAGCCTAGGGATGATGGGGTGTTGGGGAAGATAGCCTAGGGGTGATGGGGGGTTGGGGGAGAAAGCCTAGAGGGAGGGGGGAGGTGAGGGATGGGGGGGAAGAGAGCCTAAGGGAAGGGAAGGGGGTCCATCACACTACACCTGTATACAAATCCAGGTAAGTAATTAGTACGGGAAAACCTTTGTCTTCCCACCTGGACAATATTACCTGACACTCACCTGTTCGCTATCACCTTTTTCACTCATTTATTAATTATTAGCCTTTAAATGTCATTATAATTATCATTAATTTATGTATAACGAGCATAATAAAAATTTCAGTTAGGGAAGGAATAAATTAATAATCTAAACTACAGGTAATCAAATACAGGTAATCAAATACAGGTAATCGAATACAGGTACTTAATTATAGGTAATCAAATACAGGTAATCCCAAAAGTGTTAATTAATAATAAATCTTAAATAATAAAACAAAATGAAAAATTAAATCAGTTTAGTATTTTTCGTTGTTAGGAAGTGAAGGAGTTGGCATATACTGGAGGTCGGTTAGTGACGGAAATGACGAACGCTGGCCGGAGGGAGGAATCGTGTGAGGGGTGACTTAGCATGGCGGGTGGACTGTAGTTAGTGTCTGTTTTATCTGATGTGACTTGCATTTTGAGGAGTAGTAGTAGTAGTAGTAGTAGTAGTGGTTGTGGTAGTAGTGGTTGTGGTAGTAGTAGTGGTGGTGGTGGTGGTAGTAGTAGTAGTAGTAGTAGTAGTGGTGGTGGTGGTGGTTGTAGTATAGTAGTAATGATAATAGTTGTGGCACTAATAACGATAATAATAACAGTAATAGTAGTAGTAATAATAGTAAACTTTAACGACACTAAACAACGGAAGTACTACAAAATATTCTCCCCCCTACAGCTCTACATGAAGACCCACAAGTACTCACGCCCTGTAAAACTCCCAATCTAATAACGCCTTCCTACCCAGTACACGATTCATTATACACAACTGCTCCCCAGTACCTGTATAATGAGAGATTGACGAGTATAATGACTGGAGAACATTGTAGGTATGTGTGTGTGTTGGTTGGGTTAGGTTGGGGTCCCGATACTTTTTAGGTTTAATGGTTGAAAAGTGTGTGTGTGTGTGTGTGTGTGTGTGTATTGATCCATATACATGTGTAATTAGTGAACACACACACACTATTAATACTATTTTCTGGATGGCTATTTTAACCGTGAATCACAACAACTCTCCATAACGGTAACACCAAAAATAACGGTGAATATAACGATTGGTTTTGGTTATTGAGTGTGGTCAGCTGGGAGGGGGCCTTGTGAACATAACATTATCTTCCTTCCTTCCGTGTGTGTGTGTGTGTGTGACAGACAGACAGACAGACACACTAAATGAACTTGTGTATGTGTGAAAATACGAATGTACTGCCTTAATGAAAATGATCAAGAAATAAAACAAATAAACAGATAATTACGTCAACAAATAAATAAATAAATAAGAGAAAACTAAAAAAACAAAAAAATATTTACCTTGAGTGAGGAGGAGCGAGGAGGGGCTTGTCTAGGTGAGGAGTGGGAGAGGTGTGTGAGGCACTGACACCTGACGCACTCTATTTCGCACCTAACATAACCTACTCCGTTGTCCGTTACATGTGAACCCTCCATATAACGGACTGTGTAAGTTAAAGTCCGTTAAATAGAGGGATTACGGTAACTTGTGTAGTGCAGATAAGTACAGGTAGTTAATTGGGGGGGGGGGGGGGCTTAACCTGCCGCTGGTGAACTTTGACCTCTCCCTCCTTCCTTGTTCATCTCCCTCCCTTCTTCCTCCTCCCCTTCCTCCTTTTTCTCCTCCTCCTCCCCTCTCCTCTCTCCTCCCATTCTTCCCCCTTCTCTTCTTCCCCCTCTTACTCCCCCTCCTCCCACCTTCCTCCTCCTCCCTCCTTCCCCCTCTTCCCTCCCCCCTTCTTCCCCCTCCTCCTCTTCCCCCTCCTCCCACCTTCCCCCTCTTCCCCCTCCCCCCTTCTTCCCCCTTCTCTTCTTCCCCCTCCTCCCACCTTCCCCCTCTTCCCTCCTCCCCCCTTCTTCCCCCTCCCCCTCCCCCCTTCTTCCCCCTCCCCCCTTCTTCCCCCTCCTCCCTTCTTCCCCCCCTTCTTCCCCCTCCCCCTTTCTTTCCCCCTCCCCCCTTCTTCCCCCTCGCCCCCTTCCCCCTCCCCCCCCTTCTTCCCCCTCCCCCTTCCCCTCCCCCCTTCTTCCCCCTCCCCCCTCCTCCCCCTTCTTCCCCCTCCCCCCTTCTTCCCCTCCCACCCTTCTTCCCCCTCCCCCCCTTCCCCCTCCCCCCTTCTTCCCCCTCCTCCCCTTCTTCCCCCTCCCCCCTTCTTCCCCCTCCCCCCTTCTTCCCCCTCCTCCTCCTCTTCCCCTTTTGTTGACTCTCTCATATTTCCCCCCTATTATTTTTCATTTCTTTATTGACATTAATCATCCCCGAGGTCTTCCTTTACTCTGATTGGACGAGAGAGGAAGCACATTAACGCTGATTGGACAATGCCTTGGCGTGTCGTTGCGCTGTTGCCACGTCTTACAAGCGTGAGATTGTTGGTAAGAGTGACAGGTGTGGTCAGGTGTGGTTAGGTTAGGTTAGGTGTGGTTAGGTTAGGTTGCAAATGTGAATAGATTATGTTATTTGCCTTCCTCTTTCCCTCATCCCTCCCTCCTTCTTTGACTTCCTCACGTACCTCCCTCTTTGACCTCCTCACGTACCTCCCTCTTTGACCTCCTCACGCACCTCCCTCTTTGACCTCCTCACGCACACCTTGACAACATTTGACCTCACGTCCGTCTCTCGTTACGTGTCATCTCTCTAACACATTTCCCCTCCCTTCCTCCTTCCTCCCCTCCCTCCCTCCCTTCCTCCTTCTTTCCCTCCCTCCCTCCCTCCCTCCCTCCCTCCTCCATCTAACCAACAATACAAATATGAAAGTCCGTTATATCGAGTGTCCGTTAAAAGTGAACCACCACCTCCCCCATCTAACGGATTAAATATAGAGAGAAATCCGTTATATGGAGGGTTCACTATAAGCATTAGTTTGTGTTGTGGTGGAAGGGGGGGAGGGGGGGGAGGTCCTTCTGTGGTGATTCTGTAACGCCAGGCGAAGATGATTACCCGTGTAGGTATTGTGCCTCAAGGTCTGTCTGTGGGTGTCGTGTTGTGGGGTGTGGGAGGTGTGGGGGGGGTGAGAAAGAAAGAAACAAACACAATAATCCTATGTAGAATGAGGACACACGCACACACCCTCACACACACACACACGCACCCACACACACACACGTCACTGAAGAATCTCGCTTTAGGAACCTTAATTGCATTTTTTTTTACCGTAATTCTTAACCGGATATTTTCTTCGTCTTGTCTGTTGTTGTTGTGTGGTAGGAGTTAGGGGGGGGACTATATTATGTCTGTCTGTCTGTCTGTCTGTCTGTCTGTGTCTGTATGTCGCACACTTACACACTCAGTTATGCACACATTCTCTATCTCAATCAGTTATACACACACACTCTCTCTCTCTCTCTCTCTCTCTCTCTCTCTCTCTCTCTCTCTCTCTCTCTTCCTGTTGGTGAAAGTTGGGGTCATATCCGGTGTATCGAAGAACTTACTGCTTGGTGGTGGTAGATGGTGGTAGTGGTGGGGGTGGTAGTGGGGGAGACGGTGGTAGTGGTGGTGAAAGGAAGTGTTGGTGGTAGTGGGGGAGGTAGTGGTGGTGCTGGTAGGAGGGGGGGGGGGGGGTTTAATATGAATTTTGCCACTGTTGTCTGTGTGTGTGTGTGTGTGTGCCCATACAGGAAGAGCCGTATATGGCGCCCCTTATATGCCAAGGTCAGGTGTGAAAATTGATGGTTTGTGAACAAGAAATATATTGCATTGTGTTGTATTGTTGGGGTAAATAATTAGGTGTTGTTGTTAGTAGTGGTGGTGGTAGTAGTGGTAATAGTTGTAGTGTTTGTTATTTTTTGTTATTGTTGTTATTATCACTTGTGTTAGTATTATTATTTTATTAGTAGTAGAAATTTTATTGTTATTATTATCGTTATTATTATTGTTTTTGTTGTTATTATTTTATCATCATCATCATCATCATCACCTACCATTATTTATATCTCCCTTCTATTCTTCGTGTGAGGACTAACGAGCAATAACCACAATATAACTCAGTGTATGAAGCAATGGCAAGATTTCGTATTACTTCTGTGAAATAAAAACATAAAAAATAACCTCTTGACTAACCAAACAGTGTCGTAAGTTTTCCCGGAAGGTGTGTGGTGTTGTAGCTACTGTGACAAGGGGCGTCCTGCGGGGAAACACCTTGGAGCCTCTCGTGTTTGCTGGAGGTAATTAGAAAGTTTGTTATTTTTTTAGAAAGTTTATTGGCGGTCTATCTGATGAGGTGAGGTTTAAGGTGATACGACTGCTACTACTACTACTACTACCTACTACTACTACTACTTACTACTACTACTACTATTACTTTTGCTACTACTTTTACTTTTTTCTTCTCTTTTTAATGGCCTCCAGCCTCCCCCAATAGCCACACCTTCGCCGTCATTTTATTACCTTAATATTAAATATCCTAATACATAAGTAGCTACCCTGGCTGTGTTGAGTTAGTTGAGCCGCAGATCTATGCGGCATTCAGTGACTGTTGCCTCATAGTCAATATCTGTGACTGTTGTCGGCTTTGGGGCCGGTGCTCTCGTTCCCCCGAGGTAGAGCATAGCAGACCTAAGGAGAGAGAATGACAGTCGACATCTCATCCAGGCTGCAACATAACTGCTGCTTCTGTTCGGAGATCACCTCCGCGAGTCTGGCGTAGAAACATCTTACACTTGGGCCCATCCCACCAGAGGAGTGAAGCTGCCTTGATCAACGTTCTGAATTCTCTCTTTTACTACTACTACTATTACTACTACTACCACTACTACCACCACTACTACCACCACCACCACTACTATTACAACACTATTATCATTACTTATACAACATTACAATCATTACTATTAATCAAACACACCATTTATAAGTTACAGAATAAACCACAACAAATACAGACATAATATTTTCACAAACAGCAACATTATACAAACTATTAACACACACTATAAGACATCCCCTAAAACTATATAAACAATTCTATACACCACATCATTTATATCAATATCGTCAGTTTCGATATTCCTCATCTTCGATCAGAATGTGTATGTGGAAATTCGGTCTACAGAGAGAGGGTCATACACCGCGCTTCGCCTCTATCCACAAGGTCAAATTCGCCGTAACTCTCGATAATGATAAGAGAGAAGTGATTAAAGTGCTAACCCTCGTCTGTTTGGCCCTTGTTCTCATATGTCCACCTGCCCAAGTTTGGTCAGTCTCGTTTTTTTTTTTTTTTTGGTGTGGCTGTTTTAGTTATTGATTCCTCGTGCACGCGTGGATACACTCATACACGTACAGACACACGGATAGACATGGATACAGACAGACAGACAGATAGACAGACATGGATACAGACACACAGATAGACACACACACACACACACACACACACACACACGGATGGAAAGTGTGTATGCTCTGGCGTCGTGTAGGGCGAGAGATGTGTTCCTCTGATGTTTGTAGAGGGAGAGAGAGAGAGAGTGGGTGGTGGTCGCGGTGATGAACGTCCGGTGATGTCAGGCCAGTGTAAGGGGGAGTGCCTGGACTAACACTCATACCCCCCCTTATACCCCCTTATTCCCCCTCCCTCCTACCTTACTCCCTCCCTCACCTCCCTCACTCTCCACCCCCCCATCATAATGACCCCCAATACTGAGGTTCGGACAGTGTAGTAGTCCTCATCCCCTTCCTCTCCCCTTCCCCCTCCTCTCCCCTTCCCCCTCATCTCCCTTTCCCCCTCCTCTCCTTCCCCCTTCCCTCCTAATTTCCTCCCCTCCCCCCTCCTCCCCCCTCCTCCCCTCCCCCTCTCCCCTCCCCCTCTCCCCCCTCAAGGCCGCGGGTGTCTTAACGCTGTCCGCCAAATGACAGTCTTCCGGTGTTTGGCTGTCTACCTGTCTTCCTTTCCGCCCACCTGTCTCTCCGCCCACCTCCCCGCCCACCTGTCTCTCCGCCCACCCACCCGCACAATCACCCACATACCTCCTCTCCACCCATCCATATCCGTTCCCGATCACCCACTTATCCTCCCTACCCACCTACATACCTCCCCACCCACCTACACACCTCCTCCACCCACCTACATACCTCCCCCACCCACCTACATACCTCCCCCACCCACCTACACACCTCCCCCACCCACCTACACACCTCCCCCACCCACCTACACACCTCCCCCACCCACCTACACACCTCCCCCACCCACCTACACACCTCCCCACCCACCTACATACCTCCCCACCCACCTACATACCTCCCCACCCACCTACATACCTCCCCACCCACCTACATACCTCCCCACCCACCTACATACCTCCCCCACCCACCTACATACCTCCCCCACCCACCTTCATACCTCCCCCACCCACCTTCATACCTCCCCACCCACCTACATACCTCCCCACCCACCTACCTCCTCCACCCACCTACACACCTCCCCACCCACCTACATACTTCCCCCACCCACCTACACACCTCCTCCACCCACCTACACACCTCCCCACCCACCTACACACCTCCTCCACCCACCTACACACCTCCTCCACCCACCTACACACCTCCCCACCCACCTACATACCTCCCCACCCACCTACACACCTCCCCCACCCACCTACACACCTCCTCCACCCACCTACACACCTCCTCCACCCACCTACACACCTCCTCCACCCACCTACACACCTCCTCCACCCACCTACACACCTCCTCCACCCACCTACACACCTCCCCACCCACCTACACACCTCCCCACCCACCTACACACCTCCTCCACCCACCTACACACCTCCTCCACCCACCTACACACCTCCTCCACCCACCTACACACCTCCACCCACCTACACACCTCCCCACCCACCTACACACCTCCCCACCCACCTACACACCACCCCCACCCACCTACACACCTCCCCCACCCACCTACACACCTCCTCCACCCACCTACACACCTCCTCCACCCACCTACACACCTCCCCACCCACCTACACACCTCCCCACCCACCTACACACCTCCCCACCCACCTACACACCTCCCCCACCCACCTACACACCTCCTCCACCCACCTACACACCTCAGGGAATTTGTCTAGGGAAAAATTGTGTCCTCAGGGATTTTGTCTAGGGGAAATTGCTAGTGGGAACACGGATGGAAATAACTTGAGTTCCTAACGGTGGGTGTGGGAACTAAGAATACTGGGACACACACACACACACACACTTATGAATGTTAGTTTTTCATCGTGGAGGATTTTAATATTCTAGGTCGCGAATATTTCCACCCACAAAAATTTTACTCATTAGTTATAATATTTTTGGCGGATTTTTTTTTTGTGGGATTTTATTTAGCGTTAAGTTATTTATGTCTGGTTTACGAATGTTTAGATAAGTGGCTTGAGAAAATAGTGTGGGTGTGTGGGTTACCTCAGAGGACGAACATACGACGTGGCAACTGTGTGTAAAGTTTAATAATCGCCATTGTTGTATTATTTATGTTTTTAATTATATTTTACGACAGATACAAACATTTACGATCATATTATTTTATTTTTTGGGGTTTAATATGTGATTTAATACCTTCTGGTTAAATGGATTTGGATATTTAAAAGGTGTTTGTGGGTTAAACTGTTAAATACACTACTTGGCAACTGTCTGGTAGGTCATTTAACAGTTAGTATTTAAAGAGATGATTTTATGAATGTATTAAAGTTGTGTAGTGTTTGTTGTTTGTATGTTTGTAATAATAGGTGTTTTAAGAGTATATTAATAGAGAGAGTAAAGGTATTATTAGTGAAACGGTTTACAAGTGACTAAGAAAAGCTTCGGGAACTCGTACTGATGTTGAGGGGTGAATCTTCCATCATGGGTTATATTTCTACAGGTATCTATCTTATATAAATGATGTAAATTATACTTAATATATTGATAGTTTATTAAAATATTGGATTAATGATAGAAATTATGGGTATGGGTTAGATAGAGGTTTAAAATAAGTTTGTAAAAGGGGTAAGTTATCGCGCGGGGGGAGTCTCGGGGCGGCAGCTTCCTCCTAAGTCAAGTCAACTTTGTACTGTTAGTGGCGCTCAGTGTTCATGTGTGATGGTGTAGCTCGTGGCTCGTCTGGGGGGGTGTTGTCCGCTCACTAACAAACACCTACATCCATTAATACCGGAATTGTGTACCATATTATCCGGTATTAGGAGAGGAAAGTGTGTGTGTGTGTATATTCCGTTTTTGTTTATACTTGTGGCTGTGGGGTTAAGTTTCCCCCCCCCCCCCCCCCAAGTGAAGAAAATGGGAAATATTCTTTTGGTGATTTCAACAGACAAGAAGTTCTGTTTATTGTTGATGTTATGGTGACCTGTTGTGGTGTGTGTGTGTGTGGTTCTCTCGGTAACGTTTACAGGGACACATGGAGAGATAGTGGAGATAACAGAGATAATAAAGTGAAGGAATGATTGTGGAAGAAAGCTCTCACTGCCAATCAGCTGTTGCCCGTGACGTCATCGCTAACAGCAGGTGAGTAATGCCCCGAGTTGAAGTGGGGAGGGGAGAGGGGGGTAGGTGGAGGGTAGGGGAGGTGGAGGGTAGGGGAGGGTACGGGAGAGGGGAGGTAGGGGGGAGGTGGAGGGTAAGGGAGGGGGGAGGAGGGAGGTGGTGGGTTAGGATATGGAGGGGGGGAAGGGAGAGGAAGGAGGTAGTGTGGGAGGAAAGAAGTGGTGGGAGTGGGGAGGGAGAGGAAGGAGATGGTGGGAGAGGGAATTGAGTGGGAGGGGTGGATGTTTGGTGGCTCCACTCATTAACCTATAACAAGTGGCTAACTATAACACCTATTATATCAAGCTATATAATCGATCATCTTTTCAACTAACTGTTCCTTATAACGAGGGTACCAACAGCGCCATTAATCACCCAACTACTTAATGGGGTAATTAACCACTCAGGTAACTGTAGCTAAGGCATGTAATGATCGTTGGAAAGTTTGATGTTTGTTGTGTGTGATTGGTGTAGTTTACAGGTGTGTGGTGGAACGCTATTGGTCAGAGGTGGGTCTTACAGGTGTGTGGTGGAACGCTATTGGCCAGAGGTGGGTCTTACAGGTGTGTGGTGGAACGCTATTGGCCAGAGGTGGGTCTTACAGGTGTGTGGTGGGACGCTATTGGCCAGAGGTGGGTCTCACAGGTGTGTGGTGGAACGCTATTGGTCAGAGGCGGGTCTTACAGGTGTGTGGTGGGACGCTATTGGTCAGAGGTGGGTCTTACAGGTGTGTGGTGGGACGCTATTGGTCAGAGGTGGGTCTTACAGGTGTGTGGTGGAACGCTATTGGCCAGAGGTGGGTCTTACAGGTGTGTGGTGGGACGCTATTGGCCAGAGGTGGGTCTTACAGGTGTGTGGTGGAATGCTATTGGTCAGAGGTGGGTCTTACAGGTGTGTGGTGGGACGCTATTGGTCAGAGGTGTCTTACAGGTGTGTGGTGGAATGCTATTGGTCAGAGGTGGGTCTTACAGGTGTGTGGTGGGACGCTATTGGTCAGAGGTGGGTCTTACAGGTGTGTGGTGGAACGCTATTGGCCAGAGGTGGGTCTTACAGGTGTGTGGTGGGACGCTATTGGCCAGAGGTGGGTCTCACAGGTGTGTGGTGGAACGCTATTGGTCAGAGGCGGGTCTTACAGGTGTGTGGTGGGACGCTATTGGTCAGAGGTGGGTCTTACAGGTGTGTGGTGGGACGCTATTGGTCAGAGGTGGGTCTTACAGGTGTGTGGTGGAACGCTATTGGCCAGAGGTGGGTCTTACAGGTGTGTGGTGGGACGCTATTGGCCAGAGGTGGGTCTTACAGGTGTGTGGTGGAATGCTATTGGTCAGAGGTGGGTCTTACAGGTGTGTGGTGGGACGCTATTGGTCAGAGGTGTCTTACAGGTGTGTGGTGGAATGCTATTGGTCAGAGGTGGGTCTTACAGGTGTGTGGTGGGACGCTATTGGTCAGAGGTGGGTCTTACAGGTGTGTGGTGGGACGCTATTGGTCAGAGGCGGGTCTTACAGGTGTGTGGTGGAATGCTATTGGTCAGAGGTGGGTCTTACAGGTGTGTGGTGGGACGCTATTGGTCAGAGGTGTCTTACAGGTGTGTGGTGGGACGCTATTGGTCAGAGGTGGGTCTCACAGGTGTGTGGTGGGACGCTATTGGTCAGAGGCGGGTCTTACAGGTGTGTGGTGGAATGCTATTGGTCAGAGGTGGGTCTTACAGGTGTGTGGTGGGACGCTATTGGTCAGAGGTGTCTTACAGGTGTGTGGTGGGACGCTATTGGTCAGAGGTGGGTCTTACAGGTGTGTGGTGGAACGCTATTGGCCAGAGGTGGGTCTTACAGGTGTGTGGTGGGACGCTATTGGCCAGAGGTGGGTCTTACAGGTGTGTGGTGGAATGCTATTGGTCAGAGGTGGGTCTTACAGGTGTGTGGTGGGACGCTATTGGTCAGAGGTGTCTTACAGGTGTGTGGTGGAATGCTATTGGTCAGAGGTGGGTCTTACAGGTGTGTGGTGGGACGCTATTGGTCAGAGGTGGGTCTTACAGGTGTGTGGTGGAACGCTATTGGCCAGAGGTGGGTCTTACAGGTGTGTGGTGGGACGCTATTGGCCAGAGGTGGGTCTCACAGGTGTGTGGTGGAACGCTATTGGTCAGAGGCGGGTCTTACAGGTGTGTGGTGGGACGCTATTGGTCAGAGGTGGGTCTTACAGGTGTGTGGTGGGACGCTATTGGTCAGAGGTGGGTCTTACAGGTGTGTGGTGGAACGCTATTGGCCAGAGGTGGGTCTTACAGGTGTGTGGTGGGACGCTATTGGCCAGAGGTGGGTCTTACAGGTGTGTGGTGGAATGCTATTGGTCAGAGGTGGGTCTTACAGGTGTGTGGTGGGACGCTATTGGTCAGAGGTGTCTTACAGGTGTGTGGTGGAATGCTATTGGTCAGAGGTGGGTCTTACAGGTGTGTGGTGGGACGCTATTGGTCAGAGGTGGGTCTTACAGGTGTGTGGTGGGACGCTATTGGTCAGAGGCGGGTCTTACAGGTGTGTGGTGGAATGCTATTGGTCAGAGGTGGGTCTTACAGGTGTGTGGTGGGACGCTATTGGTCAGAGGTGTCTTACAGGTGTGTGGTGGGACGCTATTGGTCAGAGGTGGGTCTCACAGGTGTGTGGTGGGACGCTATTGGTCAGAGGCGGGTCTTACAGGTGTGTGGTGGAATGCTATTGGTCAGAGGTGGGTCTTACAGGTGTGTGGTGGGACGCTATTGGTCAGAGGTGTCTTACAGGTGTGTGGTGGGACGCTATTGGTCAGAGGTGGGTCTCACAGGTGTGTGGTGGGACGCTATTGGTCAGAGGTGGGTCTTACAGGTGTGTGGTGGAATGCTATTGGCTAGAGGTGGGTCTTACAGGTGTGTGGTGGAATGCTATTGGCTAGAGGTGGGTCTTACAGGTGTGTGGTGGGACGCTATTGGTCAGAGGTGTCTTACAGGTGTGTGGTGGGACGCTATTGGTCAGAGGTGGGTCTCACAGGTGTGTGGTGGGACGCTATTGGTCAGAGGTGGGTCTTACAGGTGTGTGGTGGAATGCTATTGGCTAGAGGTGGGTCTTACAGGTGTGTGGTGGAATGCTATTGGCTAGAGGTGGGTCTTACAGGTGTGTGGTGGGACGCTATTGGCCAGAGGTGTCTTACAGGTGTGTGGTGGGACGCTATTGGTCAGAGGTGGGTCTCACAGGTGTGTGGTGGGACACTATTGGTCAGAGGTGGGTCTTACAGGTGTGTGGTGGAATGCTATTGGCTAGAGGTGGGTCTTACAGGTGTGTGGTGGAATGCTATTGGCTAGAGGTGGGTCTTACAGGTGTGTGGTGGGACGCTATTGGCCAGAGGTGTCTTACAGGTGTGTGATGGAATGCTATTGGCTAGAGGTGGGTCTTACAGGTGTGTGGTGGGACGCTATTGGTCAGAGGTGGGTCTTACAGGTGTGTGGTGGAATGCTATTGGTCAGAACTAAATCTTACAGGTGTATGAGTGTACCGCTATTGGTTCAGAAGAGTCTTGCAGGTGTGTAAGTGTGTAGCGGGAGTTGAAAGAGCCACCAGCAGTCAATACCTTACAACTTCCTGAGGACTTTCCGCTGTGTAAAAGGAAAGGAGGATTTTTTTTTCTTTTGTGTTACGGAAAAAAACAAATTCTTTCATCTGTTTTTTTTTTTGTTTTCTTGTTTATTTTTTGTTTTTCTTTACCTTTTTTACCGGTTTTTGTTTATTTTGTTTTTATTTACCGTTTTTGTGTATGTTTTTATCTAATTTCAGTAATAGCATAGGTGTGTAAATAATCGGACAGGTGTGTAAATAATAGCCCAGGTATGTAAATAATAGCAAAGGCGTTTAAATAGTAACACAGTTGTAAATTAAACCGCTGTTAATAGAATCAATTGTTTTTGTTTTAACTGAACAGGTGTAAATTACAGGTGATACTGAGAACACTGATGAGGTGATAATGTTGTTATCAGTCCTGCTGTATAGCCACTACTGTCACACACCCCTGCTGATAAGATTATGTCAGCTGGCTTGGTTAGATTTGGTTGGATTTGGTTGGATTTTGGTTGGGTTGAGTTGAGGTTTGGTTGGGTTTAGTGTGGTTTGGGTGAGAGAGAGAGAGAGAGAGAGAGAGAGAGAGAGAGAGAGAGAGAGAGAGAGATAATGACTTGTCTGGGAACTTTCTCACTGTTACGCTCCCTTCACTCAAGATGCACTCTATTGAAAGGAGACGGTGATGAGTGCGTGTCTTTCCTCCCCCCCCCGACCCCTTCCCCCTACCCTTTCCCCCCTTCCTCCCCCGTTCTCGTCCCTCCCTCCATCTCCCCTCCCCTCCCTCCCCTCCATCTCCTTCCCTCCCTTCATCTCTTCCCCCCTCCCTCCATCTCCTCCACCCTCCCTTTCCCTTTCCTCCCTTTCCCAATTTCCCCTTCCCATCCCCCTCCCCTTCCCCACAAAGTTATGTAGTACGCGTGATGAATGATGCTGTATGTATGTATGTATGTATGTATGTATGAATGAATGAATGACTGTTTATCAGCATGTAAGTGTATTTTTTGTGGGCTATATATATATATACAGTACGTGTGTGTGTGTGTGTGAATGTATTGTACGCACGCAACAGCTAACGCATACACGCCAATATTCCCCGGTGTGTGGTGGTGAAAGTGAAAGTATAGAGAGTACACACACACACACACACACACACCTCTCTTTGTCTCTCTCCTTATTCTTATCTTTATTCTCTCTCTCTCTCCTAATTAATTATTAAAATATAATCACCAATAATACCAAAGAGTTATAAGATGTGATTAATTAACAGGTTACATAATGCCAATTAGGGTCTGAGTCACACAGGTACAATAATAATAATAATAATAATAATAATAATGATAATAATAATAATAATAATAATAATAATGATGATAATGATAATAATGATGATGTTGATGACAATAATAATGTTGCTCCTACCTATAATACCAGGTTATATTATACCATTATAGGTCATATAATAGGTCGTAAGGTATTGATCTATCTGTCTGTCTGTCGTAAAGTGATATGATGACCCAGCAGGCGAGGTCACGGTATTCTCAAAAGAAAGGTCGTAAGTTTATATTTTTTGTCGTAACTTGGATTAAATGGTGTTATTAGATGAGAGAGAGAGAGAGAGAGAGAGAGAGAGAGACTTAACTACTTTCTAAATAGTCTCCCCCCTCTCCCTTCCCCCCTCTCCCCCCTCTCTCCTCCCCCCCCTCTCTCCTCCCCCTCTCCCCTCCCCCCCATATGCCTCCTACCTCTTCACCGTGACTGTTTTTTTTATTTACTTTCTATCTGTCTATCGTCTGCCTGTCTCTTATATATCTCCTGTTTGTCTGTTTATCTCCACTATAGCTTTTTTCTGTCTGTGTCTCTTTGTCTGTCTGTCTGTCTGTATCCTGTCTGTCTGGCTGTTTGTCTTTTTAGAAGGAGGAGGAGGAAGAGGTAGAGGAGGAGGAGGAGGAAAGTTCGAGAAGGAGGGCGTGTAAGAGGAGGAGGAGGAGAGTTCGAGGAGGAGGAGAGTTCGAGGAGGAGGGCGTGTAAGAGGAGGAGGAGGCTGTGTTAGAGGAGGAAGAGGGAAGAGGAGGAGGAGAGGCAGTCCTCTTAATGGTGGTACTTTTGGCTCCTTTGAGAGTCACTTAAGACCTCAAGGGATAGGGTGACTCTCCAGGCCCCCACTCAGTCAAGGTCGTCCTCGAAGTAGATGTTATTGACTGATCCTCCAGGCCTCCCTCAGCCAAGGTCGTCCTCGAAGTAGATGTTATTGACTGATCCTCCAGGCCTCCCTCAGCCAAGGTCGTCCTCGAAAGTCATTACCACAACCCGGGATTAACGTGTATAATGTGTATATTCGGGTTACAGTGTTGATTCTGTTACTGTATTGTTGTTGTTATCGTCATTATTATTATTAGTAGTAGTATGGATGTGTGGGTGGGTGTATGGATGAGTGTGGGTGGGTAGATAAGTGGGTGTGGGTGATAGTGGGGGTGTGGGTGGGTAATTGGGTGGTAGAGGCAGGTGTGTTGAGACAGGTGTGTTGAGACAGGTGAGACTTAATAAAAAGGACAAATTTGTTCCAGTGTCTCAAGGGAGTCCGTGTTTAGGTCGGCGCCCCTCTCCCTTCCTCCCTGTCATGTTACGCTCCCTTCCTCCCTGTCATGTCACGCTCCTTCCTCCCTGTCACGTTACACTGCCTTTCCCTCTCCCTTCCTCCTGTCGCCTTCACCCTCCCTCCCTGTCTCTCCCTGTCACACTCTCTCCCTCCCTCTCTCCCTCTCTCCCACTCCCTCCCTCTCTCTCCATCACATTCCCTCAGTTCTCTCTTCTTCCCCTCACAAAAAATATCGGTACATGAGCCCAACAGATTACATTCCTGTGTCGAGCTGTACCCCAACACCTCCCCTACATACATACATACATACACCTCAGCCCTTCTGCAGTAGCTACTCCTGACGGTGCTGCTACGGCATTAGCGCCCTTCAGGATAAATTTTAATGGGCGATATTTATTACACCTGAGAACCTCGCCCCACGTTTCTCTCCCAGAACTAAACTCCCCACTCACTCCCCAGAAGTTCCTCCCTAGAAGCTCCTCCCCTTCACTTACTCCCCAGAACCTCCCTCCTTCCACTCCCCAGAATCTCTTCCTACACTCCCTTGATTACATTGTCTGGGAGGGCCTTGTGTACTGCATCACCCATCTCCGTCAGAACAAAGGGACGACTCTGCTGCATCGCCTTCTGCAGTAGCGCTAGAGATTATCCTTTTATGTTACTCTATACTGTAGAAGGTGACTGTCCACTCCCTCCTGTAGAAGGTGACTGTCCACTCCCTCCTGTAGAAGGTGACTGTCCACTCCCTCCTGTAGAAGGTGACTGTCCACTCCCTCCTGTAGAAGATGACTGTCCACTCCCTCCTGTAGAAAGTTCCTGCCCCTACAGTCGTGTGTGTGTGTGTGTGTGTTCCCTACAGTACAGAAGACCCAGGATAATGGTGTGTCGTTTTCGTCAGGTCATCTCGTAGTCCTCGTCATGGTAGCTTCCCCTGCAGCAGTAGTTATACGAGGTCCTCCCGCAGCGTTGAAGAGCAAGAGGGTCGTGTGTCACTCAAGCTCAGGTCGTTTCTTAGGATTTTATGAACCTTCTCCCGCGCCTCCTGCAGTAGTATGAGCTTCCCTGCTGCGTTGATGACCTTCTGAGATGAGTGTGTGTCAGTCAGGTGGGGCTCATAACTGTGGTGGTGGTGCTGGTGTTGTTATGGTGATGATGGTGTTGTTATGGTGATGATGGTGTTGTTATGGTGGTGCTGGTGTTGTTATGGTGATGATGGTGTTGTTATGGTGGTGATGGTGTTGGAGATGGTGGTGATGGTGTTGGAGATGGTGGTGATGGTGTTGGAGGTAGTGTTAGGGTGTTTAATCATCAGGTGAGCTAATTAAGTAGACGTAATTATAATCCTCTCTCCAAATAGAATACCCCCTCCTCTTCCCCCCTCCTAACCCTCCTTCCCCCTTCTTCTCCCCCTCCTTCCCCCTTCTCCCCCTCCTCTTCCCCCCTCCTAACCCTCCTTCCCCCTTCTTCTCCCCCATCTACCCCTCCTTCCCCCTTCTCCCCCTCCTTCCCCCTTCTCTCCCTCCTTTCCCCTCCTTCCCCCATCTTCCCCTCTCTTCCCCTACCCCCTCTAGTGGTCACCTCCGTCACTAGAGGGTAATATACACAACACGTCAGCCCATATCTACACAGTTTATCCTCGGCTCCCGTAGTGTAAACAGACCCACGTAACTATTCCTGCTGCTACTGCTGCTTCAGGGAGAGGGGAAGGAGGGGGTTGGTAGGGAGGGGGGAGGAGGGGGTTGGTAGGGAGGGGGAGAGGGAAGGAAGACATTAAATGACAACTTATCTATGTATATTAAGCCCCCTTCCTCCCTCCCCTACCTATCTTCCCCCTTCCTACCCTTACCTCCATCTCTTACCTCCCTTTCCCTCTTACCCTTTCTCCCCCTCACCCTTTCTCCCCCCGCACCCTTTCCCCCCTTCCTTCCTTCCCCTACCTCCTCTTCTCACCTCCCTTCATCTTCTTCCCTCCCTTCCTCTTCTCCCCTCCCTTCCTCTTCTCCCCTCCCTACCTCTTCTTCCCTCCCTCCTCCTACCTCCCCCTTCCTCTTCCCGCCCCCCCTCCCTCTTCCCGCCCCCCCTCCCTCTTCCTACCTCCCCCTCCCAGACTCAACATGATAAACAGACTAACATGACACACAGACGTACAGACAGGCGTGGCAGGTAGACTAACATGACACACAGACGTACAGACAGGCGTGGCAGGTAGATAGGGAGGCACCGTGAAGCTCTTGTGACCTTCGTCGCTCACCACTGCTCGCAGGAACCTAACCTAACCATTCACCTGAAATTACCTGCAGTGTTGGTATTGTTGACGGGTGCAGGGGGGGAGGGGAGAGAGGGATTGTTGTGTGTGGGGGGAGGGGAGAGAGGGATTGTTGTGTGTGGGGGGAGGGTAGGAGGGTGTGTGTGTGTGTGGGGGGGATGTTGTGGGGGTGTGTGTGTATGTATGTAGGTGTTGTGTGTATGTATGTATGTATGTAAGTGTTGTGTGTATGTATGTATGTGAGGTGTTGTGTGTGTATGTGTGTAGTTGGTAGCAGCAGCAGGAGTAGTAGTAATGTGTGTGTGTGTGGGGGGAGAGCAGTGACCTCAAACCTCCTCAAGACCACACGTATAGAAAACGGGATCCAGGTCTCTTCTATACCACCATAAGACTCAAATTCCTATTATAATCTTGGGTGAAATTATCCTCGTAAATATATTAGATTAACTGTGAGCCAACAGTCACTGAATGATGTTTAGATCTGCAGCTTAACTAACTCAGCTAGGGTAGTTTGGATAGTTGTTGTGGTGGTGGTAGTTGTGATAGTGGTAGTTGGGATAGTGGTAGTTGTAATACTGGTAGTGGTAGTTTTGATAGTGGTAGGGGGAGTTGAAGTTGTGATAGTGGTAGTTGTCGTAGTTGGGGGAGAATGGTACTTGGGAGAGTGGTAGTTGTGGTAGGGGTAGTGGTAGTTGTGGTAGTTGTGGGTAGTAGTGGTGGGTGTACCTGGCGTGTCTCATCACCATTGATTAGATAGCGTTCTCTGAAGGTTTAATCACGGGCGGCTGTAACCTAACCTAACCTAACCTGACCTGACCCAGTCTAGCCCGTTGGATTTCGTTAAGGCCTTTACTGTCGTCTAGGAAAGTTATTATCATCATCATCGTCATCATTATTATTATTATTATCATCATTTTCATCATCATCTCAGCTTCTCCAGCACAGGCATTCCCCACAACGCCTGACGAAGCAGCACAGTTATTGCACCATGAACACCTCTGGTTCAGTGTCCGGACTATCTCCTCACTGGAACTTAACTTAACCGGAACACAACTAACCTAACCTACTCAGAACCTAACCTAACCTAACCTATCCGAACACAACTAACCTACCCTACCCAGAACCTAACCTAACCTATCCGAACACAGCCTAACCTACCCTACCCAGAACCTAACCTAACCTATCCGAACACAGCCTAACCTACCCTACCCAGAACCTAACCTAACCTATCCGAACACAGCCTAACCTACCCTACCCAGAACCTAACCTAACCTAACCTATGTAATACAGTAGAGTCAAGGTGTAAATTTGACGCCATTTTGTATGTGTGTTGTGTTATTATTACCAGTTAAGGGATTTAATTAACCTGAGATCATTAAGGTATCTCAATTAACCTATCTCACCTGTATGACCTTAGGCTCTCCAACATTCTTTCTCTCACACGTAACATTCTCTCTCACTTCTACGTAACATTCTTTCTCTCACACGTAACATTCTCTCTCACTTCTACGTAACATTCTTTCTCTCACACGGAACATTCTTTCCTCCTACCTCCATCCTCCTCCTCCTCCTCCCACACAACAGGATGCAAGGCTGACTCGGAGGAGGGGTTAGGGGGTGGATGAGGAGGGGTGAGGGGGTGGATGAGGAGGGGTGAGGGGGTGGATGAGGAGGGGTGAGGGGTGGATGAGGGACGAGGTGAATGGTGTGAGGATGGATGGGGGATGGTGGAGGTGGATGGTGGAGTGGGTGAAGAAGGGGTGAGGGGTGAGAGAGGGGGGGGGGATGATGGGTGAGGGTAAGATATGGATGAGGGAGGGAAGGCTGGATGACCATTTAACTTAACGAGATAAGACGTTTAGCATGTGACCTTCTTGACGTCTAAGGACACACACACACTCACACACGGGGACAGGGGAGACTACTGCTGCCATCTAGCGGTCGAGGAGGACAATGTACTTAACACTTGAGTCATTGAATCTCGTCCACAGCTGTAGGAGAGAGAGAGAGAGAGAGATAGAGAGAGAGAGAGAGAGAGAGAGAGAGAGAGAGATTAGGCCTACCCATTCTCCAGCTTAAAACTCATTCTCCAGCTTAAAACTCATTCCCCAGCTTAAGAATCATTCCCCAGCTTAATAATCATTCTCCACTTTAAGACTCATTTCTCCCTAAGACTCATTCCCCAGCTTAAAAGATCATGTAATTTGAGAAGGGTCTGAGTGACTCGTGGGGCACAAAGACCAGACAGACCCACATACCACAGTCATGAGTGGACGGTACCAGACAAAGTAGTGGGGGAGGGGGTGTTAGATGAGGCGAGGGAGGTGGTGTGGGGGTAGGGGGGGAGGGAAGAGGTTGTGGAGGTAGGGGGGAGGGAAGGAAAGTGTGTGTGTGTGTGTGTGGCATGCAGGAAAGAGCTATTGAAACATCTTGTCTCCTCTGAACCAGCTGGAGCGTGGAGATAACACTTAATGAAGGGTGGAGAGAAGTGGGGAGGGTGGAGAGAAGTGGAGGGTGGGGTGGAGAGAAGGGGGGTGGGGTGGAGAGAAGGGGGGTGGAGAGAAGTGGGGGGTGGTGAGAAGGGGGGGTGGTGAGAAGGGGGGGTGGTGAAAAGGAGAATGGGGAATGTGGGAGATGAGAAAAAGGTGAAGAGGGGAAGAAAGGTAGGGAGAGGGGAAGAGAGAAGGCAAAGGAAGGACGGAGAGGAGAGTGGAAGAGGAGGGAAAGAAGGGGAAGGAGGAGGGGGAGGGAAAGGGCATATTATGACAAGATGGGAGGGGGAGAAGGGTATAATGACAGGAGGGAAAGGGGGAGGGAAGGGGCGTATTATGACAAGAAAGGGGGGAGGGAAGAGGCATATTACGACAGGAGGGGAAGGGGAAGGGGGGGGGAATTGACGTAACTCCCATAATATGAAAGTGAAATCTCAGTTAGGCCTCCAGGTGTGTTGACACAGTACAGCACCTTGAGACACACCACTACAGGTATACAGTCCCCCAGGTATGAATTACTGTACCTGTACCGCGTGATTCTAAAGGTGTACGTACAGTCCCCTTCACTTGTGCGTTTACAGGGGCTCGTCATATAAACATTCCACAAATCATTATCATTGAGATGTTTATTTTAATATTGTTTTAACTTGATTCCGGTGTTTACTTTTATGTGTTTCCTTATGTCGAAATGTAAACAAACACAACGTTGCCACACTGCACAAAACCTGACGACGAGCCTCTGTAAACGTACAAGTGAAGGGGACTGAATACCTTTAGAATAACGCGGTACAGGTTCGGTAATTTACACCTGGTGACTGTATCGATATAAACACATACAGGTTAATGATACAGTACAGGTGAAGTAATTAATTTATAGTTTGTTATACAGGTGGTGGCGTAAACCTTAGACCTGATTGAAATTTACCTGTAATTAGTAAACTTATTTTTGGATCATTATTATTGTTGCTGTATTATTACGGCTATTATTATTATTTTTATTATTATTATTATTACATCATCATTATTGTTTTTGTATTATTATTATTATTGTTGTTGTTTTGTTGTTAGTATTACTGTAGTATTGTTGTTATTGTTATTATTATTATTACCAAACCGACAGTAGTGGGGTGCATTTATCGCCTGGGATGTCGGTCAGTGAACGTGCACTTACGCAAGACAGTGTGCACACTTTCTAACCCAACTAGTGCACATGTGTACAGTCCTGGCCACATACATAGAGAAGAAATAGCTTTAAATAGAAGGAAGGGGCATTTTAGCTTTCACGAGGAGCATTTTAGCTTTTATTGAGGCGTATTTTAGCTTTTTGAGGAGCATTTTAGCTTTTTGAGGAGCATTTTAGCTTTTTGAGGAGCATTGTATTTATAGAGAGGGAGCATTTGTGGTGTTCATTGGGAGGGAATTAGGAAGAGAGGGAGGGATATGGGAGGGATGGGATGGAGTGAATGGAGGTGGTGTGATGGAGGAGAAGTAAATGTGATGGAGCAGGTGTGATGGAGGGGGAGGAGGAGTGATGGAGGAACAAAGGTGTGGGGGAGGGAGGGGTCATGGTCGTCACGGTTCATCCCAGTGATTGATGGAGGAGAAGAAGAGGAAGAGGAGGGAAGAGGAGGGAGGAGGAGGAGGAGAAGAGGGAGTAGGAAAGTGAAGTAAAAAGAAAAGGAAGGAATATAAAAGACAATAAAGAAAGAGAGAGAGAGAGAGAGAGAGAGCTCAGGTGAACTCCCATAAGACCTGCAGGTAATTTACTCAGTTAATTAAAGCCCTCTGAGACTATTTACCTCTTCTGGCTGTCGAGGAATTGGTGAGAGGGAACAGAGAGATGAGGAAGGTGTCCATTTGCAGGTGAGAGGTGGCCATTTAGTGGGAGGTGGCCATTTAGAGTGAGGCAGGAAGTGGCCATTTAGAGTGAGGTGGCCAAGTAGATGCAGGAAGTGGCCATTTAGAGACAGTAGGTGGCCAAATACAGACAAAGTGTGTGTGTGTGGACAGGTTGAAACAGGAGGCGGCCAGGTAGAAATAATGAGATGGCCACACCCGGGTGGTCCACTGTGGACATGTCGAGGCTCCCGTGACAGGGTAGTGAGGTAACTGAGCCTCCCCCCTCCCCTCCCCCCTCCCCTCCCCTCCCTTGATGTTGTAACCTGAGACTATCCAACTACCAGACTCCTCCCTCCCCTTCCTTCCCCCTTCCCCTTCCATTCTCCCCTTTCCGTTTTCCATTTCCCTGCCCTCTTTTCTCTTCCCTCTCCTTCCTTCGTATTTCTCCTTCCCCTTCCTACTTCCCTCTACCTCCCCGACGAAGAAGAAGAAGAAGAAGAAGAAGAAGAAGAACTGAATCATTACAAGGTTAACAGTGTATAATAATTAAGGTTGAAAAGGACAAAGAGTATTGAGTGGAGGTGAGAGGGAGAAGAGGAGGAGGGGAAGGAAGAGGAGGAGGGGGAGGAAGAGGAGGAGGGGAGGAAGAGGAGGAGGGGGAGGAGGAGGAGGAGGGGAGGAAGAGGAGGAGGGGGAGGAAGAGGAGGAGGGGGAGGAAGGGAAGTTATTTAATACCTGAAGAAGATCTTGAGGAGGAGGAAGAGGTGGGGGGGGGAGAAGAGGTGGTTCAAGGAGACGACACTGGGGGAGGGTCGTCATCATCACGACCTCAGGAAGGCATTCACAGGTAGTCCAGGTGTACAGGGAAGCTTAATTGAAGGTGATTCCTCCAGGTAACTTGTGTATGTCAGGTGGGTAGAAGAGGGGACCACGTGAAGATTAGACACCCCGGCTTGTTTTATTTTGTTTTATCGCCTAACCTAACCTAACCCAACCTAATCTAACCAAACCCAACCTAACCCAACCTAATCTATCCAAACCCAACCTAACTCAACCTAATCTAACCAAACCCAACCCAATCTAACCAAACCCAACCTAACCTAACCTAAACCACACTAACCCAACCCAGGTAGTTTTAGAATGTTTACTCATCAGACTAAATAAAGCGGAGTGCCTAATCTTCAGGTGATCCAGAGAGAGAGAGAGAGAGAGAGAGAGAGAGAGAGAGAGAGAGAGAGTGAATGAAGGTCCTGGGAGTTAATAAGCAGAGGTATTTGGGAGGTGTTAGTGGGGGAAGGGGGAGGGGAGGGGAGGGGGGTGAGGGGGGTTGAAGGGCGTGAAAGTAAATGGGGGGGGGGTTGTCTTGTAACGATCTTTGGAGGTTAGTCAAGCGTAGGTGAGAGATGGGGGGGGGTGAGAGATGGGGAGGAGGGGTGAGAGATGGGGAGGAGGGGTGAGAGATGGGGGGGTGAGAGATGGGGGGAGGTGGTGAGAGATGGGGAGGAGGGGTGAGAGATGGGGGGTGTGAGAGATGGGGAGGAGGGGTGAGAGATGGGGAGGAGGGGTGAGAGATGGAGAGGAGGGCGGGAGATGGGATGAGAGATGGGGAGGAGATGTACTGTATGTTATTTGTGAGTTTTTGTGGTCAATAATCTATATCTATCTATCTATCTCTATCTATCTATCTATCTATCTCTATCTATCTATCTGCCTGTCTGCCTGTCCAATTAGTTAAAACAATAATAATATCCTATAAAAATAAACCATTTTGTACCTGTGTGATAATGTGGTACCTTTCACACCTGTAATCAGCATGACGTCACTACTAACACACCTGTCCTGAGTCTAGTACCTGGCGTGTTCATTACCTGGGAGGTATGTAGGTCAGTGGTAGTGTCTCTTGTGTACTGTACTGGTGTCATGGTAGCCGGGAGGGGTACAGGGGGGTGGTTGGGGGTACAGGGGGGTGGTTGGGGGTACAGGGGGGTGTGGTTGGGGGTACAGGTGGGGTGTGGTTGGGGTTACAGGTGGGGTGTAGTTGGGGTACAAACGTGTGGGTGGGGGAACTGTAGAATGGCGTAACAGCGGGTGGGGGTATACTAGCTGACGTCATGGCTAAGAAAGGACCAATCAGCACTCACCTGACCCCCATTCGCGTGGATTTTACATAAGTAGTGTCATGATGGGGGTGGGGAGGGTGGGGTAGAGGTTGGCCATGTCCATCAGTGGGAGGGAGTAGGGCCGGGAAGGGGGAGGGCCACCTAGGACTCGACTCTCTACGTCACCCTCCAACACTGGCATGAGGTAATGAGTTGCTTTTAGGTGTGTGTGTGTGTGTGTGTGTGTGTGTGTGTGTGTGTGTGGATAAGGTATTTAACGAAAGGGAGGGAAAGGGAAGGACAAGGTTGATAATGGAAGAAAAGATGGAACAGGAAAAGGGGAGAAAGAGAATTAAATGAAGGAGTTGGATAAGAGGAAGTAAACAGAGGGATGAAGGGGAGAAGAGAGAGAGAGAGAGAGATAGACGAGAAGGAGAGAAGGGAGAGGAGAAGAGAACAGGGAGAAAGGAAAAAGAATAAAGAGGGAGACGAGTGTATAGGGACAAGATAAGTGGCAGAAAGGAAGAGGAGAGGGAAGAAATGGGAAGGGGAGAGGGAAGTAGAGAATGGATAGGAGGGAGAGGACAGGGAAGGAGAGAGGGGAATGGAGAGGGAAGTAGAGGAGCCGAAAGGGAAAGAAAGAAACGGAAATAGAAAGGTGAGTGGAGTGGAGAGGGAAGGAGATAGAAGAGTGAGAGGTGAGGAGAGGGAAGGCGAGTGGAGAGGGAAGAGGGATGAGAGGGAAGGGTAAGAAAGACACTGTAGAGCCAAGTTTATTTATCTTGTGTGTGCGTAGAGGGGAGAGTTGTGTGTGTATGTATGTGTGTGTTTAGTGTACGTTTCTCTGTGTGTGTATGTGTCTGTCTGTCTGTTTGCCTCTCTGTCTGTCTTTCTCCCCACCTTCCTTCCTACACAGACAGACAGACACACAGAGAGAGAGCTAGAGCTGGTTGGTCGCCCGGAAGGTGTTTGGTGTGGGTCAGTGGTCGGTAAGAACAGTTTCTGGCCCTCGTGGTCTGCATACTAACCTGACTTGACCTTGGCTGAATGAAGGTCATCTAAGTCATTCTTTTTGTCTTGGGCTGCTGAGAGTGACCTTCTTTTCCTCCTGCCTGTCTGTCTGTCTGTCTGTCTGTCTGTTTACCTGTGTCTGTCTAGCCTGTCCCTCACCCCTCCCTTCTCCCTCACACCTTCCTCTTCCATTCCTCTCTACCCTCTTTGTATCCAACCCCCCCTTCACCCCTCTCACCCCCTCTCAGGTGACGGTAATCCCCCCTCGTGGTCACATAAGCTCTCCTCTCTGGCGGCGTCTGAGTGTTAAGCCCAGGATCACTTTGGACATACATGACGTCACTCGTTGTTTACATGTGATCAGCTGATTGTCCTGGGGGGGTAATAGTTCTGATGCTTATAGTGAAATCTCTCTATTTAACGGATTATATGGAGATTGTAGTGCGTTATATCGATGGTCCGTTAGATGTGAAACCTCTAAATAACGGACTGTGGACAGTAAAGTCCGTTATATCGAGGGTCCGTTAGATGTGAAACCTCTATTTAACGGACAATATGGAGATGATAGTCCGTTATATCGAGGGTCCGTTAGACTAGCCGGGGGTGCAGTGGTGAACCTGTGGAGTGACGGGGCGGGGGGGAGAGAGGATTCTATCAGTCAATCAGTCAGTTAGGAATAGCATTCATAGAGTTGACGGACGCAGCTCATACAAGGAAATAACATGGGAGAGTAGTGTGTGTGTGTGTGTGACATCATCCGGGTTCTATTAAGTGTTTGTTATGGTAAGCTGAGATGTTGAGGGTACGACACTTGACACTTCTTCTTCTTGCCCATATTCCTTCATTGTCCTCCTCCTCCTCCTTTGTCCTCTCTTCCTCCTCCTAGTCCCCTTCCCTCCTCCTAGTCCCCCTCCCTCCTCCCACACACTGCCAGATGGAGTACTCCTTAGGGCAGATGGACTACTCCTTAGGGCTGACAATTCTCTCTCTCTCTCTCTCTCTTTCTCTCTCTCTCATCAATATCTTCAGGTTTTCTTTTTGGATACGTGTGTGTGTGTGTGTGTGTAGTGATATATTAATAGTGTGGGATCCTTGCTAAACCAGTCACCACAGCTCCCCCCCCCCCCAACGCCACACTGACACACATACACCCAGAAACCTAACACACTTTACTACGCCCCCAGACACTTGATACACCCGCTTGGCAAGTTAGGACAGAGTCGAAAAAAAAGTATAAGTAGTGTGTCTGGGGTGTGCTATATACTACTGGATCCAGAGAAGGGTGTTAGATTCTCCTCAACTCATAATAAAGTTCTCGTTAGGCGTATTCAGCTGGTTCTTCCGATGCGTTTTTGTTTGGTTTTCTGGCGTCTATTGATTCTTCCGATGCGTTTTTGTTTTCTGGTTTGTCTTTGTTGATGCGTTTTTGTTTTCTGGCGTCTATTGATTCTCCCGATGCGTTTTTGTTTTCTGCTTTGTCCCCTTTTGATGCGTTTTTGTTTTACAACTTTTGATGGTAATGTTTATACTTTAAAAATCCCGTAACTTGTTAATTTTTCCTTACATGTTCGGTATTATTATTTTAGGGAGTTTTTGTAGTTTCCTTTTCCTCCTTCGTGTCTGTTGGTTATATTTTGTTTTGGGTTTTGTATAGAGGATCGACACAAGAGAGACTATAGTGGTATTGGATTCTCCTTACAGGCCACCAGGTTCCCGTTATGGTAGTCAGTCGCGGCTTTCCGATACGCTTTTTTTTTTTTTAGCTGTTCCTTCACATTGGGTTTACGTGTTTATACTTTTTTTTAATAAGGTATAGAATTGAGAGAGAATTTATTATGTCAATGTATATGGTATTGAACTCTAGCTATATTTTCAGATGCGATTTTGGTTTTTTTAGTTGGTTTATCGTGTTTATTTGACGTATCTATACATTTTTTCAATAAGGCTTTGGGTCGAGAAGGGAATTAATTATAACATAGGGGTAGGGGGTTATATGGTATCGAATTCTCTCGGTAGTTACTAAATTCCTGCTCGGCGTTGACTACTACTACTACTTTACTATACTACTGTTTTTATGGGTTACTGCTACGGCTATACTACTACTACTACTATTTTCTACTATTACTACTTATAATAATAATAATAATAATAATAGCAAAAATATATAATACAATTTCAATATATTTTACTGATGCAATTAATTACCTGAGGCACCTTTACACACAGATACGTAATTAGCAAACACATCACCTGTAAATTAAGAATACCTGTACATCTATTTTTGGGGGGATTAAATTCAATGTTTTCGTTTCGTTAATTTCTTACATATTGAAAAGCGATTGGTAGTGTATATTGAACGAGGGAGAGGAGGAGGAGGAGGATGAGAGAAGGGAAGGATGAGAGGGGAGGAAAGTGAAGAAAAAGTTAGAATGGTTTGTGGGAGAGAAAGAGGAGATGGAGTAGAAAGGGGGAGGAGAAGGAAAGGGAAGCTAACAAGGCGGAGGAGAGGAAAGAAGAGAGAGAGAGAGAGAGAGAGAGAGAGAGAGAGAGAGAGAGAGAGAGAGAGAGAGTAACAAACCGCAAGAAATAAAAAGAGAAATATGAAAAAAAGAGAGACAGAGAGAGGGAAGGAAAGAGAAATAGAGAAAAAGAGAGAAAATGGGAGAGAGGCAATGGCAAAACTCCTCACTTGAGATAATCCACAATTTTACGGATCGTCTGTTTTAATCTACCGACTCCAGTGTGGTGTCTGGGGCCAGCCTGGTGATACTGTGGGTGAGTGTGGGTGATATGGGTGAGTGTGGGTGATATTTTGGGTGTTATGGGTAAGTGTTGGTGATATTTTGGGTGATTTGGGTGTTAGTTTGGTGATAATGTGGTGTTTATGTATGTATGTATGTATGTATATATGAGGTGTGTATGGTGTATGAATGTATTTAGTGTGTGGTGTATGTATGTGGTGCATGTTGTGTGTGTGTGTGTGTGTGTGTGTGTGTGTGTGTGTGCGTGCGTGTGTGTGTGTGACCCAGATCTTCTCACAGGTGTTGGTGGTGGTGAAGATTTCTCCAGGTAGCTCCAGGTGTGTTAATTAACCCTCACCTGTCTGTCACTACCACGTGCTGACAGTCACTACCACGTGCTGACACCACGTGGAAGATGAACCTGTTGGTGTCTACTGCCGTATTCTACCCCATATACCACCACAATCTTTTCATTAACAACCACTATCCACCACCACCCATGTTTGTATGCTATGTGTGTGTGTGTGTGTGTGTGTGGTCGGTCATGTGTACCAGCTCTCTCTCTCTCTCTCTCTCTCTCTCTCTCTCTCTCTCTCTCTCTCTCCATTTCCTGGTTATATTTACCGGAGTGCGTCGGTGTGGCTGTGTAGGGTGTGGCTGGGGCGTGTGGTGTGTGTCAATGTCGAGAGATAGTGAGATAGTGAGAGAGAGGGAGAGGGGGGGTTAAAGTGAGAGAAAGAGAGAGATTGATGTTTTTTGTTTTGACTTTACTTCTAAACACACGCTGAGAGAGAGAGAGAGAGAGAGAGAGAGAGAGAGAGAGAGAGAGAGAGTATCGTTACACTTAAGTCAGGTTATTTTTAGTGGTGTAATAACCCCCCCCCCCACGTCCTTACACACACACACACACACACATACAGTTACCCTCCGTGTTGGTGTTCTAGGAGACATTATTGGTGGTGGGAAGAGAAACA
>CAUDMG010001019.1:197500-220000 GCA_958450375.1 Homarus gammarus
TTTATTAATGTATATGTGGTGTTATCAGTGTGTATAGATGTGTGTACGTGTTACCAGTGTATGTGGATGTATGTACGTGTTACCAGTGTGTATGGATGTATGAACGTGTTACCAGTGTATGTGGATGTATGTACGTGTTACCAGTGTATGTGGATGTATGTACGTGTTACCAGTGTGTGTGGATGTATGTACGTGTTACCAGTGTGTGTGGATGTATGTACGTGTTACCAGTGTATGTGGATGTATGTACGTGTTACCAGTGTATGTGGATGTATGTACTTGTTACCAGTGTATGTGGATGTATGTACGTGTTACTAGTGTGTATGTGGATGTATGTACGTGTTACCAGTGTATGTGGATGTATGTACGTGTTACAATTAGGTGTGTGGGTTGTGTGGCTTGAGCACATCCGCTTCAACACTGTACTTGGCTATCCACATATCTACTTTAATGCTTGCGTCACATCCATGCGGGGAGGGGGGGAGGGACAGACTGGTTTAATCACCCTCCTGTAGGCTGGCTTGTGTACGGGTTTGTCTGTCTGTCTGTCTGTGGGCGTGTTAGGCTAGGGGTGTGTGTGTGTGTGTGTGGGCCAGCAAACGTACAGACCCAAGTGCATACAGGTGTTGCCATTGTCAGGTTAATTAGCACAGGTAAACATTATGTCCTGTTTCCATAGTCAGGTGAGAGTCTTGGGGCATCTGCCAACACTGCACTGACCTCATCCAATCAACGTTAAGATGCTTGTTTCCAGACCCAATCAGCTTTGAGAGTCCGTTTGGTAGTGGTAATGGTGGTAGGGGTGGTGGTGGTGGTTGTGGTTGTTGTTACTGGGTTGGGATTGTTGTTGTTATTGATTGTAATGATCGTTGTTATTGTTTGTTAGTAATTGACATGAATTAACTAATCTACTAACCTAACCTAACCTAACCTAAACCATCCAATGTGATTTACGGTATACTTAATAACATCTCTCAAAATGCTGTGTGATTCATTAAGTGATTTAACTAACCTCACTAACCTGTACTAACCCCGTTAATGTGGTTCTCTTACAGGTGTTGCATATACCACAGCGGGAACATCAGGTAAGCTCCAGGTTAATTGAGGTTTGTTTACCTTTCGTCACACCTGTACCTACAGTTCTGTGTCTGCATGATTTTGTTGACTGTTTATTGTTTTTCCCACGTTGCATGTTTTTTTTCCCACGGTTCACTGTTTTTTTCTCACGGTTCGCTGTTTTATTCCCACGGTTCACTGTTTTTTTCTCACGGTTCACTGTTTTTTTCCCACGGTTCACTGTTTTTTCCCACGGTTCACTGTTTTTTTCCCACGGTTCACTGTTTTTTCCCACGGTTCACTTTTTTTCTCACGGTTCACTGTTTTATTCCTACGGTTCACTGTTTTTTCCCACGGTTCACTGTTTTTTCCCACGGTTCACTGTTTTTTTCCCACGGTTCACTGTTTTTTCCCACGGTTCACTGTTTTTTCTCACGGTGTATGTTGCTTTCTTCCCCTTCCTCCTCCGTTTCTTCTCCTTTTCTCCCCTTCTTCCTCCTTCTCTGCTACCTCTTTCTCTTCTTCCTTCCTCCACCTCCCTACATTTTCTCCAGCTGATCGTCTGCCCCCCCCCCCGCCCCCCCTCGTCTTCCCCCTCCTCTGCACCAATGTTTCCTTCCGGTGTGCCTTCGTCAGCAGGTCCGTTTTCTCTCTCTCTCTCTCTCTCTCTCATTTGCGCGTGTTTTCATGTATGTGCACGTGCTTGCTTCTTTGATGGTAGTGTGTGTGTGTGTGCTGTATATATGTGAGCGTGTCTGTGTGTATAGGTGTGTGAGCACGTGGGCGCGTCGATGTGTACGTGTGGGTGGTGAGGCGTGTTGAGTGCAGGGTGAAGAAGTAATGGTTGGTTCACTGTACGTACCTCTACACACACACACACTCTCTCTCTCACCTTGTTAAAACTTTCCGCTTTAGAGTAATTGCTGAAGTGGTCGTGCGACTGTGAGGGTCACGTCGTGTATGTGGCGACCTGAAGTGTAATGGTTGGTATCCTCGCCTCACAAGCGAGTGGACCCGGGTTCGATCCCCGGGCAGGGTTAAACTATGGGCAAGCTTCTTTACGCCATTTGCCTCTGTCTACCCAGTAGTAATTGGGAACCTGGATGTTAATCGATTTGCGGATCGTGTTTCGGGGTAATGGTTAGCCAGTGCAGTTGGCGAGTTGTCCGGTCTTCTCGGACTATTCCTTGACACTGGGTCATGCAACTCGTTAACTCAGGGTGTGGTTGTTGTGTTAGCGACAGCTTCTACACGCCTAGGTGGCCATAGGGCCGGCCATCCTCGTTACACGAAGGGCAACCATTATGTATGTATGTATGTATGTATGTATGTATGTAAGGGCGTGTGTGTGTAACTGGTAGAGGGAGAGGCGGAAGGCACGTAATTGCTCACCTGTTGACTGTAGCCGTATATAGACTGTACTTGTTGAAAGGCTAACTGTATCTAGACTGTAGCTAACCCCTCCCCACCCTACCTCGCCACCACACGAAGCTTATCACACACCTTGATTGCATGTTGCCAGGTTAATTAGCAGGTGTACTCTGTAATGGTTGATGTTATTGTTATTCTTGTCTTGTGGTTATTACGGTGTGGTTATTGCATGGGGTGATTTGCAATGAGGTCTTGTGTGTGTGTGTGTGTGTGTGATGGAGAAGGATTTAACACGACTGAATTACATTTTATATTAAACCTGGATGACATATTATTAATAAAGTCAGATATGTGGCAGACTGTCCAGGTGAATGATTGACAGGTGTGTAATAACCTTCATGTGTGTTGTGTCCAGTTGATTTGACAGGTGTGTAAAAAATAAAGGTATCTCTGGTGTATGTTCTTAAATGTGTAAATAAGTGCAAGTGTGTTATGTAAATTTTGCAGGTGTGTTTGTATTTGACAGGTGTGGTATTAACCCTTTTTGTGTGTAAGAATAAAGCTTTTAGATACATAAATACTCACCTTTGTAACTAACATCTGCTAGGACAGGTGTGTGTAGTAATTAACATGGTCGGACAGGTGTGTTTGTGGTAATTAACATATGGAAGGACAGGTGTGTGTGTCAATTAACATTGCTCGGACAGGTGTGTGTAGTAATTAACATCTGCTAGGACAGGTGTGTGTAGTAATTAACATCTGCTAGGACAGGTGTGTGTGTATTAATTAACATTGCTAGGACAGGTGTGTGTAGTAATTAACATCTGCTAGGACAGGTGTGTGTGTATTAATTAACATTGCTAGGACAGGTGTGTGTAGTAATTAACATCTGCTAGGACAGGTGTGTATATTAACACCTGCTCTAACCCCTTCTATCATTACAGATGTTGTATCTACCACCAGAACAACACAGCTGACGGGTAAACAAACACTTCATATCCTAAGCATCTGTCTTACCTGCCCTGACCCGTCTTAACGAACGAGGTCATTAGATAGTTGATGGGCTGTTAGTGATGTCTTGTTCATGCTTGCTTTGTTATGGTGTTTGTGTGTTTGTTTCGTGTTTTATAATCGTATTTTTCATGTTTTTTTTTGGGGGGGGGGAGGATTTTGTAATGGGTCTTGTTTTTTTAGGTATTATTTTTATTATTATTATTATTACTATTATTATTATTATTATTATTACTATTATTATTATTATTATTATTATTATTACTATTATTATTATTACTATTATTATTATTATTATTATTACTATTATTATTATTATTATTATTACTATTATTACTATTATTATTATTACTATTATTATTATTATTATTATTACTATTATGATTATTACTATTATTACGACTACTACTATTACTTCACACTCGTCTACAATATTCCCCTCACATTAAACTTTCTCGTTAAGTGAATGGCTTATACCCTTCCCCAGCACCTATTAGCACCCTCATTAGTGCCGCAATTAGCGTAGCGATTCTCCACTCCTATTGGTCCATTCCTGTGATAACGATAACAATAATATGTCTTTATTACAGGGCGATATGCAGTTAGGGTGTGAAGGGATCTGACAGGTGCATTGACAGGTGTAATGGACAGGTGTACAGGTGTAATTGACATATGGTCTCCAGGTGACGTTAAGGTGTTTAATTATCAGGTGAAATAAGGTGGGGTGTCTAATCTGCAGGTGCTTCTAGTTGCCTGGGTGTTGGATGGGGGGGGGGCAGTGATGTTGAATGTTGGCGTGATGTTGGCGTCATGTTGGCGTGATGTTGGCGTCATGTTGGCGTGATGTTGCGTGATGCTGGCTAATTTAATGTAGTATGAGGCGACCCTGAGCTGTTCGACCTCGTTAGTATGTACACTGACTCTAGAGACACACACACACACCGGCTGCAACTCTATTAATAAACCGTTTATTATTATTATTTTATATATGATGCTTGTGTGTGTGTGTGTAAGGCTATGTTTGTGTGTAGGTATGCATGTGTGTGTGTGTGTGTAAGGCTATGTTTGTGTGTAGGTATGCATGTGTGTGTGTGTGTGTGTGTGTGTGTGTGTGTGTAAGGCTATGTTTGTGTGTAGGTATGCATGTCTGTCTGTGTGGTGTGTGTGTGTGTGTGTGTGTGTGTGTGTGTAGGGGTGTGTGTTTGTATTTTGTGTATGGGTGTGTATGTTTTTACGGAAGAATGGCGGGAGAGGTGTGTTGTAGAGGAGAATGGTGTGGTGGGTGGGAGTGGGTGGTGAGGTCAGGATAGTCAGTGGCTTTGTAATGAGGGTGGGTTGTGGGTGGTTGGGTGGGGGTGACCGCACGGCTGAGTCATCTGCGGTGTCCCTCTTGTTCGGCCGACCGTCACACACCGCCCACCACCGCCCACTACACTGCCACCCACTTTATCTCACCCCACCCCATTGTGCAGCTGCCCAGGAAGCAGTGTAATGACCCCCGCCCACGCCCACCCTGTAGCATTATCTCTCTCTCTCTCTCTCTCTCTCTCTCTCTCTCTCTCTCTCTCTCTCTCTGAGGGGCTTGTACTAGACCCCGTATGTAGTACAGGTAAATTAATTTGTAAATCAGACAAACAGACAAAAACCGTGAGACAGCATTCAGGAGTTCAGAAAAAACAATAATAATAACAACAATAACAATAACAATAATAATAACAATGATACTACTACTAATAACAACAACAACAACAACAACAACAACCACCACAACAACAACAACAACGACCACCACCACAACCACCACCACCACAACAACAACAACAACAACAACAACAACAACAACAACCACCACCACCACCACAACAGCAACAACAACAACAACACCAACCACCACCACAATAACAACGACCACAACCACCACCACAACAACAACAACAACAACAACAACCACCACAATAACAACAACCACCACCACCACCACCACCACAACAGGTAGGGTACAGGTAGGTCGTGTGGGTGCACCTGTACTGGCGCCCAGGTAAATGTCCCTCACCTGTAATATATTTCCTGTTGGGTGAATTTCCTGTGAGAGAGACCAGGACCCAGGTGGGGGAGAGAGAGAGAGAGAAGAAAGAAAGAGAGAGGAGGAAGAGAGAGAGAAGGATTGAAGAAAGAAAGAGAGAGAGAGAGAGAGAGAGAACAAATAGAGAGGAGGAAGAGAGAGAGAAGGATTGAAGAAAGAAAGAGAGAGAGAGAGTAATTCCTGTGAACCATTTGTAGATGACGTGTTGTGGTGAGAGAGAGAGAGAGAGGAGAGTAATTTTGTCATTATTTTTATCCTACGACAAAAAATATTTAAATCATATATAACTTTTTTCGGTCAGATTTAGTCAGATTTATTTATTTTGCGTCGATTTACTGAGGAAAATAACTGAGCCGATTTATTTTGTCAAGTAAAAAAAAAATTCTCCCGATTTTTTCATATCAAGGGAAAAATGGTGAATGACTTAGGTATAGTTTTGAGTGCCAAAGGGTATCAGTGCCAGTGTGGTGATTGTGTTAAGTAATGTTGGCACTGTTTGGGGCCTTACAGGTGCCTGCGTGACCTCTTGGCCTGATGCCACTAATGACGCCATAGTGCGTGTGTGTGGGGGAGGGTCCATGTATTCCTTTGTGTGTTTGTGTATATAATTACGTACATGTGTGTGTGTGTGTGTATCATGTCTTGGTCATATTCATCTTTTTTCCTCGCTGGCAACTGTTGCTTCTCACACACACACACAGACACACTAACTACCCTCTACCATCGTTAACTTTTTGTCACTGTTCACGGTAGGGGCTGACCTTGATGGCTACAGGCAATTTACTTCCAGCCCCGGGACTTACACGGATACAGACACACCCCGAAACGTAAGTGTGTGTGTGTGTGTGTGTGTGTGTGTGTGTGTGTGTGTGTGTGTGTGTGTGTGTGTGTGTAAGAGGCGTTCATAGATATCCTCCTGACACTATACCCTATAATGGCACTGACATCCTCCTGACACTATACCCTATAATGGCACTGACATCCTCCTGACACTATACTCTATAATGGCGCTGACATCCTCCTGACACTATGCCCTATAATGGCGCTGTGTTCCCTCGTTCTTGGTAGTGGGAACACAACTAGGGGGAGGGGAGGGAACTGGGGGAGACTAGTGGGGTGGGGGAGGGGGACTGTGAGGAGGGGGGAACTTGGCCCAGGTAATTTGCATACGAGGGAACAGATATATTCAGTAAATCCAGCCGCCGGAAAATTGTTCTTATATCATGTGTGTGTGTGTGTGTGTGTGTGTGTGTGTGTGTGTGTGTGTGTGTGTGTGTGTGTGTGGAGTTGCTGGTGGGATATGATGAGACACAGACAGATATAGAGAGGGAGAGAGGCGACCTGAGACAGACAAACTAAGACACAGACAGACAGACAGACAGACAAACAAGGGACAGATGGCAAGCTAACTAACCTAAATTACTGTCAACTCTTCCTAGTGTTCATGATGTAGTCTGACCTTGGTGGCTAAACACACACACACACACACACACACACACACACACACACACACCCAAAGATAAATTAATGTTTTGTAATGAAATAAAAATATCAAAGACTCATTAATAATTTGATTGGTGGCCGTGTGTGGCACAGAGAGGGGGTGAAAGACGTGGTTTAAAATGACATTGTTGTGAATAGAGGAGTGGAGAGGTGAGGTAGGGGGAGGGGAGGAAGGGGGGGGAGGTTGGGGAGGGGAGGTGAGGAGTGGGGAGAAGAGAAGTCAGGAGAGGGAATCTTAGTTAACCTTGAGGGAAATATTTTGTCTCGAAGGAATGTTGGTGAGAAGGAGAGGAGAGGGATTAATTGACGGAGTGGGAGGAGAGGGATAGGGACGAGGAGGGACAAGGATGAAGACACAAAGGAATGGAAGAGAGAAGTAGGAGAAAGAGGAGGGTGGGAGGGAGGAAGGGGCTCAGCAAGTAGGGAGAGAGGGAGGTAAGATGATAAGGGGGAGGAGGAGGATGACGGCATGCAGGAAGAGGGAGGGAGGGAGAGGCAGGGAGGGAGAGAGGCAGGGAGGGAGAGGCAGGCAGGGAGGGAGAGGGAGGGAGGGAGAGGCAGGCAGGGAGGGAGAGAGGGAGGGAGGGAGGGGCAGGCAGGGAGGGAGGGAGGGAGGGGGGAGAGGGAGGGGGTATACGCCGGTGAGTCATAACTGAAGAATGTCTGTGAGAGTAATATTGTTACGGCGTTTCTTGCATCGATTGTTTTGACGCATTGTTGTGCGTATCATCCTGCCACCTATCACCTGCCACCACCTATCACCTGCCACCACCTGCCACTACCTATCACCACCTGTGTAGTTTAATCACTTGCCACTTCCACCTGTGTAATTTGACCACCTACCACCATCGCCACCACCTGTCCGTATACATATCCCTCACCTACCACCATCCACTACCACATCACCTACCACCATCCACTACCACATCACCTACCACCATCCACTACCACATCACCTACCACCATCCACTACCACATCAACCTACCACCATCCACTACCACATCACCTACCACCATCCACTACCACATCACCTACCACCATCCACTACCACATCACCTACCACCATCCACTACCACATCACCTACCACCATCCACTACCACATCACCTACCACCATCCACTACCACATCACCTTCCACCATCCACTACCACATCACCTACCACCATCCACTACCACATCACCTACCACCATCCACTACCACATCACCAACCACCATCCACTACCACATCACCTACCACCATCCACTACCACATCACCAACCACCATCCACTACCACATCACCTACCACCATCCACTACCACATCACCTTCCACCATCCACTACCACATCACCTACCACCATCCACTACCACATCACCTACCACCATCCACTACCACATCACCAACCACCATCCACTACCACATCACCTACCACCATCCACTACCACATCACCCTCGCTACCTGCGTAAGCCGACGAGACACACAGGTAGGTACAGGTGGGTACAGGTAAACATCAACCCTTTACCTATAGGTCAGGTGTGAGTCGACAGGTAAAATATAATACTTTACTCTGCTATGACCTTATCAACGTGTTTTAAAGCCGATAGTATTAAAGCCGATAGTTTGAAGCCGGTTTTTATGCCGATATTTTGAAGCCCGATAATTTGAAACCGATATTTTGAACTAGACTTCGGGGTTCGGATAAATGACAATGGTACCTGATACTAGTCGGATAATCAGCCATTTATGTCATTGTTATCCGGATTTATGGTCATTTTTTGGACATGATCCGGCTTATGGCGTGAATTATGGCCCCTAGGACTTGGCTACGGCGAGGCGTGGGACTTACGTGTGTGTGTGTGTGTGTGTGTGTCGTACGGCGGGTAAATCGATCATGTTTGTAACGTGACCACCACCACCACCTACCAGGCTACCACCCTTTCCTACCTACCACTATCTACCCACCTACCACCACACCACCACCACAACCACACCACCTTCTGTTCCAGGGGTCACACACCTTTGCCATGATTCAGAACATGCAAGCTTACTCAACCAGTGACTCATAATGTAAACACCATTACGCACACACGCCCTTACGCACACACGACCCTTACGTACACACGACCTTTACGCACGCACACCATTATGTACACACGACCTTACGCACACATGACCCTACATAAACACGATCTTTACGCACACATGACCTTGCGCACACGTGACCTTACGCACACACATAATTACGCACACAAGCCCTTACGAATACACGCCCTTACGCACACACTTCATTACGAACACACTCCCTTGCGCACACACAAGTTGATTTCAGGTATTGGCAGATGTCCAGGGAATTGTGACCTCAACTGTACATAAATATGAAATGACGTTCAAAAGTTTCCAGGTGATTTGTGACTCAATTAAGCATTACAGTAATTTGATTATTACAGAAAGTTTTAATTGGTAGTTAACTTTGAAGCAATTATTACAGCCGTGAAGTCAATTAGGGATTTTTTTCTTTTTTTTTTTTGGAATTTGACTGAAAGGTTAAAGGTCAGGTCAGGTTAGTTCAGGTTAGGTTAGGTTAGGTTAGGTATTTGCCTTTAAAAATAATACTAATTTTAGGGATTTTAAGTGAATTTCTACTTAAAAATAATTAATAAACCCTTAAGTGTATTATAGGGGTTTTCTCTTACCTCTTACCTAAGGGCAGTTGAGGGGGGGGGGGGTGAGGGGAGACAAAAACCTCAGGTGGGGGGGGGATACACCTGTCGCCTCACTCCTCAAGGTCACACAGCCAGGTGCGTCCAAGGAAGACTTACCTCCATGGCGATGATGTCCAGGTGAGGGGGAGGGAGGGGTGAGGGAGAGAGAAGGAGTGGTGGAGGTAAGGGGAGAGGGAGGGAGAGGGGTAAAGGATAGATAAGAGATGAGATGTGAGCATTAAGGAAGGAAGAAAGGAAGGAAGAGAATGGAGGGAAGGATGGATGGAAGGAAAGGTAAGGATAGATAATAAAGGATAGGTAAGGGATGGATAGGGAGAGAAGCGAGGTAGGACAGGTGTGTACCGTAATTAGTGCCTTGTTGTTGGCTGTTCCAGGTAGAGGAATGTGTCGTGTGGGGGGATGTAGGTCACAGGGGGTGTGGGGGTGGGTGAGCTGACCTAGGTGTTGGTTAGAGTGGGGAGGGAGGTAGGGGGTGAGAGGGGATTAGGGGGTGAGAGGGGGTTAACGGATGGGTGGGTTAGGGGGGAGGTGGGAGGACACACGCACTGCTCTTAGTCATGCAGAGAAGAAGAAGAAGGAAGGAAGGAAGGAGGGAGGAGGAGGAGGAGGAGGATCAGGTACTCTGTGTAGTGACGTGGTCTGGGTCGCACCTGGCTGGTAATCAATACGCAGGTGATCGATGCTTACCTGGATCTGTCTTATTTACTTAGTAGGGTAAAAGTTTAGTCCCCTTACACCTGCTCTCTCTCTCTCTCTCTCTCTCTCTCTCTCTCTCTCTCTCTCTCTCTCTCTCTCTCTCTCTCTCTCTCTCTCTCTCAAAGTTATTTCACTCACTGCCCTACTAAGGTAATTCTCTGTCTCACACACACACACACACACACACACACACAGTACTACACCATGATTTACGCACGTGTGTCTATCCACTGTTCCCGTCAGAGATCTATTGTCTACCCCGTGACAACCTCTGGCGGTGTTGTCAAATCTCTGTTGTCAATCATGTGTGAGTAATGTCATAAAGTCGTAAGCCAAGGCAAAGTTGTTGAGTTCTGATGCACTTGACCTGGAAAGCTTTGGTGTGGGGTGTAGAGAGGCGTAAACCACACTAGGTATACAATAAGGTTGAAGATTGTATTGATTCCCTTGTGTATATTGAGTCGTATGAACTTACCCCCCCCCCCCCCCACTCCGCCAAGCTACCAGTGTTCATGGGACTGTGGATGATCACGCTATAATCGACCTATCGACCTAACCTAACCTAACCTAACCTAACTACTCGGTGTGACCTTCGCTATATACCAAGACATTCCTTGAGTACTATTCGCTATATACCAAGACATTCCTTGAGTACTATTCGCTATATACCAAGACATTCCTTGAGTACGATATTTTAACCTTTGAGTACGATATTTTAATAAATTTACTCGGTATAAGGGAGGATCGTGTGTAAACGTCGGTGTCAGGGAGGTATAAGGACCCTCTCTTCCTTGCCCTGTGGCAGTAGTTGACGTCACGTGGTTATTGTTTACAAGTTATCAGCTGTGAGTTTGTTTACCACGATCAGCTGTTACGAGGGCGCCACCAGCTGTGATTGGTGGTGGTGAGGGGATGGGATGGGAGAGGAGGGGGTGAGGGGGGGGATGGGGAGAAGGGAGGGGGTGAGGGAGGGGAGAGGGGCGTCGTTTGAGGGCTCCCACGGGACTACTGCGGGCTTCTCTATTGGCCCTTATTCTGCCCCTTTATACCCCTTCCATCCACCTCCCCTTCCACCCCCTTCATCCACCTCCCCTTCCACCCCCTTCATCCACCTCCCCACCCCATCGACCTCTCACTCATAAAGGTGGATTACAAATGGAGTGAGTGGATGAGCTTGGATGAGTAGATCTAGGTGGATTAGTGACTCAGTAGATGTGGATGGATATGGGTGATTGGCTGGATGAATGAATGGATGGAGATGGATGGTTGGCACTCCGTCACTAGTCACTGCAGATGGAGGTCAGGCGCCGGTGTGTGTGTGTGTGTGTGTGTGTGTGTGTGTGTTCTGCTTCTCACTCAACTGACAGTCACAAGGTCACGTAAACAAGTTGAGCATTATGTTAGTCTACCGTTACTGTACTATCTATCTATCTCTGTCTATCTGTCTATCTGTCTCTGTCTATCTCTATCTATCTGTCTATCAGGAGTCGTATTGAATAATTTAGCGATGACGTGTGTGTGTGTGTGTGTGTGTGATGTAAGTAGTATTGACCTTTGTAAGTATGTATATATATGTGTGTGTGTGTGTGTGTGTGTGTGTGTGTGTGTAATCTATATTAATAATAACGATACATAATTTAAGGTGTATTTCCAAGAACTACCAACCCTACCCTACCCTACCCTAACCTACCTTACCCTAACCTACCCTAACCTACCCTACCCTACCCTACCCTACCCTACCCTAACCTAACCCTAACCTAACCATTGGGTATCAGTGTTATGTTAAATAAATAGTTAATAACCCCACAAGATGTTAAATAATGTATACGTGTAGTGAAGGTGTTATCGTGTACCTGTCCTCACCTGTGATTGGCTGTCACGGGTGGTGCTGGGATGTGATTGGTTGGATAAATGGGGGTATACCTTACCTTACAGAGAGAGAGAGAGAGAGAGAGAGAGAGAGAGAGAGAGAGAGAGCTGCCTTTGTTCGGTGGGTTATGTTAGCTGAGAATATTTCGATTTTTAGTGAATGGTCCTATTTGTCATGTGTTAATGGGGGGGGGGGGAGAATAGGGAGGGGGTTGTGGTAGGGAGGGGATGGTGATTGTGGTAGCATACGTGTGATTGTGGTAGTGGTGGTGGCATTAAGCAGAGCGTCAAGGTAACGATGAATGTTTTATAAAGGCCGTATATACTATTGATTAAGCTAGTGATGTGTGCACCTTTTTCGGTAGGGGAGGGGGGTACTGTTGGTAGTGGAGGAGATTGGAGTGTATGGTGGAGTATGGAAGGAAGGAGGGAGGGAAGGGGTGTATGGAGTAGGGAGAGAGAGTGTGGAGGAAGGGAAGGTGAGGCACTTAAAACAGGTGGTAAAGGTATGGTTAGGTTAAGATGCATCACAATAACGAGGTTGAGGGAGACGGTAGGGGGGTCATTATATCGGGGTTGACGGTAATGCGCTACTCCCCCTCCCCTCCCCCTCCCTTTCTCCCTTACCTACTCCTCCCCCCCTCCCTTTCTCCCTTACCTAATCCTCCCCCTCCCCCCTCTCAAGGTCGTTACCCCCAAGATGCCTCTCCCTTTCCCCCCTCTCTCTCTCTCCCTCCCCTTTCTTTTCTCCCTTTGCCACCCTTTCTCTCCCTCCCCTTCTTTCTCCATTTTCCCCTTTCTTTCCCTTCCTTCTCTATCCCCTCCTTCCTCGTCCTTCCCTTTTCTTCCTTCTCTTTTCTTCCTTCCCTTGGTTAGGTTAGGTTAGACCAAAATAGACGGGAAAAAACAAATAGACAGAAGAAAAAGATCAATTAGACAGTAAAAGACCCAAAATAGACAGAAAAAGACCCAAAATAGATAGAAAAAGACCCAAAATAGATAGAAAAAGACCCAAATAGACAGATAAAGACCCAAATAGACAGTAAAAGACCCAAATAGACAGATAAAGACCAAGACAGTGGGAAGTAATACATTGAAAGACTCGAGTCAGCAGGAAACTGTAATTGCAGGTTGGAGAGGAGGAATTACTGTTGGAGATTAGAGGTGAAGAGGGAGAGAGAGGGGTTATTGAGAGAGGGAGGGAGGGAGAGGAGGGGGTTATCGAGGGAGGGAGAGGGAGGGAGGGAGACGAGGGGGTTATCGAGGGAGGGAGGGAGGGAGACGAGGGGGTTATCGAGGGAGGGAGGGAGGAGGAGGGAGAGGAGGGGGTTATTGAGGGAGGGAGGGAGTGAGAGGTAGGTAGGTAGGTAGTGTTGGAGGGAGGTAAGCGGACACAGTAACGGGACTGAATGACACGTGGGATGAGATACTGTTCATCTGCCACCACCACCACTATCATCACTACTACCACCACTATCATCACTACTACCACCACTATCATCACTACCACCACTACTACCACCACTATCATCACTATTACCACCACTATCATCACTACTACCACCACTATCATCACCACTATCATCACTACTACCACCACTATCATCACTACCACCACTACTACCACCACTATCATCACTATTACCACCACTATCATCACTACTACCACCACTATCATCACTACTACCACCACTATCATCACTACTACCATCACTACCACCACTACTACCATCACTACTACCACCACTACCATCACTATTACCACCACTATCATCACTATTACCACCACTATCATCACTACTACCACCACTATCATCACTACTACCACCACTATCATCACTACTACCACCACTATCATCACTACTACCACCACTACCATCACTACTACCACCACTACCACCACCACTACTACCACCACTACCACTACTACCACCACCACCATCACAACTACTACCACCACTACTAACCACAACCATCTACACTACCTACCACCATCAACCACCACCTGAATCACAAAACAAAAAAAATCCTGTTCCCGGACCATTTACCTGAAGATACGTCACTTAAGGTCAGGTAGGTAGCTAATTAATCTCAGGTAAACGTGCCCGCCGCCCCACCTCCACCACCTGGGTTATTTGGGGGTGCAGGAGGTGAGAGAGAGAGAGAGAGAGAGAGAGAGAGAGAGAGAGAGAGAGAGAGAGAGAGAGAGAGGACACCCCCCCCCCCACACACACACACACAGTTAGTTATTTCAATTGCAAAAGTTAACGAGCTCATTTGCATACACAGTGGGTCGTATGTTAACATTTATACGAGGTTAAAAATGCTAATAATTACCCTGACTCACAGTTTAGTAGAGGGGATGGATGACGAATTTAACATGGACCATTGAACACTGATAGGGGGGGGGGGGAGTTATGTTGATGTAGAGGTTGATTAGACGGACATACAGACGGACAGACAGGCAAACACACACATACACACACACACATACATACATACATACCCTTCGGTGGCAGCCTTCAACTACAACCCACGTACATGAGAAAAACTTGGTGTACATTAACGTGTTGGGGACGGACTGACAGACACACAGACAGACCGAAGGGCGTTCAATCATGTAAGGAAATGGGCGTTCGGGTGTACGTATCCAAGGACACGGAAGGATAGATGGAAGAACGTACGTATATAAACAGTCACACACACACACACACACCCTTAAAATTGTCAACACCTTATTTTTTTCCCAAGATGAACAAGATAGAATAGGAAGCGAGGGTACGTGACCTTATCTATATTAAGAGTACAATAGCCTATGTTTTTTTTTTACTAGGATGAACAAGGTGTATATGGGTTAAGGAGCTCTCTCTCTCTCTCTCTCTCTCTCTCTCTCTCTCTCTCTCTCTCTCTCTCTCTCAGTATTGGAAGCAGTTTTAAGAGTTTGTTGTCGTACGAGTAAGAAATATATGACTGATATTACGATCCATGTGTGTGTGTGTGTGTGTGTGTGTGTGTGTGTGTGAGTGTGTGAGTGTGTGTGTGTCCAAGAAGGGAGAATTCGTAGTGCATTCTTTGTTTATGTGAGTCTGTCCTTTGGGTCCGTCTATGATTCCGTCCGTGGGTCTGTGAGTACGTCCGTGGGGCTTTCCTTGGTACTGTTCGTGGGTCCGTCTATGATTCCGTCCGTGGGTCTGTGAGTACGTCCGTGGGGCTTTCCTTGGTACTGTTCGTGGGTCCGTCTATGATTCCGTCCGTGGGTCTGTGAGTCCGTCCGTGGGTCTGTAAGTACGTCCGTGGGGCTTTCCTTGGTACTGTTCGTGGGTCCGTCTATGATTCCGTCCGTGGGTCTGTAAGTACGTTCGTGGGGCTTTCCTTGGTACTGTTCGTGGGTCCGTCTATGATTCCGTCCGTGGGTCTGTGAGTCCGTCCGTGGGTCTGTAAGTACGTCCGTGGGGCTTTCCTTGGTACTGTTCGTGGGTCCGTCTATGATTCCGTCCGTGGGTGTTTCCTTGGTACCGTCCGTGGGTCTGTCCTTGGCTCCGTCCGTGAATCTGTCCTTTGGTTTTAAAATTCGGTGTTGATAATTATATTTGGTTAATTTTAGTAAATATTGTAAATAGTTGGAACTTGAGAAGATAGTGGTAGTGTTGATATGAGGAGGAGGGGTGAAGGAGGGGGTGAGGAGAAGGAGGGGGTGAGGAGAAGGAGGGGGTGAGGGAGGAGGGGTGAAGGAGGGGGTGAGGGAGGAGGGGTGAAGGAGAGGAGGTGGGGTGAAGGAGAGGAGGTGGGGGTGAAGGAGAGGTGGGTGAAGGAGAGGAGGTGGGGTGAAGGAGGAGAGTGAGGGAGGAGGAGGGGGTGAAGGAGAGGAGGTGGGGAGGAGAGGAGGTGGGGTGAAGGAGAGGAGGAGGGGTGAAGGAGGGGGTGAGGGAGGAGGGGTGAGGGAGAGGAGGTGGGTGAAGGAGGGGGTGAAGGAGAGGAGGTGGGGAGGTGGAGGGGGTGAAGGAGAGGGTGAGGGAAGAGGAGGGGTGAAGGAGAGGAGGTGGGGAGGAGGAGGAGAGTGAGGGAGGAGGAGGGGTGAAGGAGAGGATGTAGGTGAAGGAGGGGTGAGGGAGGAGGAGGAGGGGTGAAGGAGGAGGGGTGAAGGAAAGGAGGTTGGTGAAGGAGGGGGTGAAGGTGGATGAAGAGGAGGAGGAGGAGGGGTGAAGGATGAGGAGGAGGGGGGTAAAGGAGGAGGGGGGTTATGACCTTCTCAGTCCTCCCTCACCTCCTGCCCCCACCACTCCCCCACTACACCCTCAGCACGCCCCCACGCCCACGTAAATCAGATTAATGATCATCACACACTCGCTTCACTACTGGCGTCTTGTGTGTGTGTATTGTACTTATATGGAGCAGTGGGCGTGTGGAGGGGTGTAACAAGCACGCCCACATTCCCTTGAGCTGTGGGCGTGTGGAGGGGTGTAACAAGCACGCCCACATTCCCTTGAGCTGTGGGCGTGTGGAGGGGTATAACAAGCACGTCCACATTTCCTTGAGCTGTGGGCGTGTGGAGGGGTGTAACAAGCACGCCCACATTCCCTTGAGCTGTGGGCGTGTGGAGGGGTGTAACAAGCACGTCCACATTCCCTTGAGCTGTGGGCGTGTGGAGGGGTGTAACAAGCACGTCCACATTCCCTTGAGCTGTGGGCGTGTGGAGGGGTGTAACAAGCACGTCCACATTCCCTTGAGCTGTGGGCGTGTGGAGGGGTGTAACAAGCACGCCCACATTCCCTTGAGCTGTGGGCGTGTGGAGGGGTATAACAAGCACGCCCACATTCCCTTGAGCTGTGGGCGTGTGGAGGGGTGTAACAAGCACGCCCACATTCCCTTGAGCTGTGGGCGTGTGGAGGGGTGTAACAAGCACGCCCACATTCCCTTGAGCTGTGGGCGTGTGGAGGGGTGTAACAAGCACGCCCACATTCCCTTGAGCTGTGGGCGTGTGGAGGGGTGTAACAAGCACACCCACATTTCCTTGAGCTGTGGGCGTGTGGAGGGGTGTAACAAGCACGCCCACATTCCCTTGAGCTGTGAGCGTGTGGAGGGGTGTAACAAGCACGCCCACATTCCCTTGAGCTGTGGGCGTGTGGAGGGGTGTAACAAAGCACGCCCGCACGCCCTTGAGCTGTGGGCGTGTGGAGGGGTGTAACAAGCACGCCCACATTACCTTGAGCTGTGGGCGTGTGGAGGGGTGTAACAAGCACACCCACATTCCCTTGAGCTGTGGGCGTGTGGAGGGGTATAAAAACTACGCCCACATTCCCTTGAGCTGTGGGCGTGTGGAGGGGTATAACAAGCACGCCCACATTCCCTTGAGCTGTGGGCGTGTGGAGGGGTGTAACAAAGCACGCCCGCACGCCCTGGAGCTGTGGGCGTGGGTGACCTTGGTGAGACATTCATAAACGTCCAACGGTTTGTGGTCCTTAAGGGCGTGATGGAGGCTGATGTGGGCCCCTGTGTTTGTTCGTGTGTTTGTGTGTTTGATAGGTGTTTGTTTTTGTGTGTTATTGCTTATTTCCTTGTTTCTTTTTACTTATCCAATCTCTCCTGTTTGTTCGTCTTATTCTTTATTGTTTTTCCTCCCTTCGTCTCTCATTCCTTCCTTCTCCTGTTCTCCATTCTCCCCTCCTTTATCTCTCCCCTATTTACCATATCTCCCCTCTTCCCTTCCTTCGTATTCTCTCTCTCTCTCTCTCTCTCTCTCTTCCATCTTCTTCTCTTCGTTTGTTATTCCTTTTATCGTTGCCTACTTCCCTCCCATTATCACCCCCTTCCATCACCCCTCTCCCCATCACCCCTCTCCCCATAACCACCCTCTTCTCACCCCCCTCCCCATCACCACCCCCTCCCATCACACCACCCCCTTCTCACCCCCCTCCCATCACACCACCCCCTCCCATCACACCACCCCCTTCTCACCCCCCTCCCCATCACACCACCCCCTTCTCACCCCCCTCCCCATCACCACCCCCTCCCATCACACCACCCCCTTCTCACCCCCCTCCCCATCACCACCCCCTCCCATCACACCACCCCCTTCTCACCCCCCTCCCCATCACACCACCCCCCTTCTCACCCCCCTCCCATCACCACCCCTTCCCACCTTCATCTCAGCAGAGGAGCGTGAACGGCAGACTTACATACCGTTTCTTCCTGTTAACGGTGTCCATGTAGTGAACTTAACGGTACTAACGGATGAGTCTTGGTGCTTTTGTCCGTCTCCTGTTTTCTCCTGTTGCTCTAATCACCTGTTGTCCTGTTGTTTGAATCATCTGTTATTCTGTTGTTTAAATCATCTGTTATTCTGTTGTTCCAATCATCTGTTTCCGTTCGTAATAGATTTTCAGCCATTATTTTTGCCGTTGTATTAAAAGTATATATATATTGTACTGTTGTCGTTAACGGATCTGTTGGTTGGCTCTCTCTCTCTCTCTCTCTCTCTCTCTCTCTCTCTCTCTCTCTCTCTCTCTCTCTCTCTCTCCCCTGAATGATTGTGCCTTTGTCTTCATTCTTCCTCTTCTTTCTTCCTTCTATTGTCTTCAGGGTTCTTTCTTTCTTTCTTTCTTTCTTTCTTTCTTTCTTTCTTTCTTTCTTTCACTCATTCCATTTATTTGATCAGTTGCCATGGAGGGGGAGGGAGGAGGGGAGGGGAGATGAGAGGAGGGATGGGGAGGGGAGATGAGAGGAGGGGTGGGGAGGGGAGATGAGAGGAGGGATGGGGAGGGGAGATGAGAGGAGGGATGGGGAGGGAAGAGAGTTGCAGGAAAGGGAGAGGAATGGAAGGGAGGGAAGGGAGGGAAGGGTGATGGAAAGGGAAAAAGAGTCAGAGGGTAAGTGTGTGTTTGATTATTCATAGGGTGTAAAAGAGAGAGAGAGAGAGAGAGAGAGAGAGAGAGAGAGAGAGAGAGAGAGAGAGAGAGAGAGAGGGAGGTCACACATAATTATCTTATCACTTCATCAGAGTACAAAGAGTCACTCAAATTGCCAATGACCTTTGACCTTGAACTATGACCCCCCCCTCTCCTTTATTACCTCCCTCCCCCTACCCCCCCCTCTCTCTCTCTCTCTCTCTCTCTCTCTCTCTCTCTCTCTCTCTCTCTCTCTCTCTCTCTCTCTCTTTTCTCTTTCAATCAATTTGCTTTTTTTTCCCTCATTTATTTTTGTCAATACCTTTGTCTCATCCTCTGTTCTCTTCCTTCCCTCTTCTTTCTCTCCTCTTCTCCCCTCTTTTCTCCCCTCCTCTCCCCTCTCTCCCTATATCACTTTCATTTAAGCCAATCTTGTTTTTTCCCCTCTCTTTCTTTACCCCTTTTTCGTAATTATATTTATTCACCTCTCTCTCTCTCTCTCTCTCTCTCTCTCTCTCTCTCTCTCTCTCTCTCTCTCTCTCTCTCTCTCTCTCAGCATGTGGACAAACACTCGTACCCTCTCACCCTAATGTCTGACCCCTCGCCTCTGTCCCCTCAGGTGATGGTGTCTGTCTCCCCTCGTCTGGTCTCTTCCTCCCCTCTCCACACGCCCCCTGTCTTCCACGCCACGCCCTCCACCCCCCTGCCCTCCACACCCCCCACCCCTCCACACCCCCCACCCCTCCACACCCCCACCCCTCCACACCCCCACCCCTCCACACCCCCCACCCCCTGCACCACCATCCCTCGTGTCCCCAGAGAGGTGAACTCCAGCAGGCAGGTCAGGAAGGTACCCCCGAGGGTCACTCACTGCTGACCTAATTAGTCACCTCTCTCTCTCTCTCTCTCTCTCTCTCTCTCTCTCTCTCTCTCTCTCTCTCTCTCTCTCTCTCTCCTGGTGCACCCTGACCTCGCTGCTGCTACCAAGTAAAACCCACGCGTTTGAGGGCATAGTGAGTGCTAATTGGTCCTTCTCTTTCTGCATATACCATAATAACCTAACCTAAGTCATTATACACTTAACAGTATCTCCTCCTACCATCAACTATCATCCCTAATGGACCAATCAGCTCATGGCTAACCCCTAAAAGCGCGGATTTTGCAAACTCCCAAGGACCTGAAAACTTATAACTGGAAGACCCACAGCAGTCACCAGGAAGGGGGGAGGGGACGGTGTACTGGGGGAGGGGGCGGTGTACTGGGGGAGGGGGACGGTGTACTGGGGGAGGGGGACGGTGTACTGGGGGAGGGGACGGTGTACTGGGGGAGGAGGACGGTGTACTGGGTGAGGGGGACGGTGTACTGGGTGAGGGGGCGATCTACCATGACTGGGTGGGTGAGAGAGAGGTAGGTGAGGGGGAGGTAAGGTTGGGAGGGGTGAGGGGGGAGGTAAGGTAGGGAGGGGTGAGGGGGGGTTAAGGTATGGAGGGGGGAGGGGGAGGTAAGGTAGGGAGGGGTGAGGGGGAGGTAAGGTAGGGAGGGGGGAGGTAAGGTAGGGAGGGGTGAGGGGGAGGTAAGGTAGGAAGAGGTGAGGGGGGTTAAGGTAGGGAGGGGTGAGGGGGAGGTAAGGTAGGGAGGGGTGAGGGGGGCTATACTTGAACAGACACAGTGAGTGGTGTGAGTATTTAGCTGTCAAATGGATGGATTAAAATGTATTAACCCGCTGTATGGCTCTCCTCTCTCATGTACCGGGATGGTGGCGTGTACCGGGCTGGGTGTGGTACTGGGATGGTGGCGTGTACCGGGCTGGGGGTGGTACTGGGATGGTGGCGTGTACCGGGATGGTGGCGTGTACCGGGCTGGGTGTGGTACTGGGATGGTGGCGTGTACCGGTCTGGGGGTGTTACTGGGATGGTGGCGTGTACCGGGCTGGGGGTGGTACTGGGATGGTGGTGTGTACCGGGCTGGGGGTGTTACTGGGATGGTGGCGTGTACCGGGCTGGGGGTGGTACTGGGATGGTGGCGTGTACCGGGCTGGGGGTGGTACATAAGAACATAAGAACATAAGAATGGAGGAAACTGCAGCGGGCCTATTGGCCCATACTGGGCAGTCCCGTTTACACCCAACCCCTATTGCTCATATGAGCATCCAACCTATGTTTGAAGCAATTCAGCGTATTCGAGTTAATGATGATATTTGGTAACTTGTTCCATTCATCCACTACTCTGTTTCCAAACCAGTGTTTACCTATTTCACGCCTAAATCTAAATCTGTCCAATTTAAAACCATTGTTACGAGTTCGCTCCTGGTTGGATAATTTGAGTACCTTTGTAATGTCCCCTTTGTTTAGCCCTGCCTTCCATTTATACACCTCTATCAGGTCGCCCCTCGCTCTACGTCTCTCAAGGGAGTGCAAATTAAGATGCTTTAACCTGTCTCTATACTCAAGGTTCCTGATACCCGGGATTAGTCTTGTCATTCTCCTCTGGATTCTTTCCAAGGATTCTATATCCATTCTGTAATACGGTGACCAGAACTGGACTGCGTAATCCAGGTGTGGTCTCACAAGAGCAAGATACAGTTTTAGGATGACCTCGCTAGTCTTGTAACTAACACTCCTTTGTATGAACCCAAGTACTTTATTAGCCTTGTTACGAGCAAAAACACATTGTTTACTTGGCTTAAGGTTCCTACTTATCATTTCTCCTAAATCTCTCTCGCAGTCGGATTTCTCTATGGCATCGTTGTTCATCTGGTGTCTGGTTTCCCTGTTTACATTCCCTATACTGAGTACTTTACATTTGTCAATGTTGAATTTCATCTGCCATTTTTCAGACCATTCGAAAAATTTGTTTAGATCCTCCTGTAGTTTTGCCGAGTCCTCGTCAGATTTGATAACACGTCCTATTTTAGTATCATCAGCAAATTTACTTATGTTGCTGTCTATGCCGATATCTATGTCGTTTATGTATATAATAAACAATAATGGTCCAAGTACTGAGCCTTGGGGAACTCCACTTGTGACGTTGCTCCAATGGGACTTAGTGCCGTTAATGCTCACTCGCTGTTTCCTGTCCTGTAACCACGCCCTAATCCATTTAAGGATGTCACCTTTGATGCCATGAGCTTCTACCTTTCTAATTAGTCTTTCGTGGGGTACTCTGTCGAAGGCTTTGCTAAAGTCGAGATATACCACATCATAATTGTGCCCCTCGTCCACTGATTCGAAAACTGATGAAAAGAATGTTAATAGATTAGTTAGGCAAGAACGTCCGCTTGTGAAGCCATGCTGGGAAGCATTGATCAATCTGTGCTTCTCC
>CAUDMG010001019.1:225000-395000 GCA_958450375.1 Homarus gammarus
CACCACCTGTCACACTTCCAACACCACCTGTCACACACTACTACCACCACCTGTCACACTACCATCACCACCTGTCACACACTACCATCACCACCTGTCACACACTACTACCACCACCTGTCACACACTACCATCACCACCTGTCACACACTGTCACCACCTGTCACACACTGTCACCACCTGTCACCACCTGTCACACATCACCACCTGTCACACATTGTCACCACCTGTCACCACCTGTCACACACTACCATCACCACCTGTCACACACTGTCACCACCTGTCACCACCTGTCACACAGTCACCACCTGTCACACACTATCACCACTACCATACACTTAAAACCCTTACCTTTGCACTTCACTATAGCACTTAAATTAACACCAATCTGAGGGCCTTGTGACACAGCACTTAACAACCTCACAGCTCCAATTGCTTCACCCTAGACAGCTGTTTGCACCGCCGCACGCGATTGGCCAATTCGTGTGTCCAATGCCTGTGGCCTTTCGTTCTTCTGTTATAAAGGATCTGACTTTGTTATCAGATCCAACATATTGTCTTGTGTGACCTGACCTGACCTGAATTGACCTATAATTATCGATTAGCTACACACCTGTAATCCTCTATCTACACACCTGTAATTATCTAGTTACACACCTGTACTCATTTCTAACTAAACACCTGTAATTATCCACTAGTTACACACCTGTAATTATCCACAAGTTACACACCTGTAATTATCCACCAACTCCACACTTGTTTTCCTTATCCACCACTCTGGCATCCACTTAACCACACCAACCCACACCATCCATCCATCCACACCAACCCACACCATCCATCCATCCACACCAACCCACACCATCCATCCACACCAACCCACACCATCCATCCACACCAACCCACACCATCCATCCACACCAACCCACACCATCCATCTACACCAACCCACACCATCCATCCATCCACACCAACCTACACCATCCATCCATCCCAGCCCACACCATCCATCCACACCAACCCACACCATCCATCCACACCAACCCACACCATCCATCCACCCACACCAACCCACACTATCCATCCAGCGGCGTGTCAACTGTTCCCTCTCTACTCATCTTATCCATAATCCACCCCAACATGGTCTGCCACCCACCCAACACGCCACCCTCGCCACCCTCGACTCCCAACTTGCTTCATCCAACTCATCTACCCAATGTCTACTCATCCATCGATCTCATCCACCTCGTCCATCTCATCTACTCCATCCATCATTTAATCCACCTCATCTACACGTCATCCAACTCGATTCTAATTACCAAAATATACCTTACTAACCTCATCCACACCTACTCATCCACACTACCTCACCCACATCACCTCACCCACACCCTCTTACCTCACTTTCTTGCCTTCCCTCCCCTCTACCTCCCCTCTACCTCCCCTCCCCTCTACCTCCCCTCCCCTCTCCCTTCACCCCTCCTTTCCACTTTTCTTTCCTCCCCTCACTATCTCACCCCTCCACCCCTTAGCCTCCCCTCTACCTCACCCCTCCCCTCACCCCTCCCCTCTTCTCCCCTCACCCCTCCACCAACCAGTCGTTATCTGTCGTTACGCTGAACTACCATTAAGCATTATTAGCAGAGAACTGAGTAACATGATAAAAAAAGATGATTCAAATTGAGTTCCTTTCTATAATTGCTGTTCCGGGGTGGGGGTGAAGGGGAGGGGGTGAAGGGGGGGTTAAGGGGAGGGGTGACATGTGAGGGGTGACGAGGAAGTAACATTGACGTGAGAGGGGGGGGGGTACTATAGCGTGACAGAGTAAATGAGGGTCAGATGTGCCGTGACTCGGGAATGAATCTGTGTCACGTCGTTGCACCTTGACTCGCGTAGGTCAAGGAGAAACATAAACAAAACGGTGGGTCAAAGAATATATTTGTTTATTTGTTTATTTCCTTGTTTTTTTTGTCCCTTTTCTTTCAATGTCTTTGTTTTCTCTTCGTGTTTTCTTGTTTTTTCTTTATCTCGAATTGTTTATCCATATTTTTGTCTTTGTTATTGTTTGTGTTCTTGTAATTCAATATAGCCGCCTGGACCCAAATTAGCAGTGTTCCAATATGGCCGCACACTACCATAACACAGAACATGTACCAAACACTACAACAACTTCCAGCACCTTGTCGTTGTCAGCTATAAGGTGTAACTAGCACGGCGTGTCACTCGATCATTAAGCTTATACGTGGTGTTGGCACTGGGCTTAACTACCTGGACATTAACAACCCATTAAGCAATTAGCGCCAGGTGAGGTTATGCACTTGGCACCTCTTATCTGGACACGGTGTTAGGGGTGTACCCTGATTTGTGGCGTGACACTGGTGGCATATGACACACCTGTGGTTATTGTGACACTCGATGTGGATTGTAACACCTAGAGGCACCTGTTTCTTGTAGTGTGACACTGGTGGCATTTGACACACCTGTATGGGGGACTATGGCATTCTGACTCAACCTAACCCAACCCAACCCAACTCAACTCAGTCAACCCAACCCAACCCAACCTAACCCAACCCAACCCAGCACACTGTTCCCCTGCCAAAAATGCCTATCAACTTGTTACGTCAATTTAGGACTAATTCACGTTTTTAACTACTTGTATATGTGGGTATTGGTGCATGGTTTGTACAGGTTATCTGCATGTCTCTCTCTCTCTCTCTCTCTCTCTCTCTCTCTCTCTCTCTCTCTCTCTCTCTCTCTCTCTCTCTCTCTCTCTCTCTCTCTGCATGTAATGGTAAAATAAAACACATTTAATTATATATTTTTTTCACCCTCTGATGTAATTTGAATATTTCGTATTTAATTACCTGTTGAGTAATTAAGATGTGTTATTTGATTACCTGTAGTTATGTAATTTTCTCCTCATTATAACTGTGTGTGTGTGTGTGTGTGTGTGTGTGTGTGTGTGTGAGAAGCCCTTTGATATTTCCAGGCATTCTAATCCAGTCCATACGTCACGCCCTTGGTAATAAGCTAATGTGTTTTAAGACCCTTTTCACCTGCGTCTTGATATGGTAGGTGAGGAGGGGCTGAATTTGGGGCCTGATCTCCTGAAGATTAGCCCTCTTAGCTTATTTCACCTGAAGATTAGCCCCCCTTAGCTTTCACCTGAAGATTAGCCCCTTAGCTTATTTCACCTGTAGATTAGCCCCTTAGCTTATTTCACCTGAAGATTAGCCCCCCCTTAGCTTATTTCACCTGAAGATTAGCCCCTCTTAGCTTATTTCACCTGAAGATTAGCCCCCTTAGCTTATATCACCTGAAGATTAGCCCCCTTAGCTTATTTCACCTGAAGATTAGCCCCCTTAGCTTATTTCACCTGAAGATTAGCCCCCTTAGCTTATTTCACCTGGAGATTAGTCAATCGCGTGCGCAATCTTCAATTTTGGTCTGATTTTTCGCGATAGATGATGAGAATTGCTGAAATAGACGGATAGTTGAAATTGAATGCAAGTCTGGGTTCTGCTTGAAGGCATAAGCGAGTGTGACCTTTGTACCACGAGGGGAAATGACCTTTTATGTGATGTAAATTGACCTTTGGTGGTGTTTTTTTCTTGATAAGGTGATGAAGAGTGATCTTGAATGACCCCTCCGTTCCTTTCCTGTTCCAGATGTGATATGTTGTGTTGAATGACCCCTCCGTTCCTTTCCTGTTCCAGATGTGATATGTTGTGTTTGGAATGATTTGTGTATAACCCCTTCCATCTATGACTTCCCTCCCACCTAACACTCTCTCTCCTTCCTGTTCCAGATGTGACGGGGACAGCGGGGTCTCAGGAGCGGCTTCAGACTCCGGCAGTAGCACCAGCAGTAGCCTAGCTAGTAGTCGCTCCAGTAGCCGTAAGAGCTCGGCCTCCAGCATTTGCTCCTCGAGGAAAAGCTCCACCTCCAGCTTCTGTTCGTCAAGGAAGAGCTCAGCCTCGAGTGTTGGGGGGGGTCCTCCCTCGCCCGACGCTGCCGCCGCCGCCATGAGCGAGTCTGACTTGTCCCTCCAACACAACAACAACAACGACGACGCCACAACAACAACAACAACAGCAGCAGGAGTCACCAAGCCAGACCCGTCAGCTGATGATCTGAAGCTCCTGGCAGCCCTAGAGGAGGCCAACAGGTACGTGTCCCTTCCTTCCTTCCTTCCTTCCTTCCTTCCTTCCTTCACTCTCCCTCCTTTCTCCTTTCTTCTTCCTTCCTTCCTCCTTCATCCCACGTACCCAAAGCTTCAAACCTAACAGCTCTCTCTCTCTCTCTCTCTATCATCATCATCATCACATCATTATACTTGTCTGTGTTCTCTAAGGCAATTTGAAAGTTTGTTACTACGACTTGTTAAAGACACTTATTTTTTGGTATTATCGTCTCAAACTTTGGTGATAAACTTTGTAAATATAAACTTTGGACTTTTGTCGCTACCAAACTCGGCCACCAATCAATCACCAGCAGTAGTAGTGTGGCTGATTTGGTCGTGATTGGTTTAGTTGATTGGGAAGGAAGTAGAGATTATAAGATAAAGAAAAATAAAGACTGGAATAAAAAGTAATTAATGATGAAAGAAAAAAATGAAAGAAATATATGAAAAAATATCGGGATTCATTTTTTTTTTCATTCTTTTTGCTTTTTTTTTGGGGGGGTGAGGGGGGGATGAGGGGGGGTGGAGGCAAGAAGTCTAACCTTTTCCCCCAAAATCTGGCCGCCCTGTAAGTAAAAAGTTTTGGCCATGGCCCGCCTCCCATGGCCAATCTGGAGGAAAAGTTTTCACCTTAAGAGTTTGACAAAATTCCATCTTTTTGTGTCGTAAAGTTTAATCACGCAGTTTACATACATACATACATACATACATACATACATACATACCCACAGTAGTAATTATGACTGAAAACTTAAGATTCAGGTGTTGTGTTGGGGGTAGGGGGTCCACCGGTCGACCCATCTGCTGAGTGACCCCCCCCACCCTCCCCCCCCCCCCTCCGTGGTAAAAAATAGGTTATTGTGGGAATTTCCGCTCTGTTAGACAATGATCTTCGTGTTTCTCTACTGTGTTTCCTGTTTCCCGTTGTGTCCGTCCGTCCGTCCGTCCGTCCGTCCGTCCATCCATCCATCCACCTGTGTGTCCGCTCATTCACCTACCCTACCCTACCCTACCCAAACCCTAACCTACCCTACCCTACCCAAACCCTACCCTACCCTACCCTACCCTTACCCTACCCTACCCTTACCCTAACCTACCCTACCCAAACCCTACCCTACCCTACCCTACCCTACCCAAACCCTACCCAAACCCTACCCTACCCTACCCTACCCTACCCAAACCCTACCCAAACCCTACCCTACCCTAACCTACCCTAACCGAGGACCATTTTAACACCAGTCATTTCATTTACGAGTTTTTATTATTTAATTTCGGGGTTAAAAAAATATTGGTTGAATATTTTTGTTTCCTTTTATTGTCATGACATTAAACACACACACACACACCCACACACACACACACACATACATACATACACACACACACACACACACACACACGTTCGTACTGTACATAAACGTGGAATCGACCCAGCGACACTTAGGACGGGAGGTGAGCTTTGTTTCCACTCGTCCACCGCCCTCCCCGTTGTCAGATATCTTTCCATTGTTATTTTCATATGGACGATAACATTGTACTTCATTTGGTTATTAATTTATAGTTATTTAATTGTTATCTTGTTCGTATTTAAAATTTTTCGATGATATTAAATACATATTATTATTTACTGTTATTATTTTCGTTTAGTTGATATCATAGGCTATTGTTTTATTTGTTTTAAGGTAAGTTGTTTTTTTTTGTATTTGTGATTTATTTTTTATTAGGTTTTTAGAGACGATGTTATTATTGTTATTGTTAATGGTGTTATTCATAATGTTGTTGTTGTTTGTTGTTGTTGTTGTTGTTGTTGTTGTTGTTGTTGTTGTTGTTGTTATCTTCCTGGTCACGTAGGAGGATGGACCTGGAGTTGCTTTCCGTCCGTCCGTGCGCCAGTGTGGGCATTCGTGCGTTCGTGTTGTTGGAAGGGGTTATCTGGAGAGACTATTGTTGTAGTATTTACTGTACTACTACTACTACAGCAACAACTACTTCTACAACTACTACCACCCTACCACAACTACCACTCTACCACCCCTACCACGCACACACACACACACACACTGTCCTTGCTGGGGATAATACCATATCAGTAATGCACTTTCCCCCGTGGCCTGTCTGGGGCTGTGGTATGATGGTGACATGCACTCAGTGTGTTGGCTTGGCGGCGGTCCAGAGGTCACGTCCACTGGCACCAAGATTTTTATTCCATTTTTTCTTTTATTTTTGTTTTTTGAGATTTTGAGTTTTGTTTTTTTTTCGTATTTTTTTTTTAAGTATTTTGAGTATTTTTGTGTTTTTTGTGTTTTTGAGTATTTTTGTGTTTTTTTTGTGTGTTTTTGTGTTGGTGCTAAGTGGACGTATCTAGTTAATGATGACGTTTGATTTTGAGTAGCATAGCCCATGATAGCCTGGGTTTGTTATTTCTACGACCTACGATAGTTAAGCCCACGATACCCACACCTACGATACCCCCACCACCTACGCTACCCCCACCACCTACGCTACCCCCACCTACGATACCCCCACCTACGATACCCCCACCTACGATACCCCCACCTACGATACCCCCACCTACGATACCCACACCTACGATACCCTCATCTACGATACCCCCCCCTCCCCCCTCTCCCACAAAAGCACACCCAATAATAATACCCTCGAAGGAATTTAGTCGGGAGTTACCAGAATTGAAAGCGGCGGAATTTGGGACCATTTTCTCTCCCGAGTTTAATTCTGTTAGGAGAGAGTTAACTAGAGTTGGTCGCCCTGTGTAGGTTGGTGTGGTGTCTGGTATTGGTGGTCATGGTGTATGGTTAGGAGGCGGTATTAGTGTTGTGTGGTCAGGATAGAGAGAGAGAGAGAGAGAGAGAGAGAGAGAGAGAGAGAGGCTAGTAAAGTTCTCTCACTTCTCTCACCTCTTGATTAGAACAAGGTAGTAGGGAGAGACGTCTGGGGGGGAGGGGTGGGGGGTGTCACCTACTGTATTTAGAACTACAGGGAAGTGAGGGGGGAGGGGGTCAGTAGGAAGGGGGAATAGGGGGGTGAAGGAGGGTGGGAGAGAGAAGGGGGGGGGAAGAAGGTGGTCTGGTAGGGAAGTCTGATAGGACGCACACAAACACACACACACACACACACACACACACACACTACTGATCCAAAAATTTATATATAAAAAAAGGCCTAATGGAATTTCACTGTTTACCAATGTCCAAAAAAAAAAAAATCGCCTTTTTTTTAACATTAAAGATAAAACATTGAGGCAACAGAGTCATATATATTGTGACCATTACATAGCTGTCCACGAGTCCATTTTGTATATTATTTTAATGGACTCAAACACGATATTGTTAGCTTGCAAATTACTCTCATACTTACTTTATACTCTGTGTGTGGGGGGATGGGTGTGAGGGTGTGGGGGGTGTGGGGGGATGGGTGTGTGGGTGTGTGGGGGGATGGGTGTGAGGGTGTAGTGAGGGGGGGGGTGTGGTGGTGTATACATAATCACCAACCAAGAGAGGAAACAAAGGTTAAAAAGAATTACTGAATTCCTGATAAGTGAAGCACAGGAAGAGTTAACTGAAGCACAGGTGACGTAAACTGAAGCACAGGTGACGTAAACTGAAGCACAAGTAACATAAACAGGTTAGACCAATTATGAAACAGTTCTATCATTGGAATTAGTTTGAGGAGTGTACGGTAGACCATGGGTGACCTACTCCAATATTGGGTGATTATGATGTAACGAGGGACAGGGGGCGTGGTGGGGGGTGGTGGGGGAGGAGGATGGGTAGGAGGTAATGGTTAGGGGAGGATGAGGAGGGGAGAATCGGTATGGGGGTAGTGGTGGGGGGATGGGTAAGGGTGTAGGGGGGGGTGATGAGGGGAAGATGGGTAAGGGTAGTGGTGAGGGGAGGGGGGGGGGCGTGGTGGTGATGAGAGAATGTGTGTCAGGTAGAGGGCGTGGTGGTGATGGGAGTGTGAGGTAGAGGGCGTGGTGTTGTGTAAACGCCATGTTAACAGGTAGGCGTGGTGAGCTGTTGGGTCTTATTTCAGCCACTGTTTATTCCTTATTTTCCTTATTGTCTTATTATTACCGAGAGAGAGAGAGAGAGAGAGAGAGAGAGAGAGGGGTAATATTTCACTCTTCAGCCAGGTAATATAGCTATAACAGGTATTAATTAAGCAGTGTATTACTTTTGGCCCTCTCACCTTCATTACCTGCCCAGGTGTTTGCTTAATATATGACCATTTTATTAAACCTTTCCCCCTTAAAGTCGACCGGGGTGTGGGGTGGGTGTGGGGCGGGGGGGGGGGGGGAGGGTGTGTGTGGGTGTGGGGCGGGGGGGGGGGAGGGGGTGTGGGTGTGGGTGTAGGGGGGGTTGAGGGTGTGGGGGGGTGTTATATTATTATTATTATTATTATTATTATTATCATCGTATTATTATATTTATTATTATTATTATTATTATTATTCTTTACCTTCTCCATAAAGTACACAGCAGAGTTTTAAATTACTTTTTCTGCAAATTACATTAATTATTCATTTTATGCTAATTACATTCACCATATGCAAATTATATTAGTTGTTCATGATATGCAAAGTACTTTAACACTTCATTATACCAATAATATATATTAATAATTGGTTAAAAAATACTGATTATTAGGTTGGTTTAAATGATAATAATAATAATAATAATAATAACAATAACAACAACAACAACAAAGACAATAACAACAACAATAACAATAATATACATGCGAATTACACTCATTAACTTCAGGTAAATTAATTGATTTTTTTAATTATAATTATTAAGATTTACTTTATGTTAAATTAGGTACAAGTTACGGATGTTATGTTAAATGTCTCAAGTTAACTGTTTAATGTTGTGAAGGAAAGCTGGGGAGATCCTTATGATGACCTGTCTCTGGGGAGGGTACTGGGGTGAGAGGGGAGGTGGGGAGGGTACTGGGGTGAGAGGGGAGGATACTGGGGTGAGAGGGGAGGTGGGGAGGGTACTGGGGTGGGAGGGGAGGGGTGGGAGTGAGGAGAGGTGAAGTGGGGAGTATTGGGGTGGGGAGTGGGTAGAGCTGGGAAGGGGAGAAGAAAAGGCCGTGGGGGTTGGGGTAGGGACTAGAGAGGAGAAGGGAGAGAGACCTAGGAGAGTGAGAAAGAAGAGGGGGAGAAAGGTAGGGTGAGGGAGGGAGAGAGGGTGAGGGTGAGAAGGAGAAAGGGAAGAAGGAGGGTGAGGGGGAAAAAGGAGGGTGAGGGGAGAAGGAGGGGGGTGAGGGTGAGAAGGATGAGGGGGAGAAGGGTGAGGGGGGGAGAAGGGTGAGGGGGAGAAGGGAGAGAAAACTAGATCACCGGAAATTGTAGTGGTAAGATAATGAGTCCCTTGAAGAACCTGTCTGGGGGTGGGCGACTTCCTCGTGACCCACCTGGCCCACCCCACCCCACCTGGCCCACCCCACCTGAACTACACCACCACTTATTATTTCATCTGCTTCTCTTCCCCCCCCCCCTCTCTCTCTCTCTCTCTCTCTCTCTCTCTCTCTCTCTCTCTCTCTCTCTCTCTCAGTAACAAAGCACAAAGGATAATCTGATAAATGAGAGATGAAGGCTAACGAAGAGTAGAGATGGATTAACCCGAGAAACACAGACACAATAAAGCAATAATCCGATAAACAGAGATAGGATAGTTACCCCGTCAATAGTGAAACAGAAAACGGGATGTGGCGGGGTGTGGAAGGGGAGTCTTAGAGAAATTTATCTGTGGAGCGATAGACAGACAGATAGATAGACAGACACACAGAGAGGCAGATAGACATACAGACAGATAGACAGACAGACAGACAGATAGACAGACACAGGTATTCAGGTAAAATCGTCATTAAATTTTTCACCTTATGGTAACAGACAGCCTTAAAGAACTTGATGTTAATTTACAATATCTAGGTAACTCATTAAAGGTGTCACAGGTTAATTAGTATTACCTGGATACTTAGCAGGTTAATTAATACTACCTGGATAATTAGCAGGTAGGTGAGAGGGTTAATTATTGAAATGGACTTAACGTGATGAGCTGGATGAAAGGTGAGGGAAAGGTGTCCGTTAGTGTCCGTTAGCGTCTGTTAGCGTCTGTTAGTGTCTGTTTATTAGTATCAGTTAGTATCTTTTAGAATCTGTAAGGCCAAGAGACCTAATCTCCATCACCCCACACACGGTAAAGATGGTGTAGAGTTAATGATATGCAAATCCCATAATGGCGCGCCAGAAATAGTCGACTAGTTCTTTAGTTTTGGCGTTGAAAGGTTTATAATTTATTCTTGGTGAAATTTTGTTGAAGGAAAAAGTGCTTTGGTGTCTGTGAACATTTGAAAGGTTTGTGTGGTGAATGGTGGTAGTGGTGGTGGTGATATGGGTGGTAAGTATGGGGTAGGGGTGGTGGTTTGTGTGGTGAATGGTGGTGGTGGTGGTGGTGGTAGGGGTGGTAAGTATGTAGTGGTGGTTGTGGTAGGGGTGGTAAATAAGTGGTAGTGGGGTGTGTAGTAGTGGTGGTAGTGGTAGTGGTGGTAGGGGTTGTTTATTAATGTAGTTCCACCGATGGACACCAGAGGGCCAGACGCATCTCAAACCTCTGTTGTTTTGAGTCTCATGAAAACTCAAAATAAACTGTTGTATTTTGTTGTAGATGCGTATGTTAGCTCTATCGATGCTGTACATGACTGACTGACTGGCTGGCTGGCTGGCTGACTGAACCGCTGAGAGAATTTGTTAAGCGTGTGTTCAGATTGGTTTTAAATTATCATAAGTCACGCGTTTCCTTGGAGTTATCGATTCTCCCTTCATCTGTTTCAAATCACCATAATTCACACGTTCCCTGGAGCTATTAAATTCCTCTTTACTTATTTATAACTCCAATATCATCCAATTTAATAAAAAAAAACACTGAATTTGATACCAGAACAGTTAATTACACTCACACACATACAGACACTGGTAGATTAGATTCCCCGCGCTTTTGGAAATTCTCCTTGATAAACAACTCGTAATATTGGAGCCGATAATATTGGAACGAGTTTTAATATTTAAGAGAATATATTATACCCGCTGGAGTTTGAGTCTGGTGTATTTGTTGATAAATATTGTAGGAAATTTATTAACTCGAGTGTATCAGTGTTAATGAATTTATTTATTTAGAAGTTTATTATAATTGATAGACGGTTAATTATTATATTTTTGGAGGAGGAGGATTGGGAGGTGATTGGAGGAAGAAGAGGAGGGGGATTGGGAGGTGATTGGAGGAAGAAGAGGAGGGGGATTGGGAGGTGATTGGAGGAAGAAGAGGAGGGGGATTGGGAGGTGATTGGAGGAAGAAGAGGAGGGGGATTTGGAGAGTTGACTGAAAGGAAGACTGATTATACCTGATTGTAGCCTAGAAGATTAGATCTGATTGGCTGAGAAGTTATTGCGCAAAGCTGATTGGCCAACGAGAGATTGACAGACCGTGGGAATTTCTATACTTATCCGTGATTTAAGAGAACGTCCGTGATTTGGGTGTAATTTACTGGCCGTGAATTGTCCTTGTTATGTTCGCGTCCGTAGCGTGTATGGGGGGGGGGGGGGGCTGCGTCCGTGGTATATCCGTGACCGTAGGAGGCTCGTCCGTGTTTGATCTTTATTGTGGTATGTGTTTTTGTCCGTTCGTTTGTCCGTGGTTTGGATATGTGCTTCGTCCGTAGTATATATGTGGATATTCATGTTATGTGTCTATCTTGTCCGTAGAATAGGGGGTATATAACACATACTTAACCTCGTCCGTAGCATGAATGAAGTCCGTCCGTGGCATAAGAGTATAACACAGTATTCTGCCTGTCCATACGTTAAGTTTAGCCCGTTTGTAGCGTATGTGTGGACCGTCCGTGGCGTGTGTGTGTGGGCCGTCCGTGGCATGGGAGTGTGGTAGGTCCGTGGCAGCTGGGGGCGCGTGTACGTGTTAGTAGAGCATGACAAAAAGAGAAAGTTGCTTCATAGTTCACAAACATCCCAGACGGTGTGTGTGTGTGTCTGTCTGTCTCTCATTTTCCTCCCTAAACACGCATTTTTCTCCCTAGATTCTCAGTTTCTTCCCTAGATTCTCAGTTTCTTCCCTAGATTCTCAGTTTCCTCCCTAGATTCTCTCATTTTCCTCCCCAAATTCTCTCTCATTTTCCGGTTTAATTTGGCAGGGAAATTTCCGGCTGATTGTTGCCTCATGACGACTGCAGAACGGGATTCAACTTGAGGAGATTAGCTGAAGTTGGCTGATGTTAGGGTCTTGAGTTAAAGATATTACCTCCTTAGAGAGAGAGAGAGAGAGAGAGAGAGAGAGAGAGAGAGAGAGAGAGAGAGTGGTCATGATAGTGAGAGAAAGGAGAGAGAGAGAGGGAATGACCTTTAAACTTGGAATCGGTAGGAATGGCCTTTAAACTTGGAATCGGTAGGAACGGTCAATGAACTTAGAATCGGTAGGAATGGCCTTTAAACTTGGAATCGGTAGGAATGGCCTTTAAACTTGGAATCGGTAGGAATGGCCTTTAAACTTGGAATCGGTAGGAATGGCCTTTAAACTTGGAATCGGTAAGAATGGCCTTTAAACTTGGAATCGGTAGGAACGGTCAATGAACTTGGAATCGGTGGGAACGACTCAGGAACTTAAAGCTGGTTGGAATTCGGTGTCTGAGGAACGGTCCTTGAACCCTACTGAGGTCGACGGGGGTGGGGGAGGGGTGGGGGTGAGGGGAGGGGAGAGCTGAGGGTGAGGGGGTAGATAAGGGAGGGAGAGGTGACGGGGGGAGAGGAGGGGGAATGTTGGGAGAGGTGAGGGGGAATGGGAGGGGAGGGGGTGTTGGAGTAAAGCCAGAGTGGTGGAGGTAGTCTCTGTGTGGTGGTGGTGGTGATGATGGTGTTGGTGATAGTGGTCGTGATGTTGGTGATGGGGTTTTAATAATGGTGTTATTGGTGATGGTGATAGATGGTGAGTAGTGGTGGTGATAGCGGCCTCCAACAACTTCATTACCTCACATTACTCACTGAGAAACTATGAGGAGGAGGTTAAAGACTCATAAAGATTCATTAATAAGCTGGAGTCTTTAGAGATAGCTTATAACTCTCTCTCTCTCTCTCTCTCTCTCTCTCTCTCTCTCTCTCTCTCTCTCTCTCTCTCTCTCTCTCTCTCTCTCTCTCTCTTCTCTCCTTCCCAACCCCCTCCCTCCCCTCTCCCTCTCTCAGGTCAGGTCAGGTTAGGTTATAGGTTAGGTCAGGTCAGGTTAGATCAGGTTAGGTTAGGTTAGGTTAGGTTAGGTCAGGTCAGGTCAGGTTAGGTTAGGTTAGGTTAGGTCAGGTTAGGTTAGGTCAGGTTAGGTTAGGTTAGGTTTTCCACCACTGTTGTCAGGGCTATCTTATGGTTAGCCTGCATCTCTTCTGCCAACATCTGGACTCTAGCCAACATCGCCTCACCTCTCTGTTTAAATGTTAAATTATTACCCCGGTCTTTAGGGGAAAATTGTGAAAAAGCTTAAAATATGCTTCTGTTTTAGGGGAAAATTGTGAAAAAGCTTAAAATCTTACGTCTTTCTATAATACTTTTCTTTTAAGGGGAAATTTGTGAAAAAGCTTGATATATGCTTCTGTTTTAGGGGAAAAATTGTGAAAAAGCTTAAAAATTATGTCTGTGTCTGTAATGAATTGAAAATCCTCAAAATTATTAAAAGGTAATATCCCCTAAAAGTCCAAAATTTCCCCTAAAAGTAAAGAAGTTCGAAATTTTCCCTAAAATGGTCATAATTCCTCCTTTAAAGTCCAAAATTCCCCCTAAAAGTCCAAAATTCCCCCTAAAAGTCCAAAAGTCCCCCTAAAAGTCCAAATTTTCCTAGAAAGTAAACCTGAAAAGTCCAGAAAGACCCAAACAGATAAACACCTTACCTTTACCTGAGCTCATTAATGACCACCAGGTAAAGTGACTTGTTCCGGGTCACGTCCACCTCTCATTAGCTCACCTACGTCCTCTGCTAATTAACTCACCTACGCCCATATTAATTACCTCATTACCTGGTGGGGAGTTATTGATTAGTTCTCACACCTAGATATGTCTTATCACCTGACTGAAGTACTAATTGGCTCACTGCCTAATTGGGATACTAATTAGCTCACCATCTGACTGGAGATGTAATTAACTCACCTGACTTAAATACTAATTAACTCACCTGACTGAAACACCAATTAACTCACCTGACTGAAACACCAATTAACTCACCTGACTGAAACACCAATTAACTCACCTGACTGAAACACCAATTAACTCAGCTGTAGATAAATTTCAAAGGTTAGTTAAATAGACAATGACGATATTTACAACTTTATCTAAGAATAAAGCAGAGGATAGTTAGTTACCTTTCAATGGATAGAGGAAGCGATAGCGATAGATACGATAACGAAGGCTTTGCGAGGTCTTTCGAGAATGCGAGGTAAAGAGCGATTGGAGATTACGAGGTCGTTTGCGATATCTCTCTCTCTCTCGTGAGTCGACAACGTGAGCTGGCTGTAATAATTTTCCGTTGTGGTGATGAGGTAGCGCGTCTGATATCGGCAGGGGGTGGAGGGGGGTGGGGGCGGGTGTTTTAAGGGGGGGGGGTGAGAGAGGAGGGAAGGAGGGGGGAGAGAAGGAGGGGGGGGTGAGTGAGAGACAGTGACAAACGAGTGTCGTGATTAGATTAAGCTACATCACATTACTCTCTTTTAAAATGCTTTTGTTCCCACCCCTCCCCCACTCCTCCTTGCCTGGTTCCCCTTTTTTTGTCTCTCCTTCCCTCCCCTCCTCGTCCTTACCTCCCCCCCTCTTCCTTCCCTCCCCCCCTCTTCCTTCCCTCCCCCCCTCTACCCCCCCTCTCCTCTCAGATGACGATCACACATGAATAATGGAAACGGGGGGGGGGGGGGATGGGGGGAGAGGAGGAAGAGGAGGTCGATGGGTAGAGGAGGAGAAGGTGGTGGAGGAGGGGTCGTAGGTGAGGTAGGAGGTCGTAGGTAGGGTAGGAGGGGTCGTAGGTAAGGTAGGAGGGGTCGTAGGTAAGGTAGGAGGTCGTAGGTAGGGTAGGAGGGGTCGTAGGTAAGGTAGGAGGTCGTAGGTAGAGTAGGAGGTCGTAGGTAGGGTAGGAGAGGTCATAGGTAAGGTAGGAGGTCGTTGGTAGGGTAGGAGGGGTCGTAGGTAGAGTAGGAGAGGTCGTAGGTAAGGTAGGAGGTCGTAGGTAGGGTAGAAGTCGTGGGTTGGAGAAGTCGTGGGTAGTAGAAGTCGTAGGTAGGGTAGGAAGGGGTCGTAGTGAGAGCACGGGTCGTCATGGGAGGGGGAGGGGGGGGAGGGGGCAGGTCGTGCTGTTTGAGAATCCCCTGGAATTAGTTTCAAGAGCCGAGCGAAAAGTCGGATTAGAATTTGCTTTTTGTTTTAATTAATTTGTCGAAAAAAATCTCTCCTATGCCTGACGTTTGATGCTTTAATTAATTAGATTATTATTATTATTATTATTATTGTTGTTGTTGTTGTTGTTGTTGTTGTTGTTGTTGTTTTGTTGCTGTTGTTTCTATGTTAAGTTCTTATTAATAAATTTTCATTATGCTAAAACGATGATGATGATGGGGGTGACAGACAGACAGACAGACATAGACAGACATAGACAGACAGACAGACATAAAGACAGACAGACAGACAGACAGACAGACAACAAGGTCCTAACCCTCCCCTCCAATACAATATTTTTCACCCTTCCTAATACACACGTAACACTAATGACCAATTAAGGTGAGTTAATTAGTTTACTAAATAGTTTACAACCAATTTTTTGTAACCTATTTATTGTTTACTTTGATGATTAATGTACAAGTAATGATAAAAATGATTTAGTGTTTTATCTAGCATTTAATACGACATAATGTTGGTTTAATTAGCTGATATAAAAAGGACCTCCCTCTGTTCCTCTGTTCCTCTGTTTATCTGTTCCTCTGTTCCTCTGTTCCTCTGTTCCAGCCTCCCTCCCTCTGTTCATCGAATCTGACGGATTTATGTTGTTCTTGTAATGTGACGTGTTCATCGTCAACCCAGGCCATTTCAAGAGAGAGGATAGAGTTGAAAGAGGGATCGTCAGAGGATGTAAAGAGAGAGAGAGAGAGAGAGATTTGGAAGGGGTGATAGTGTGTGTGTGTGTGTGTGTGTGTGTGTGTGTGTGTCTAAAAAACATTCTCTCTCTCTCGTGGTGTTTTCTCGTTTATGATCCAGTATAATCCCTAACATTGTCCCATTCCTAAAGTACCTTAGTGTTCGAGGTACAGTAACAACATCATAACGCCAGTGTTCCAGTAGTGCCAGTGTTCCAGTAGTGTCAGTGTTCCAGTAGTGTCAGTGTTCCAGTAGTGTCAGTGTTCCAGTAGTGTCAGTGTTCCAGTAGTGTCAGTGTTCCAGTAGTGTCAGTGTTCCAGTAGTGCCAGTGTTCCAGTAGTGCCAGTGTTCCAGTAGTGTCAGTGTTCCAGTAGTGCCAGTGTTCCAGTAGTGTCAGTGTTCCAGTAGTGTCAGTGTTCCAGTAGTGTCAGTGTTCCAGTAGTGCCAGTGTTCCAGTAGTGCCAGTGTTCCAGTAGTGCCAGTGTTCCAGTAGTGCCAGTGTTCCAGTAGTGCCAGTGTTCCAGTAGTGTCAGTGTTCCAGTAGTGCCAGTGTTCCAGTAGTGCCAGTGTTCCAGTAGTGCCAGTGTTCCAGTAGTGTCAGTGTTCCAGTAGTACCAGTGTTCCAGTAGTGTCAGTGTTCCAGTAGTGCCAGTGTTCCAGTAGTGTCAGTGTTCCAGTAGTGTCAGTGTTCCAGTAGTGCCAGTGTTCCAGTAGTGCCAGTGTTCCAGTAGTGTCAGTGTTCCAGTAGTGCCAGTGTTCCAGTAGTGCCAGTGTTCCAGTAGTGCCAGTGTTCCAGTAGTGTCAGTGTTCCAGTAGTGCCACACAGGAGTGATTCAATTTTCCACGCTACGGAATGTCAGGTTTCAGTGCCACTCATCATATCCCGTTCAGAGTCCGGTTTCCATAGTCCGGTTTTGAGAGTACAGTATCTAGAGCCCCGTTTCCAGAGTCCGGTTTCCAGGGTACGATTTCCAGGGTACGGTTTCCAGTGTGCCGAAAGTACCTACACCACGTGACGGTACAGAACACACAATCAATCTCACCCACCAGTCAGCTTTACATACTGCTGGGGCGGGGGAGAGGAGGGGGAGGGGGGAGGAGGGTGGGGGAAGGGGAGGAGGGAGGGAGGGCCTGGTTTTGGGTCTCTCCCTCCCTCCTACCTCTGTTCCTCCCCCCCCCCCCCCTCAGGCCCGGCGAGAGTGTCACAGTTGGCACTGATCCAAAGTTGGGATGGCACCAGGCACTATCCCTCACACACACTCACACACGCCGCCACAGTCAAACACACGCCGTCACACTCAAACACACGCCGTCACACTCAAACACACGCCGTCACACTCAAACACACGCCGTCACACTCAAACACACGCCGTCACACTCAAACACACATAAAAGACTTTCATTAAATGTTGTTCGCGGGAGGAGAGTCTTCCAGCGGCGGCGGGGGAAGAGGTATTAAGCGGTACTAAATGGTTTTATGCCGACGTTTACACTGATTCCTCTTTGACTCCCCCCTCCCCCCTCCCCTTCTTTCCCCCCTCCCCTCTCCCCTTCTTTCCCCCCTCCCCTTCCTTCCCCGCTCCCCTTCCTTCCCCGCTCCCCTTCCTTCCCCGCTCCCCTTCCTTCCCCCCTCCCCTTCCTTCCCCCCTCCCCTTCCTTCCCCCCTCCCCTTCTTTCCCCCTCAATTGCCTTTTTTTTGTAGAGATAGAGAAGGTGAAAGAAGATTAGAGGTAGAAGAAGAAAATTATAGTTCGGAAATTGAAGAAGTTTAGGAGGAGGTAGGAGAGGGCCGGCTGACCTTGCTGTGGGTTTGCTGAGCTAATAGTGTCTAGGGTTGTGTCATGGGTTAGTTATTGTCGTGTTTTGCTGCTGGTTGATGGGTTTTATTCTCAGGTCTCTTATGTATCTCGGCTGTGGTTCAGGTGAAGGGGTAAGGGGTATCTTTCACCTGTGACGGACCTCAGGGCTTTATTTTTGGACCACCTGTAGTTTCTCAGCTCTCTTCTTGCCTTTTCTTTCCTGGTGTTGACATGATGGGAGTAACCTGTCGTGGATATTTGCAGGCCCTTCCTCTCCCCACCTCTTCTATCCTACCCCTACCTCCCCCTACCCTGCCCTCCCTCCTCCCCTTTCCTGCCCCCCCTTCTTCCCTCTCTCCTTCACACCCTTCCCTCTTCCTCACTCCCTTCTTTCCTCCTCCATCCCTCCCCTAGCTCCATCACTCATCTCCCTACCTACCCTCCCCTCACCCTCTCCCCCCCTACCCCCTCACCCTATCCTCCCCTACCCCCCCCCCCTCTCCCCAAAGGAACTGACTCGAGTGATAGATTGTGTTTGTAAGTTAGTGAAGGCTTGTGTGTGTGTGTGTGTGTGTGTGTGTGTGTGTGTGTGTGTGTGTGTGTGACGGTGGTATTATGTGTCTCAGTAACTGGTATTAGGACTCTGACGGGTATTATGATATTTATTTACTGGTATATAATGCCTCTCTCTCTCTCTCTCGCCATTATTTCATTAATTTTCACTGACTGGGGCTAAGACAGACAGACAGACAGACAGACAGACAAGATACTGGTCATTATATCATTGGCTCTCAGTGACAGGGAGGTGACAGTCAGTACCTGGCTGTTAGGGTGTCGCTTAACAGGTAGTTGATTAATGTCTGTCCAGGTAACATCGTCTGTCTCTCCTGTCCTATATTCTGATGGACGGGGAGAGGGGATGGGGGGGAGAAGGGGGTTGATAAATTGATGGGTAGGTAATGGTTTAGACACACACACACACACACACACATACACCAGACAGACAGACAGACAGGAGATATATACTCAACATATCGTATATAATTCCTGCTATTAATATATGTAATTAACCTGTTGATTTCTTGTTTTACAGGTGAGTCAGGTGGAGGCAACAGGTGAGGTGGACGACCAATCAGTGAGTACACCTGTAATATTGTTGTATTACCTGGGATCATTATAAAGGGGTTAATGTTGTGTGTTACCTGAGATCATTATAAAGGGGTTAATTATGTTGGGTACGTCAGGCGTTGCAGTGCTCGTGGTGGCGCTTTTGTCATGGTCAGCGAACGTCAGGCGGTGTTGAGTGCTCGTGGTGGCGTTGTTGTCATAGAAAGAGTCTTATTTTTCTCGGGGTGGCGCTCAAGTGGCACTGGCCCTGCCCCTGGGGACCTTAACGCTCTCTGGTGGCACTCTTTATGGCACCCCGCCCTGGTGCCTCTCTCGTTATACCGAGGGGGGGGAGGAGGAAGAGGTTAGGAGAAGGAGGAAGAAGCTGGGGAGGAAGAGGTCGGGAGGGGGAGAATAATCCACAGATAGATGGGAGGAAGGTTTAGTGCCGGTGGTTGGGGAGATAAAGGTTAATGTGGGTGACAATTGTGGGAGATAAGTGTTGAGATACTGTGAGGTGTGGGGAGGAGTGGGGAGGTTATGGAAACGAGAGGAAGGGGATAAGATTGAAGGGAGGGGAGGAAGGGGGAATATGGGGAGAGAGAGAGAGAGAGATAATAATGATGGTGATAAGACGCTGGGAAGGCGACTATAATGTTGGAGGTGATGGTGGAGGTCCTGATGATGGAGAGAGGTGAGGGAGAGAGGTAGGGGAGGGGGTGATAGTGTGGGAGGAGTGAGGGGTGATATGATGATGAGGCATGGATGGTGATGGTGGTGATGACTGATGGTGACTGATGGTGACTGATGGTGAAGCTGGGTGATTGACACAGTATTATCGAGGAATCAAATGGCAGGTATTGACCCAGTTACCTCTCTAGTGGGTGTGTGTGTGTAGGTATGACCACACACACACACCTGACAACCTCTTTCGACCTGTCAGATAAACTCAGTCAGATTCTCCAATGTAACTTCATTTGGGTCTGACTTCACTACCCACCCGTGTAATGAGTCACCTTTGATCACCTGACAGACAGACAGGCAGATGGGATGTTGATTTTGGGTTAAATTGGCAGAAAATAAGGCTTTGATGTGTAATGTGGGAAGCGTATTGTGTAAATTGGGTGAAGTGACTCGGAACTTTGGTCTAAATTGGGTGGTGGAGGATGAAACGTCGGTGGTGGAAATTGGGTGGAGGAGATGGGAACTTTGGTGGAGGAGATGGGAACTTTGGTGGTGTAAAATAGGTAAAGTGAATTCATATATTTGCAAATTGGATGGAATAAATTAAATGGATTGTGTAAATTGACTCAAATTGGTGTTCATAGCTGGTGAAATATTCTGTTATGAGAGAGAGAGAGAGAGAGAGAGAGAGAGAGAGAGAGAGAGAGAGAGAGAGAGAGAGATTACTCTAATTAAAACATGTCAAACTATGAATAACTTAAAATAGGTAATGTGTAGGTAAATGAATTGGGGAGTATTTTAATTCTCGTCTATTTTGGTGGGAATTGGGTGACTCTTCCCCACACCCACAAACACCCACAATTTCCCACACAAACACCCTGACAGACCCTTCGACACACACACACACACACACAAACCATCCACCCACCACCACCCACCCATCCACCACCCCACCCACCCACCCACCCTAAGCGTTAACTATCCGTAAATCATTTGCATAATTCACCTGGGTACAGAAATACACATATGATATAACAGGTAACATTCTGTACCCATTAATAAGCATATTGACGACCTATATTGAGCTGTATTTTATTGTATTATTTTGTACCTGGAAATACCTGTCATGATACCTGGAGTACCTGTAATTTAAAGGGATACTTCTTGTTGCAGGTGTTTCAATTACTAGGGTTATTAATCACCGTTGGTTAGGTTAAATTAGTCATCTTTTTTAACATTGTCCAATTTTAACCTTTCAGTAAATGTCGACCCCAAAATATTTTACAATTACATTAGTTTTTATTTATTTATTTTATTGCAACGGTGTGTGTGTGTGTGTGTGTGTGTGTGTGTGTGGTGTGTGGGGTGTGTGTGTGTGTGTGTGTGTGTGTGTGTGGGTGTGTGTGGGTGGGGGTGTGTGTGTGGGTGTGTTAGTGTGTGTGTGTGTGGGTGGGGGTGTGTGTGTGGGTGTGTGTGTGTGTGTGTGTGTTATGGTGTTAGTGGCGGTTCATCATGCCCGCTATAGTGGAGTTTAAATTTAGTTAATGGCGAGGATAGCGAAAGGTGGTAACATATTTTGGATGGTCGCTCGTGCAGGCTGACCTAGTTACCACCATTAACCACCACCATTATTACCACCATTACTACCACCACCACCACTACCACACCACCACCACCACCCCCCCACCACTACCACCACCACCCCCCTCACCCTTCCCAGGCTAAAATTTTCCTGCTCTCTCTCTCTCTCTCTCTCTCTCTCTCTCTCTCTCTCTCTCTCTCTCTCTCTCACACGGCAGCACAGTTGATAAAGGGACATACGTGACGCCAATACCTTCCTTTTATTTATTTTTTATGTACATGTGTCCGATTTTTTCCTTTTTTTTTAATTTTTTTTATTTTATTTTTTTTGTTAGAAATTAAAAAAAAAACAAAACTGAATTTCCACTGAGCCATTTTGGTGTGTTAACCTCTACTGTGCCTCGCCCTTATGGCTCTGTGTGTGTCGACAGGAATAGTGTTCATATGACCCCTCACTTCCTTCCTTCCCTCACTCCTCACTAGGTAGATATATCCATTGTTTTTTTTTTTCGCCTTTGAATTGACATGAATGGAATTTGATCTTTTATTGTCTGGTTTAAATGATGAGAGGGAGAGGTCAGGGGGATGAGAGGGCAGGGGTGAGAGGGATGAGAGGGCAGGGGTGAGAGGGATGAGAGGGTAGGGGTGATAGGGATGAGAGGGCAGGGGTGAGAGGGATGGGTGGGAGGGATGAGAGGGTAGGGGTGAGAGGGATGTAAGGAAGGGGTGAGAGGGATGGGTGGAAGGGGTGGGAGGGATGAGAGGGCAGGGGTGAGAGGGATGAGAGGGCAGGGGTGAGAGGGATGAGAGGGTAGGGGTGAGGGATGAGAGGGTAGGGGTGGGAGGGATGAGAGGGCAGGGGTGAGAGGGATGGGTGGGAGGGATGAGAGGGCAGGGGTGAGAGGGATGAGAGGCAGGGTGAGAGGGATGAGAGGGCAGGGTGAGAGGATGGTGGGAGGGATGAGAGGGTAGGGGTGAGAGGAATGTAAGGAAGGGGTGAGAGGGATGGGTGGGAGGGATGAGAGGGTAGGGGTGAGAGGAATGAGAGGGTAGGGGTGAGAGGGATGAGAGGGTAGGGGTGAGAGGAATGTAAGGAAGGGGTGAGAAGGATGGGAGGAAGGGTTGAGAGGGAAGTGAGAGGGATGTCTCTCCTTTCCCTCTTTTCCTCTTCCATCATCTGCTATCTCTTCAACTCCCTTCCACTTCCTCATTCTCCTCTTCTCCATGCTTCCTCTTGCCTTCCTTCCTTCCCCCTCCCTCCCTCCCCCATCCCACCCCCTCCTCCCCCCCCCATCCCACCCCCCTCCTCCCCCAGCATCTACAGTCTCCACCACATTACTCCGCCATCTTGAGAGACCTCGGGGGGGGGGGAAGGGTTACAGGTCTGCTCATGCCAACTATAGCGTAATCCAATCGTTGGTATGAGGTTTAATTGGGTCGTTTCTCACCTGCCCAATTACCCACAAGGTGTCCGAGTGTTTGGTGTGGCCGGAAATTGGTGCTGAGAGAGAGAGAGAGAGAGAGAGAGAGAGAGAGAATTAAAAAAATCCTTAATATTAATCCTATAATCTCCTATCAGATAAGTGAAGAAAGGTAAGATAGCCTAAAGAAAAGTTTGAAGAGAAAGTTTGAAAGTTTGGGGTAAGTTTCCCTTCATGTGTAGGTAAGAGGAAAGTTTTTCTTGTTCGTTCATAAAAGTTTAGCAAAGGAGTTTTTCATTTGCAAATTATGGTCCCCGTGTGCGCTGAGGTGTTTTGGCGGGGACGTTACTTTTGTCTTTGTGTTTTTCTTTTGTTTTGGCGGGAATTTTTGTTTATTGTTTTGGCGGGATTTTTTGTTTATTGTTTTTATTTGTTTTGGCGGGAAATAATTAGGTGTTTTGTTTATCTCTTTCCAGTCATCCTTCTCCTATCTCTCTCTCTCTTCCTTCCTTCCTCCCTCCTCTGCCTACCCCTTCCATTACCATTCCCTCCTTTTCTATCACCCTTCCCTTTACTATGACCCTCCCCTCACCTTCCCTCCTTCCCCTTCTATCACCTTCCTTCCCATCATCTTCCCTCCCCCTCCCATCATCTTCCCTCCTTCCCCTTCCATCACATCCCATCAACCTAATCCCACTATTCCTTACAGATTAATTAGCCCAATCTCTCATCACCCCCCCCTCCCTCCACCCTCTCCCTCCTGCCCCCCCTCCCTCCTCCTTCCCTCCCTCCTGTCCTCCTTTCCTACCTTCCCTCCTCCCCACCTCCTCTCTTCCTTCTTCTCCCCCCCTTTAATACCCTCCACCTGTTCCTCTCTCTACCTACTCAATCAATCACCCTCTCCCTTCCCCCCCTCTCTCCCCCCCCTCCCCCTACCCCCCTCCCCCTCTCCGTGGGAATAGGACCATATGCTCAAACTCTCGTAAATAATTGTGTTGTTTTTACCTTAACTTACGATAAAAAAAAAATATACCCTGACGACCCTTTTAGAATATATCCTTTACCCCTCGTCTCTTCTGCACTCTGATCCCTGATACTTGGTTCCTGACACCTGATACTTGGTTCCTGACCCCTGATACTTGGTTCTGACACCTGATACTTGGTTCTGACCCCTGATACTTGGTTCTGACCCCTGATACTTGGCTCCTGATACTTGGTTCTGACACCTGATACTTGGTTCCTGACCCCTGATACTTGGTTCCTGACCCCTGATACTTGGTTCTGACACCTGATACTTGGTTCCTGACCCCTTAAACTTGGTTCCTGACCCCTGATACTTGGTTCTGACACCTGATACTTGGTTCCTGACCCCTGATACTTGGTTCCTGACCCCTGATACTTGGTTCTGACACCTGATACTTGGTTCCTGACCCCTGATACTTGGTTCCTGACCCCTGATACTTGGTTCCTGACCCCTGATACTTGGTTCTGACACCTGATACTTGGTTCCTGACCCCTGATACTCGGTTCCTGACCCCTGATACTCGGTTCCTGACCCCTGATACTTGGTTCTGACACCTGATACTTGGTTCCTGACCCCTGATACTTGGTTCCTGACCCCTGATACTCGGTTCCTGACCCCTGATACTTGGTTCTGACACCTGATACTTGGTTCCTGACCCCTGATACTCGGTTCCTGACCCCTGATACTCGGTTCCTGACCCCTGATACTCGGTTCCTGCCTCTACCTGGTGAGAGAGAGAGAGAGAGAGAGAGAGAGAGAGAGAGGTGGGGGTATATCAGGTAGACACACGTAAGGAAGCCACACACACACACACACACACACACACACACACCTGTAAGTAAATATTTCATGCTTAATGCAACACTTTCCTTCCCTCACGGTGCTCACGTAAACATTAAACCACTTTATTCCTCATCTTTCTTCCCTCTTCTCGTTCCTCCTTCATTCGTACCTTTTTTTAATCTTGTATTTTCTTTCCCATCTTCGTTTTTTTTTTGTTTCCTGTTGTTTTTCTTCTTTTGTTTTATTGATTCTTTTTTTTATCTGATTATATGACTGCTCTCTCTCTCTCTCTCTCTCTCTCTCTCTCTCTCTCTCTCTCTCTCTCTCTCTCTCTCTCTCTCTCTCTCTCTCTCTCTCTCTCACCTGTGTACCACCCGCCATTTTCCCTTGTTTATGGACGCTGTAATCGCAAACTTCCAACATGGTCTTCCTCTTCCCCCTCCCCTCCTCTTCCCCCTCCCCTCGTCTCCCCCTCCCCTCCTCTCCCCCCTCCCCTCGTCTCCCCCTCCCCTCCTTCCCCTCTCTTCACCTTATTCTACCCTTCCCCTTTCTTCTCTCCCTCCACCCTTTCCCTTCTTCCTCTTTCTTACCCCTTTCCTTCTCCCTCCCCCCCCCCTTCTCCTCACACCTCTATGTCTCTTTCTTTCCTCGATTATCTCACTATTATCATATTTTCTCTCACTTCCCTTCTTTAATCTCCCTCTCTTCTATCTCTTTTTCCCCTCACGTCTCCTTATCTCTCACAGTTTGGAGAGATAAGTGGGGTGACATGGAGGAGATAGGAGGGGGGGAGGAGGGGGAGAGGAGGAGGGGGAAGAGGAGGAGGGGGAGAGGAGGAGGGGGAGAGGAGGAGGGGAAGGAAATTGATGATGAGGAAGACAAGAAATTTCAGGAGATGGAAGAGGAAGAGAGAGGAAACTGGAGGAACTTGATAACGAGGGAAGAGGAGGGGGGAGGGGGTTAAGGAGGGGAGGAAGGGGGTTAAGGAGGGGAGAAAAGGGGTTAAGGAGGGGAGGAAAGGGGTTTAAGGGGGAAGAGTTAAGGAGGGGGAGGAAGGGATTTGAGGGGGAAGGAGGAGTTAAGTAAGCAGGGGGAGGAAGGGGGTTAAGTAGGGGGAGAAGAAAGGGGGAAGATTTAGGTTGGCCAGTTTTTTTAAGTAGGGGGCAAGCGGTGAGGTAAACACTGAAGATGGTCAATCATGTGCTGAGAGAGAGAGAGAGAGAGAGAGAGAGAGAGAGAGAGAGAGTGTAGCCTCTGTAGCCGTAAAGCGTCTCTCTCTCTCTCTCTCTCTCTCTCTCTGGGTTCTGCTGACGACACGGTGTTTAGAACCTGTTAAATGGGTGATAGAACCGTGGAAGGAAGGAAGGTTCTTTTTGATATGGTTCGCGGTTCTCAAAGTTAACGAACAGGTAGAGAGAGAACCTTTGAGTTGGGTTCTACTTTAGGTGGATAGATTTTAGAACCAAGGAAATATAGAACCAGGAGTATAGATGCGGTTCTATTGAGAGTTAAGAACCACGGAAGTATCGTTCATAGAACTACTGAGAGAGGGGGAAGGGGAGAGGGGGAAGGGTAGAGGGGTGGTGGTGGGGGGGAGTAAATAGAACCGTGTGTAACTAGCGGTTCTACATTGTTTATATTGTCCCTTGAACGAGTGTACAAGTGTCGTAACCCTGAACTTACTGCCCCCCCCCCCCCCCCTCTCCTCCCCCCCCCCCCATCCCTTCTGTTTACCTGGAGTAGTCTCTCTCTCTCTCTCTCTCTCTCTCTCTCTCTCTCTCTCCATGACTGTCGCATCGAGTCAAATTAGTGGCACTGGCGGCTCTTGGTCCTGGACAGTGGCACTCTAGGGAGGGAGAGAGAGAGAGAGAGAGAGAGATCAAAGAGAACGTATTTGCAGGTCCCAAGATACGTAGGGGAGACTTCACTAGACTGTCCTGCCAGGGAGTTACTGACTCAAAGTAATCATAGTTTGGCTCTGTTCAGTGTCGTCTTTTCCCGCTAGTTTTTATATTTTATGTATTTTTTGTGGGAAAGGTGTGAAAGTATATGTTTTTAACCCCATCAGTGACTTTGGGAGGATATATAAGTGTTTGTTTGTCTGTGTTTGTTACGTTGCTGGAGTTTGGTAAGTGATCGTCTTTTGTTTGTTTTTGTTTTTCTTAATATTTGTTGTTGTTTTTTATGTTTGCTTATGTGTTTTTTTTAGTTTTGTTTGTTTTTGTTTGTTTTTTGTTTACCTTTACTGGAAATTCGTCTCTCGTCTTTACAAAGAAAATCGAACTCTTCCCACCGCAGTGTTTGGAGGGGGGTCTTAGAAATTCATGCTCTGTGTGTGTGTGTGTGTGTGTGTGTGTCCAGGTAACAAACACTGGCCGGTAGTAGACTTGTTGATACACCCTGGCTCCTCACGGCGGGGTTTATAAGGAGTAGTTTGTGTGTTGTTGTGTCGGGGTAAACGGCCGTAATTATCAACTTTGTTTATCTTTTGCGTTATGGCGAGTACCATTTGTCTGTGGAGGCACGACGCAGCTGAAGGGTGTCCTTGGACGTACGACGCAGCTGCAGGGTGTCCGTGACGGCACGACGCAGCTGCGGGGTGTCCGTGGCGACACGACGCAGCTGCAGAGTATCCGTGGCGGCACGACGCAGCTGCAGTGTCCTTGGAGGCACGACGCAGCTGCAGGGTGTCTGTGGTGGCACGACGCAGCTGCAGGGTGTCCGTGGCGGCACGACGCAGCTGCAGGGTGTCCGTGGCGGCACGACGCAGCTGCAGGGTGTCCGTGGCGGCACGACGCAGCTGCAGGGTGTCCGTGGCAGCACGACGCAGCTGCAGGGTGTCCGTGGTGGCACAACGCAGCTGCAGGGTGTCCGTGGCGGCACGACGCAGCTGCAGGGTGTCCGTGGCAGCACGACGCAGCTGCAGGGTGTCCGTGGCGGCACGACGCAGCTGCAGGGTGTCCGTGGCGGCGGCGGAGTGTATCCTCAGTGTTGTGGTGGTGGCCGGGAGGAGCACTGGGGCGCGGGCGGCGGGAAGCTATATACACGCCAGGGCGACACCCAGGTCCTCACGACACACACAAGGACCTCTCTAGCACCACGTACATGTCCACTTGCACTACATGTACTGTCTCTCCCCCTACGGACGTCTACCCGAGTCTCCCTCCCACCTTAAAGTACAACAAAAGGTGAAAATAAGTTGGTAGACCAAGGATGTGGTCAGTGGCAGCAATATCAAGGATGTGGTCGGTGGCATCAGTACCAAGGATGTGGTCGGTGGCACCGGTAGTGTGAACCCCCCCCCCCCCTCCCCTCGCACCCCATACAGTGATCGCATTTATATGGACTATCAAAAGCCTATGCTGACCTCACTGATGGCAAACTAACACAAGAGATTAATAGTGGTAAATGGTGTTTGTTTACTTCTCTCAAATGTGACTCGTAATTATGGGTTATAAGTAAACAATATAACCTGGATGATTTGTTGTTGTTCAGCTTAGGTGTTGTGGTGGTGACTCAAGTTGATGAGCAGAGAAACACGTGAGGAATTGGAGATGAGGTGAGAAATACGTCAGAAATTATTGACAAACAGAGAAATACGTCGGAAATTGGTAAAAAGCTGAGAGATAGGTCAGTAATTGGAGATAAGCTGATAAATACGTCAGAAATTATTGATAAACAGAGAAATACGTCAGAAATTATTGATAAACTGAGAAATACGTCAGAAATTATTGATAAACTGAGAAATACGTCAGAAATTGAAGATAAACTTAGAAATTAACGTCAGAAATTATTAATGAACTGAGAAATTATTTAGAAATTGGAGATGCATAAGTAAAGACCCAGAACACTTATTAATGACAGGGTAATTAACACAGCAATTAGTGAGCAGTTAAGGCAGAGATGATGATGACGTTTGTGACCAAGAGAGAAGTTAGCATCAGTCAACCCCTGCAGTGTGTGTTGTGGTGTGTGTGTGTTTGTGTGTTTGTGTGTGTGATATACTAGTGGTGTATGTATGTGTATGTATGTATGTATGTATGTTAGTCAGAGAGTCGCGATGGTCACTTCATCTCCAGAGAAGACGATGCATTGCGGAGGTGGAAGAGGCTGCTGGTGGTGGAGGAGCCAACTGACGCAGGTGGTAGCTACTGCAGCCCTCCCGACAACACTCCTCCTCCCGTCCTCCTCCCCCCTTCCTTCCCGCTTCGGATAATGAACTGTCAAGTGATAGCGTGGAGTGACGGTCGATCTTGTTGCTGATAGCGAAGAACTTGCCGTGGCCTGGAAGGGGAGTTACCGTCCACCACTCATTTACCTTTACCTGTCGAGTTTTAAAAGGATTGAGTGACTTTTGACGGAATCGAGTGACATTTAATGGGATTGAGTGACATTTGATGGGATTGAGTGACATTTTAGAGAATTGAGTGACATTTGATGGGATTGAGTGACATTCTAGACAATTGAGTGACATTTGATGGGATTGAGTGACATTTTAGAGAATTGAGTGACATTTGATGGAATTGAGTGACATTCTAGACAATTGAGTGACACTTTGGAAACACATTTGGATTGGGAACATTATTTTTACGTCAACAAAGGTATAAAAGTGACATTGGAAACTCATTTATACTGGAAACAATTTCTATCAACAACGGAAACACAAAAAACAGAGTAAAATTTTGACTCCTGGGGAAATTTTCTTATTAATAAATGCAGAGGAAAAAGATGAAGTGACATTTGGAAAGACAACTACACTGGGGAAACAATTCTAACTCTAAACAAATGCAGATTAAGATGAAATTGTGATATGCTAGGGAAACTTCTCTAAATCTGCAGGGGAAAAAAATACAGAAAAGACTGAAGTGCAGGGAATTTTTTTGTTTATATAATTCCCTAAAAAATAACAATATGGAACTAGTCCAATATAAACTGGAGTAATATATTGATGACGGCTATATTATTTGTTTCCAATATGGGATAACATTATGGATTGGAAATTGTGTTGGGGGAGAGAAATATCCCCGTAGTAGGGAATAAATCACATCTATAATACCCCGTAAAAAAAAATAGTCTATATAATATGACATAAGAGTGTGGAAGACATATTAGAACAGCTACTATAATATGGCCTAAGACGCTTCCAAAAGGTGTAGTACGTGTTTGATAAGGACTGAAAACTGACTAAAAAATCCTACACTGCCAAGGGTACACAGAGAGACAGAAATATACAGACAGACACTCAGACTGTCTTGGTATGAGGAACGCGCCGTCTGAGTTGATGTGACGGGTGTGTGGCGGGCGTGTGTGTGTGTGTCTGGGGGTGGCTGCTGTATCGAGACGGGCGGCTGTGGGCGGTTGTGGGCGGGCAACGATGAGGAAGTGGAGTCATAGGAAAGACGGATTCTTTAGGAAGTGAGTATTGTAATTTTACCTACATACATACATACATACATACAAACATACATACATACATACATACAAACATACATACATACATACATACATACATACATAGTTCTTAGTAATACATTGTCTCTCTTGTTTTTAATTGATCTATTCGTGTATTTTGGAGTTACTGAAGAGTTAAATGATGATTATTAGGATTATATTTATGTGCGTGTATTTAACGTTGATTTTAAACAGGTGTGAATGTTAATTAGGCACAGGTGTGGGTACAGGTAAGTTTGGGTTAATTGTTGTAGTAGACGTTAATTAAGAGAGGGACACACCTTGAATATTCATCACACCTGAGGAGGAAGAGTAGGAGGAGGAAGAGGAGGAGGAGTAGCAGGAAGAGGAGGAGGAATCGCCCCATTTCTCTCCCCTTCCCTTTCCTTCTTCCCCCTTATATGCCCTTCTCCCCTTTTATTCCCCTTTCCCCCTTTCCAATTCCTCCATAATCTTCTTCTCTTTCCTCTCTCCCTTTTTGTCCCATCCCTCCGCTTCCAGTCTTCACCATTCTCTCCCCATCCCCCTTCCTCCCTCTTCCTCTCTCCCATTCCCTCTTACTCTTCTCCCATACTCCTTTCGTCTCCCATTCCCCATACTCCTCTCCCCTCCCATTCCCTTCCCATCCACTCCCACCATCACAGGTAAACGCTCAGGTAGAATCCCCTTCAGGTAAATTGAAGGTGTGGGTACAGGTCTTACGAGAGCTTTAGACCAAGTGAGCGAACCTTGACTAACACGCGGATTCGGACTCCCAAACCGAAGCCGTAAGCCGAATCCGATACCGAATCTGAACCCGAATCCGGAGCCGATTTTTTTTGCATTATGATTTCGTGGTTTAGGTTAGATTAGGTTAGATTAGGTTACTTTAGGTTATCGACTTCTCTGCAACATATTCCGGCCCTTGCAATATAGTGATCATCTTGCAGTATGGTGAGGCTCCTGCAAGATATAGTGGCCACCGTGCAACATGTTCCCTAGTACCTGCAACAGTGTGACGATCTTGCAACATGTTGAAGTTAGTGATCCATGTTTAGCGACAAGCTCCCAACACGAGGAACTTGGTGAATAATAACACGGGGTCCAGGGGATGGTGCCAAGCTGTGGGGTGCCAAGCTGGGTGCCAAGCTGTGGGGTGCCAAGCTGGGTGCCAAGCTGTCGGGGTGTTAATACGTGGGGTGCCAAGTTGGGTGTTACGCTGTGGGGTGCCAAGTTGTGGGGTGCCAAGTTGTGGGGGCCAAGCTGGGTGCCAAGCTGTGGGGTGCTAAGCTGAGGAGTGCCAGTTCGGATAGTTGGGGTGATGAGCGAGGCGACAGATAAGCTGTGTTCCCTGGTGGAGTTTCCGGAAATTAACTCTGACTGTGTGTGTGTGTGTGTGTGTTGTGGGTTATGCTACGTATGTCGTATGTTGGTTTCTAATAACAATAATAACGATAATAATAATAACAATAATAATAATAATAACAAAAACAACGAAAAGAATAACAAACAGCAACAACAACAACAACCCAAAATACAACCAAGGAATCAATACAAACACACATACATACATACACACACACACATCTATACACACACATACATACACATACAAACAAACAAACAAACAAACAAACATACATACATACATACAAACAAACATACATACATACATACATACATACATACTTGGTTGAATTCGGATGGGCCAATCTGTGAGGGGGGAATTCCCGGACCAGCCCATCAGGTAAAGAAATGAAGGTGATTTACTGATGGACTCCCCTGCTGGTAATACTAAGGCTGGGGGGTCGTCTGAATATGTGATGTGTATATTATCAATGTTAAGTAGGGTTTGGTAGGGGCTGAGTGTATGTGTGTGTGGGGGGTATGTATGTATGTATGTATGTATGTAATTAGACTAGTTTGTATGGGTGTGTGTTTTATGTACGTACACACACACACACACGTACATACACAATGAAAAAAATTATTATTATTATTACTATTATTATTATTATTACTATTACTATTATTATTATTATTATTATTATTATTATTATTATTACTACTATTACTATTATTATTACTATTATTACTATTATTACTATTATTAAGAACCTCCTAATTAAAACACCTTGATATTTAACCTTTCCGACAATGAAGACGAAAATAATAATACACACCTATTAATTATATGATCATTTGATTATATACCTGTCAATATTTACATACGACACCTGATAAATGTTTACAAAAATCACATAAATAAATTGATGCATTTATTGATTGTGATGGTGATTTTATTCTCCAGGTAACGTGATTGATAAGGTGTGTGGGGGGCGGGGGAAGTAATTACCCTCACCTGTGATGTTTGTAGGTGAGAATGTTTATGTTTTATTTGTTTATTAATCTGTTTTTTTGTTCGTTATCTGTGTTAATTTATAGGTGGAGGTGTGTGTTTGTTTGTGTCTGTCTGTGTTTATTTGTGCGTTATCTCTCTCTCTCTCTCTCTCTCTCTCTCTCTCTCACACACATTGGACAAGTCTCAACTCTGGATATGACAGAAGCAATTTAAATTTTCCTCATCGAGTCGTCCTTCAAGTCTGAGGCTGAAGTTTGGAGAGGTTGAGGTAAGCCTTCATTAACCTTTGACTAAATGACCTAAGCCAGGGTTAATTACCTAGTTAATGATGCCATAATTCAGGTCAGTATATGATCGTTTACCTTCGACTCGTTTCAATGGGATAATGTGGGTTTATCTTAAGTTGGGTTTTGTTTTGGTTTTATTCCAAGTTCGGTTCGCGTGTAGGTGTTGATAGTGGGGTTATCTTAAGTTGGGGTTTGTTTTGGTTATATTCCAAGTTGGGTTATCTTAAGAGAAATATATTAAATATATCATATGACAGCAGCTTCATCCTTCTTTCCTCTCCTCGTCTCCTCCTCTTCTCTCCTCTCCTCGTCTCCTCCTCTTCTCTCCTCTCTTTCTTCCTCGTCATCCACTTTAATTATACCTTTCTTTGTCCTCAGTATTTTCCCTCCCTCCCTCTCTCCCTGTCTCTCCCTCTCTCTCCCTCTCCCTCCCTCTCCCTCCGTCTCCCTCTCCCTCTCTCCCTCCCTCTCCCTCCCTCTGAGACTTCTATCATCATATTGGGTTCAGAATTTCGCCTTGAATATTATGATTGACAGTAGTGGTGATAGTGGTGGTGGTGATAGTGGTGGTGGTGATAGTGGTGGTGGTGATAGTGGTGGTGGTGATAGTGGTGGTGGTGGTGGTGATAGTGGTGATAGTGGTGGTGGTGGTGATAGTGGTGGTGGTGATAGTGGTGGTGGTGGTGATAGTGGTGGTGGTGATAGTGATGAAAATAGTGGCACTGTGAGGACGAAAGTGATGATAGTGATAAAATAGTTACTGAAGACGCCTAATGGTGAAGGGGAGGGGAGGGGTGGCGCAGGGGGGGTGAGTTATGGGGTGGTGGTGTAATGGGTGACTGTAAGGAAAGGCTAATGGGAAGGGGGGGGGTGTTAAGTGAAAGTAATGGGTATTTATTCTCTCTCTCTCTCTCTCTCTCTCTCTCTCTCTCTCTCTCTCTCTCTCGTATTCCACCTGACCTGACCTCCTCAACTTTGACATTTGACCCCCCTCCCTCCTCCTGGGTCAGTTAAAGGTAGAGCCTCTGTTTGAGAGAGAGAGACAAGTTAGATTATATCATTATTTAGTACCATATTTTCTCTCTTCTCTACGTTATCTCTCACAATATCTCTCACTATCTCTATCTATCTCTCACGAATATAAATTATATCTCTCACTTTTTATCTCTCTCTCTCTCTCTCTCTCTCTCTCTCTCTCTCTCTCTCTCTCTCTCTCTCTCAAATCACAGACATCTAGAATCAATCTCTCCCTCCCACCCCCCCTCTCCCTCCTACCCTCACCTCTCCCTCCCTCCCTCCCACCCCCCTCTCCCTCCTACCCTCACCTCTCCCTCCCTCCCTCCCAACCCTCCCTCTCTTCCATCTTCATCAACGCACTCTCTTCCATCTTCATCAACGCACTCTCACACACACACACACACACACACACACACACTTACTCTGATAGGTCTCTTGTATCGTTCTTGTAGCTGGGGCTCCTTCCTCTCTCTCTGATTGAGGGTAGGGTAGGGTAGGGTAGGTTAGGGTAGGGTAGGGTTGGGTAGGGTAGGGTAGGGTAGGGTTGGGTTGGGTAGGGTAGGGTAGGGTAGGGTTGGGTTGGGTAGGGTAGGGTAGGGTAGGGTAGGGTTGGGTTGGGTTGGGTTGGGTAGGGTAGTGTAGGGTAGGGTAGGGTAGCTTAGGGTAGGGTAGGGTAGGGTAGGGTTGGGTTGGGTTGGGTTAGGGTAGGGTAGGGTAGGGTAGGTCCACTAAAGAACCTCTTTTCCCCTTCCCCTCATCCCTCCCCCTTCCATTCGCCCCCCCTTCCCCCCTCCCCACCATGAAAACTTCCCGATAAACAATGAACAGAACAACGGGCGATAACAGACGAGGGAGTGAAGGCTTAGAAGGAGGGAAGAACATCAAAGAGCTGATAAACGGAGGAAGCAGGAAGAATGCGATTAGTCACGAGTATGAAGATAATTACCTCCTGAAGTAGTTAATGAGAGAGAGAGAGAGAGAGAGAGAGAGGGAGAGAGAGAGAGAGAGAGAGTCATTGTTTACGTGTTGTTGGCCTTTTTTGGGAGAGGTAGTGTGTGTTATGTCCCTGTTGCACGGTAAAGTCCTCTACTCCTGGGACTCTGATTGGCTGGTGGTGAGATGGTGTGGCTCTGTGGAGGTGAGTTAGATGGTGTGGCACTGTAGAGGTGAGTTAGATGGTGTGGCACTGTAGAGGTGAGTTAGATGGTGTGGCACTGATGGTGTGGCACTGTGTTGTTGAGTTAGATAATATAACACTGGTATCGAATTAAATGATGCTGCCACAGGTAAATGAGTCAGGCACTGTGGCACTATAATAACATGGCACTAGTGTCAGGTAGGGCCAGGTAAGGGACCCCCCAGCAGACAGGTAACACCAGGTTAGGGACGCTACAGGTGATCGTGTCAGCTGGGAGTATAATGCGTGTGGAGAGTGTGGTGTTACCTTTAATCTCCGTTGGTGGTAACTTTAGCCCATTTAGAGAGAGAGAGAGAGAGAGAGAGAGAGAGAGAGAGAGAGAGTCTAGCGTTTTGTTATTGTTTTAATCGTTTGTTGTTTGTGTGCTCTCTCTCTCTCTCTCTCTCTCTCTCTCTCTCTCTCTCTCTCTCTCTCTCTTTATTTCCTTCCTATCGCTCCCTCTTCCTGCCTCTCCCTTCCTGTCCCCTACTTCCCCTCTCTGCCCCCTTCCCTTCTCCACCATCTCCCCCACCCTGCCCTCCTTCCTTACCTCTCTTCCCCCCCCCTCCTCCCTTTCCCCCCCTCCTCCCTTTCCCCCCTCCTCCCTTCCCCCCCTCCACTAATGAGGTGACCAATGCCAGACCAGCACCAACAACCTGACCTTAATTAGACACAATATATTGGCACGGGGGAGAAGGGTCGTGGCTGAAGGTCACTTCAGGGGGGATTAGGGTCACTTCAGGGGGGATAAGGTCACTTCAGGGGGGAATAAGGTCACTTCAGGGGGGGATAAGGTCACTTCAGGGGAGATAAGGTCACTTCAGGGGAGATAAGGTCACTTCAGGGGGGAATAAGGTCACTTCAGGGGAGATAAGGTCACTTCAGGGGGGAATAAGGTCACTTCAGGGGGGGATAAGGTCACTTCAGGGGAGATAAGGTCACTTCAGGGGAGATAAGGTCACTTCAGGGGGGAATAAGGTCACTTCAGGGGAGATAAGGTCACTTCAGGGGGGAATAAGGTCACTTCAGGGGGGAATAAGGTCACTTCAGGGGGGGATAAGGTCACTTCAGGGGAGATAAGGTCACTTCAGGGGAGATAAGGTCACTTCAGGGGAGATAAGGTCACTTCAGGGGAGATGAGGTCACTTCAGGGGGGGATAAGGTCACTTCAGGGGAGATAAGGTCACTTCAGGGGAGATAAGGTCACTTCAGGGGAGATAAGGTCACTTCAGGGGAGATAAGGTCACTTTACAAGGGACTGGGTATGAATAGACAGACACTGATATTGACACTTCTTTTTCATCTTCCTCCTCCTCCTCTCCTCCTCCTCTCCTCCTCCTTTTCTCTCCTCCTTCCCTTCTCTCCCTTCCTTCTCCTCCTCCACCTACGTTTATCGCATTCCTTCTCCTTTACCTCTTCCTCCTTTACCACCACCACTTCCTCCTCTCCCCCTCCTCTTCCTTCCCCCTCTCCTCCCCCTCCTCTTCCTCCCCTCCTCTTCCTCCCCTCTTCTTCATCTTAGCTAGGAGTTATCCCAAGGTAATATGAAATAGTCTCAGGGTGGAATTATTGCCTGAAGAGAGAGCCGGCCCAAAATTTACACACTTACCCGAATGAAAAGTATGCAAATTATTTTAAGTATGCAAATTATTTTACTTTTTTCTGCGGTAAAATAGTGTGGAAAGTAATGAAATAGAGTGAAACATTGTGGACTATAGTGTGAAAGTAGTAGTTAGTTAAAAAGTAGTGAAAAATAGTGAAAAGTTGTGAATAATAGTGAAAAGTTGTGAATAATAGTGAAAAGTTGTAAATAGTAGTGAAAAGTTGTGAATAGTAGTGAAAAGTTGTGAATAATAGTGAAAAGTTGTGAATAGTTGTTGAAAATAGTGAAAAATATTGTAAAAGTAGTGAAAAAATGGACAAATTTGTGAAAAAAAGAGGAAATCTGAAGAAAAAAATAGTTAAAAATAATGAAAAATAGAATAGAATAGTGAGATAGAGTTAGGTTCATTATTAGGTTAGGTCAGGTTAGGTTAGGTTAGTTTTTCCCCTACGTGGTCTCGTCTCTTTAGGGGTAAACTGGTGCTGGTGGGGGAAAAGGAGAGGTTCGCGTGACGTGGGCAGGGAAATTTTCTTAAGATGCTGTACGTTTTGGTGGGGATTTTTCTCTGTACCCTGAGTTATTGGTGGGGATTTTTCTGTATACTCATTGTTTGTGGGGAAATTTGCTTACCCATTTTACCTGTTGGCGGGGAATTATCCTGAGTCTCTGATGACGGGGGGGAAAAAAGTCGTGGTTTATTCCCCGCCAGGCAAGATGGAGAGTCTAAAGCTCCCCCACAGTAAACACTCCGGCTTTTAATTTTTCCCTACATTTTCCCTGAGAGAGAGAGAGAGAGAGAGAGAGAGAGAGAGAGAGAGAGAGAGAGAGAGAGAGACAACACAGACCCCCACAACAGAAACAGCCGGCTATTTAAAAAAAACGCCCAAATTAAAATGCCGGGAACTAGTTGGCTCTCCCGGTTAAATAGCGACCACACTAATAACCGCAATAATTATAACATATGAAGCGAAATACCTCCTCTTACTATATCTTACCTGGCCATTAAGGTCTACCAGGTGTATTATATGATGTTTTACCCTGGAATACACCGTATATATCAAATTCAGGCGGTAGAGTGTAGTGTATTCGCTATATTTCGCTATATTTTACTATATTTCACTATATTTCGCTATATTTCGCTATATTTTACTATATTTCACTATATTTTACTATATTTCACTATATTTTACTATATTTCGCTATATTTTACTATATTTCGCTATATTTTACTATATTTCGCTATATTTTACTATATTTCGCTATATTTTACTATATTTCGCTATATTTCGCTATATTTCGCTATATTTTACTATATTTCGCTATATTTTACTATATTTCGCTATATTTTACTATATTTCGCTATATTTCGCTATATTTTACTATATTTCGCTATATTTTACTATATTTCGCTATATTTCGCTATATTTTACTATATTTCGCTATATTTTACTATATTTCGCTATATTTCGCTATATTTCGAATTAAGACGTTGCTATGGAGACCGTCTTGGGGCTGAGTTGCCAGTTTAATGCTTTTTTTTTGTTTTTGTCTTTCATTTATTTGTTTATATATTTTCCTGTTTGTTTATTAATTTATTTGTTGCTAATTATTGTTTATTATTGTTTTTTAAGGAATTATATAGGTTATCCTCGTTGCCATGGAAACTTTAGAGTACAGTTGCCAGTTTTTGTTTTTATTTTCCTCTCGCCTCTGTTCATAAGATATTTACATGTAGTCGCGACGCTAATGGCTCCCAGAGATGGATGGGCAGGTGGTAGTTAGGTTAGGTTGAGTTACAGGTCAGGTTAGGTTAGAAGTCAGGTTTGGTTAGAGGTCAGGTTTGGTTAGAGGTCAGGTTAGGGAGAGGTTAGGTTAAGGACAAATTAGATTAGGTTAACTCACATAAAACACAGGTTAGGAGGCCATAGGACCACCTGTTCATTAACTTAAGTAAGGCCTCGTAATTAAAGACCCTGGTAGTGTGGGTGTCGGCAGTTAACGCGGGAACAGGTGATGTTTTAAGTTAATTGCTCCCTTGTTACCTGAGCTGTTACCTGGGCTAGCTGAAGGTGTTGATAATAGTGAGGGTGTTTATGTGTAGTGATGGCCTGAGGAGGGGGTGGGGGGGTGAAGGAGGGGGTGGGGGGTGAAGGAGGGGGTGGGGGAGTAGAGGAGATGAAGTTACCGGGAGGGGGAAACAGGTGACGGGAGAAGCAGAGGTGAGACGGGAGGGGGCAGGAGACAGGTAAGACGGGAGGGGACAGAAGGGGGGGTGGGCAGGTAAGACAGGGGTGACAGGCGGGGGGTGGTGACAGAGCTTAAACTACTTCTCATTATCAACAGGTAACGAGCAGGTGAGAGGTGAGATTATATGTTTACTATCTGTGGTGCTGTGAGGGGGGCACACACACACACACACACACACACACACACAGAAACCAGAGTAAATAGAGAGATAAAAATAGACAGACAGACAGTGAGAGATAGAGAGGAAAGAGAGAGAGAGAGAGAGAGAGAGAGAGAGAGAGAGAGAGAGAGAGAGAACTATTACACATGATTCGCTTTTCTTAACGAGATCGTTCAGGGGTTGAGCTTTTAAGCCTGTGGTGTGTGGCAGAAGAACCCGGCGCTTATAATGTTTAATACCTGTGACGGGTAGACGGTAGATAGACAGACAGACGACGGGTAGAGGGACAGGTAGACAGTTAAAATAGATAGATAGACGACGAATAGACAGACACAGACACGATGGATATAGACAGATAGACAGACAGACGACGCATAGACAGACACAGACACGATGGATATAGACAGATAGACAGACAGAACCAGTACACTTACACCTGTCAATTAGTGGCGACAGGTTAAGTATAGTGTCAGGTTGGTTCGGTTGAGTGAAATTATTGTATTCATTTACCTGGAGGGTGTGGGCGTGGCTAGGTGTGGGTGTTGGTAAGTGTGGGTGTATGCAGGTGTGGGCGTGGGTAGGTGTGGCTAAGTGTGGGTGTGGCTAGGTGTGGGCGTGAGTTGGTGTGGGTGTGGGCGGGTGTGGGCGTCGTCAGGCGTGGGTTGGGCTGAATATGGATATAGTGGAGGGTGGGCGTGGTCAGTGATGCTCGTGAGTGAGAGAAGGGGGCGTGGCTAATGTTCATCATGAAAGATGTGGGCGTGGTCTGTCATGGTCGCGACTGAGATGGGCGTGATCTGAGTTCGTCTTGACTTTAAGGAAGGGGGCGTGGCTAATGTTCAACATGAAAGGTGTGGGCGTGGTCTGCCTTGGATGGGCGTGGTCAAACACGATCGTGACCAGTGTAGGCGTGGCTGAAACCGGATGTAAACAAAGATGGCGTGCCCTAACAACATGACTAGCTGTAGGCGTGGTCGGTGTGGGCGTGGTCGGTCTAGCCACGCCCACTTGGTTCAGGGTGTGGCTGACTGAAGGAAAGAGAGAAAGTAATTAAATTGCGTGTCCCTGCCCCCCCCCTTCCTGGACCCCCCTCCCCTTACCCCCAACCCACCTGGACCCCCCCTCCCCCTCACCCCCACCCACCTGGCCTCCCAACCCCCCTGGACCCCCACCCCCCTGGACTCCCAACCCCCCTGGACCCCCCAACCCCCCTGGACCCCCAACCCCCCCTGGACCCCCCAACCCCCCCTGGACCCCCCAACCCCCCTGGACCCCCCAACCCACCTGGACCCCCCAACCCCCCCTGGACCCCCCACCCACCTGGACCCCCCTTCCCTCTGGACCCCCCTTCCCCATCACCACCCCCATCCCCCTTCCTCCTCACCATCCATCCCTTCCCCCTCACCATCCCTTCCCCCTCCCCATCACCTGCATCAGAAGGGGTGAGGGGCTCCAGACTCCCCCCCCTCCCCCCTCCCCCTCATCTCTCACTGAACTCGCCTTTAAACTCGTAAAACTTCCTCGTGTTTGACTGAGAGTGAAGTTTGTCCTCGTTCCGGTTCTCGTTCCGGCTCTCCCAATAGTGCAGGTCGTCTCTCTTGGCTCTAGCTGGCTCTGGCGGTAAAGAGATGTGGAGGTTTTTGCCTAAGAGACCGGATATATCTTGCTAAGAGACCAGATGGGTTTAGCTAAAAGATTTGGTGGTTTTGGCTGTTTTGGTTTAGAGGCCGGATACATTTAGCTTTAAGACCGGATCGAATTGACTTTAAAGACCGGATATATCTGTCTAAGACCGAAATATCTGACAAAGACCGAATGCATTAGGTTAAGACACCGTGAACTGTGTGGCTCCGAGATAAGATGTATTTAACTTACGAGACCGGATATAATATCTGGCCTAGACCTAGATAATCCGGCCAAGATCTAGATTAAGAATTCGTGACTGGATAACCTCCATGATTGGTCGAGAAAGATTGGGATTAGGGAAACAGAATCTCTAGGTATACGTGGTACTGAAGACAGCGTGGATTAGCTGACGAAACAAATATTTTTTACAATACCAGGGATAATGACTCCACAATCTTACAATAACTTTGATGCTGATGGCGACTGTGGTAGCTACTTGGATGGTGGTAGTGGTGGTATTAGCAGGATTAGCAAATTATATACCTGCTTGTATTGTGAGTTAGATTAGTAGTGGATGATTAACCGATCAAATAACCCGGTGTATAATGTCAGGGAGGGGTGTTTGAGTCGTGCAATCACCTCGATAATAATTGAGATTGGTGGTGGTGGCAACAAGCTGGTGGTGGTTGATCAGAAAGTTAGCCTGGATGGTGGTGGTGGTAGTGGTGGTGGCGGCCGGCTTCAACAGCGGCAGTGTGGAAATTGCTGCGGTGGGGTGGAGGTGGTGTTGCTGTCTGTGTTTGTCTGTCTGTGTGTTTTTATGTACGGTGTGTGTGTGTGCGTGCGTGCGTGCGTGCGTGCGTGCGTTCTTACCTATCCCTGTCTGGACCCAAGTCTGTGTACACATAGTATTGTGAGTACTCGAAATTGTATGTTGAGAGTGCGTGCGCGTGTGTGTATGCAAGAGTCTGTATACTGTACCGCAAGTGAACGGTGTGTGGTTGGTGAGTGTGTGCTAACGTGAGTGTGTACCGCAAGTGTGTGTGTGTGTGTGTGGTGAAACTAACGTTGTTTGACGGTGGTCGGCTCAGTCTCTCACCAGAATCTCGGGTGAAACTTGCCTCCCTCACCTCCTCCATCTCAAGGTTTCCTCTCATGAGCTATTGGAGCTTTACAATGGCGTTATAGTGGTGTTACAATGGTGTGGTGGCGTTACAATGGTGTGGTGGCGTTACAATGGTGTGGTGGCTTTACAATGGTGTGGTGGCGTTACAATGGTGGTGCAGACGTGTGGTGGCGTTACAATGGTGGTGCAGACGTGTGGTGGCGTTACAATGGTGGTGCAATGGTGGAGTGCTACATTGGTACTGTAATGCTGTAATGATGTTCTAAGTGTGTTATGTGTTACAGTAATGTTACAGAGACGTGGTTGTGGTGTGACAGTGGTATGAACAGTGTAACAAAGATGTGTTAGTGTTACAGTGATGTGGAAGAATGTTACAATGGTGTGTGGAGTGTTACAGTAGAGTAAAGTCATGTTACAGAAGTGTCATACGGTGCTAGAAGTTCAATAATTACAGTGTTACAGAGACTATTTAAGTGAACAACCCCGCGGTACAGTTAGTGGCCGTTACAGAACAATTACAGTGTCGTTATATAGTGTTACAGTGGTAATATAGTGTTATGGTGCAGAATTAATGGTGTTACAGCTGTGTGGTGAGACTACAGTGGTGTTATGGTACGTGGAAATACAAAAAAAGTGCGTTACATATTCAACACTGTATTGTGGTTTGTGTTACAGTGTTGGTGTGTGTTATGGATGGTGGGAAGGAGAGAGAAAGAAGAAACACGTCATTAGTAGTGAAAAAAGAAATAAATCAGTCAATCATGAAAATAGGAATGAAAATGTAGAAAGATAGAAATGAAGGAAGGAAATTAAGACAATAACGAATGATAAAAAAAGGCATTCGTGGTATAGAAATCCACGAATGAATAAAATAAATATCAACACTACCAAATCGTGCATGAAGGAAGGAAGAAAGAACTTTAAAACACACGAATGAATGAATGAAAGAAAGAAAAAAGAAATCCTTAGAAAGTTATGAATGGTAAAAGGTAAACAGAGATTAGAAAGCCGTGAGTTGGCTGGGTGTTGACGGGGCAAATGTTACCTGTTGCTAATGAGCTCAGGTGCAGACACTCTCTTACCTGTTGTTTTCGATGAGCTGGACACAACCACATGAGCTGAGACGAAATGGTTTTAAAGTGTGTTTTGTGGCCACTTGAAGGTCACTTGGGGGGTCATGTGGAGTTCGAATGACACTCAAGTGGATCGGGTGGAAGTGACTGTGTGGCCATGTAATGTCCAAGTGGGCCATGTGGAGTGGTGGAAGAGGGGCTTTTGGTGGCCAGGTGCAAGAGATATGGTAGCTCTGGTGGGTGTGGTGGCCTGATGGAAAAGGGCCTTGGCCAGGTGAGGGGGGGGGGGGTGTGGCCACGTTTTGCCGGGGGTGAAAGTGGTGGAGGCAGCAGCTAAGTCGACCGGCTGTGTGTGGGGGAGGGGTGAGGGGGGGGCTCTCTCTCTCTCTCTCTCTCTCTCTCTCTCTCTCTCTCTCTCTCTCTCTCTCTCTCTCTCTCTCTCCCGGCCACCATTACCCCTGGTCAGTATACACTTTATACTCAGTAATATGCAGATTCTCTCCACCTGCATTGCTCTTTCATGATCCCTGCAATCACACTTTCCCCTGCAATAACCTCCTCCCTGCCATAAATTCCTCCCTGCAATAACCTCCTTCTGCATTCACTATCCTCCTGCAATCACACGTTCCCTTGCAACATATCACCCTCTGCAATAACTTCGTCCCTGCAATAACCCCCTCCCTGTAATACCTATCTTAAATAACCTCCTCCTGCAATCACTTTCTTGCTGCAGTCACCGTCTTGCAACCCCCCCCCTTGTCATTCCCCAATCCTTGCAAAATCCCCAAAACCTGCAATGACCACCTGCTTGCAATAACTACCGCTACAACATAACCATTTCTGCAATAATTCCCTCTGCAATCACCCCTCCTGTACACGACGTCAATACCCACACATCTGACTGTTTCCCACACCTCTTTTCCTACCCCCTCCCCACACCCCCACCCTCCCCACAACACACTTACCTCCCCACATCTTTACCTTCCCACAACCTACCCCCCCACACACCTCCACCCTCCCATCACACACACCCACCTCCCCTCACCCCTCCCACCCCCCACACCCCCTCCCCACCCCCACACACCCCCTCCCCACCCCCACACACCCCTCACCTCCCCACACACCCCCTCCCCTCCCCCACACCCCCTCCCCACCCCCATACACCCCCCCCCCACCACCCCTCCCCACCCCCACACCCCCTCCCACCCCACCAACCCCCCCCCACCCCACACCCCCCCCCCCACCCCCACACACCCCCTCCCCACCCCCACACCCCCTCCCCACCCCCACACACCCCCTCCCCACCCCCACACACCCCCTCCCCTCCCCCACACACCCCCTCCCCTCCCCACACACCCCCTCCCCACCCCCACACACCCCCTCCCCACCCCCACACACCCCCTCCCACCCCCACACCCCCACCCCTCCCCCACACACCCCCACCCTTCCGCCACACACCCCCACAGGGATGACAGGAATAAAAATAATGAAATAATAGTCTGGACAGTTTTTGAGGTGAATTGGACGGGGTGTTGTTATGTAATGGCCGCCAGAGCCTCGCCAAATATAGAATAAAAGTTGTAGTTTCTAAATAGTTTGGCGATGAAAGTGGCGGCTGAGTGAGACGTGACTTGAACGAGCGGGTTTTGTGAGTCGGCGAGGGGGTTTTGTGAGTCGGCGAGGGGGTTTTGTGAGTTGGGGAGTGGGATTTGGGTATTGGCGAGTGGTTTTGGGGAATTGGCGAGCGAGTTTATAAGTTGGCGAGCGGGTTAGCAGGATAACAACCAGGGCACGATTCGTTTAACTAGGAGACTGTGTACGCCCAGGGACCTTTGGCGTACACACACACACACAAGCTAATTTTCTGTTGAGATTTTATGAGTGAAAGAATGGCAGTCGGGAATGTGTGTGTGTGAATGAGTGCGTGTGTGTGAAAGTGTGAGAGAGTGAGTGAGGGCGTGGGATAGTGTGACCCCTGACCCCGTCTTTACTGGTTGAGTTGTTTGACCTTTTGACCTCTCCCACCCAACCTACCCCCCCCCCCATCTCTCCCTACCTGCCTCATCTCCTTCTTCACTACCTCATCTCTCTCACCTCCCTACCTCTCTACCTATCTCACTTCCCTCCCTTTATCCCCTAACTCCCTCACCTCCTCCCCCCCCTCACCTCCCCAACCCTCTCCGTCCCTACCTTTATCACCTCACTCCCACTTTCCTTCCCTCCACCCCCCACTCTTTCCTTCCCTCTACCCCCACCTCCCCCCTCACCTCCCCCCTCACCTCCCCCCCTCCCCCTCACCTCCCCCCCTCACATCCCCCCTCCCCCCTCACCTCCCCCCTCACCTCCCCCCCTCCTCCCCCCTCACCTCCCCCCCTCACCTCCCCCCACCCCCCTCACCTCCCCCCTCACCTCCCCCCTCCCCCCTCACCTCCCCCCTCACCTCCCCAGGGGCTGAATATTACATGATACTGTAGGTCGATGCTAATTGGATCAGGATGCGACTCAAGAGAGGGGTGGGGGTTAGGAGGGGGAGGGGGGGGAGGGGGGCTTTAAAGATACCTTGCCTTATGAGGGGGAAGGGAAGTGGCCCCTTCGATCTAGGAAATGGCCTGGTCGATTTAGAGAACTCCAAAAAGTGGCCCTGTTCATTTGTCGAAAAAGTGGCCCATTGATCCAAAAAGTCGAAATCATGGCCCCATCGGTTGAAGGATCTCCGAACAAGTGGCCCTTTGTAGCTAAATAAGTGGCTCTCATTAGCTAAAAAAAGCTGGCCCCCGTACCTAAAAAAGTGGTGGCCCCCTGTTGCTAAAAAAGTGTCCCTATGTAGCTTAAAAAGTGGTCCCCGTAGCTAAAAAGTGGCCTGTTTACCTAAAAAGTGGCCCCACTGTAGCTAAAAAAAAAAGATTGGCAGAAGTACTACAATATTAAAAAAAAGTACCCCTTTGAAATAATCTTAAAAAAAGGTAAATTATCCAAAAAACAAAAGTTAAAAAAAAAACATTTATCTAAAACTAAAAAAAAAAGACGATTTTTTTTTAGCTGTAAAAGAACAACGACGTATCGCTTTTAGTGTTAAAAAATCATAACAAAAGTAAAGGTTTTGTTTGGATTTTGTGTACATAAAAGTGATGGGTTCCATTCTCTTCCTGTCTGGCCATTCTGGGGTGAATTTAGTACATGGTGATAGAGATGGGTGAGAGGGAGGGGGAGTGGGTGAGAGGGATGATGAGTGGGTGAGGGGAGTAGGGGAGTGGGTGAGAGGGATGATGAGTGGGTGAGGGGAGTAGGGGAGTGGGTGAGAGGGATGATGAGTGGGTGAGGGGAGTAGGGGATCGAGAAGGAAATGGATGAGTGGATGAGATGGTATTGAAGGTTATATTAGAAGTGGATGAAAGGCCTTTGAAGGAACTAGGAGATGGATGACACTATTACAAAACGACTGCATATGGATGAGAGATCTTGGAGGATACCTAGAGGTGGATGAAAGGCTTTTGAAGGAACCAGGTGATGAATGACACGATTAAAGGACGATTGCATATGGATGACAGGTCTTGGAGTGTGTTAGAGGTGGATGAAAGGCTTTTGGAGGAGTTGGCTGAGAGAGAGAGAGAGAGCACTAGAGTTTCTTTACCTTGGAGGCTTGGAGGACAAACAAGAGATCTCAAAGAGCTTACAATTTGACTCTCTAGTGAATGTGCTTTTATGCTGTGTTGGAGAGAGAGAGAGAGAGAGAGAGAGAGAGAGAGAGAGAGAGAGAGAGTCAACTCGCAACATAATGAGGGTATGAGGAAGTGTGTGTGGGGGGGGGGGGGGTCTTTATAAGTAACTAACTCAAAGGTTAAGTGACCAGGTGATTTAAGTGACTTGAGTACTTACGTGTGTGAAAAGGTTAAGTGTTAGCTTGAGTTAAGTATATACCAGGTAATTATTAAGTAGAGAGACATGTAAAGTATTAAGTAATTTTCACTATTTGCATACTTAACGACACTTATTTTAAACAGATACACGCTTTTAAGTGATTATAAAGTGGTTTAGATATCAAGTGAGGCAAGTATTGTAAGTTGTCGGTTCAAGGGAGGAGTTTTCTCAGGTGTTAGGATTAATTTCGTGTCTGCAGGTGTTAATTACCAGGTGTGGAAAGTCAGGTGTTAGGGGTGACAGATGGTTAATGTAGGTTACTTACCTGTCTGGGACGCTGAGTTGACCAGGTGTTTTTGTTGCTTAATTAAATAGTGGAGTGTAAGTTACAGGTGTGTCTGTCTGTCTGTCTGTCTGTCTGTCTGTCTGTCTGCCTGCCTGGTTATCCTGAATAGAAATCCTTCTGTCTAGTTTTCCATGGAGATTCTTACTCAACAGGATATTGAGTACAAGACTAGAGTGACTGTACTCTAAAGACCTTCAAAACTGGCGGCTGAGTACTAGAGGAAAGTGACTGTACTCAATTTACCCCCCAAAAAAACAAGCTGGAGAAATAAACACGAGTACATAGTGACATTACTCTAGAAACTTGAGTACTAATGTTGTACTCTGAGGATCTTAAGAGCAGGGGATTGAGTACAAGTGGCGAGTGATCAAGAGTGACGAGTGACGATAAGAGTTCCCTTCGTCAGGTTATTGCTTCTGCTGCCGCTGCAACCTGAAGGAGGGCGAAGAGACGAGAGAGGAGACATTCACGGTGTGGTTCTAACATTCATGGTGTGGTTTTAACATTCATGGTGTGGTTTTAACATTCATGGTGTGGTTTTAACATTCACGGTGTGGTTTTAACATTCATGGTGTGGTTTTAACATTCACGTTCAAACATCCACGGTGAGAAGAAGTTCAGGTAACTTTGCGGTCAGCGAGGCATTTGTCACCTGGCCAGATTTTTGCTGTCACGCCAGATCATTGCGGTCTTGGCCTCATACACCATCTTGCACCAGAAGGAAATCTTGGCCGGACTAGATCACTGCGGCCAGGCCAGTCCATAAGTCTAGGCCAACTCATCTGGCCCAGGATAGAAGAATCTGGGAAACGTAAACCGATCTTGGCCGGGATTTGATCACTACGGCCTGGCCAACTCATCTGGCCCAGGATAGAAGGATCTGGGAAAAATAACTTGGCCAAAAGAACGGTTTGGCCTGGTAAAGAGATACTCACAAGTTGGCCAGATCTTTCAGTAAGGCCGAAAGGAATCTTTGGCCATGGACTCCAAGATGGCCCTCGAGGAGCTGGCCGAGAGTAGCGTCAAGATCTTCATTGATGAATCTTCCCTGGACACGTAAGTTGATGGTGGGGGTGGTGGGGGTGGTGGGGGTGGGTGGTGGTGGGTGGTGGTGGGTGGTGATGGTGGGTGGTGGGGGTGGGGTGGGTGGTGGGGGTGGTGGGTGGTGGTGGGGGTGGGTGGTGGGGGGGTGGTGGGGGTGATGGTGGGTGGTGGGGGTGGTGATAGTGGGTGGTGGGGATGGTGGGTGGTGGGGATGATGATAATGGTGGGTGGTGATGGTGGTAGTGGGTGGTGGGGGTGGTGATAGTGGGTGGTGATGGTGGTAGTGGGTGGTGATGGTGGTAGGGATAAGTGGGTGGTGATATTGGGTGATGGTGGTGTTGAAGATAGTCGTGGTGATAACAGTGGGTGGTGATGATGGTGGTGAGTGGTGGTAGTGGTGATAATAAACCAAGATAAGAGTATCATGAAACACACTGTTGTTATCCCACCTCATGAACTAACCTAACCTAACCTAACCTAACCAAACTAGACAAAAGATCATCGTATTTCTAGCCACAACAAAGCGATTTTTTGGGTCATTTTAATTGGAGACTTTACGAGTTCACTCCATAATATAAACTGTTATTAAACTCTTTCCACTTAACACTTACACTTGGAGGACGATCTTGGCTCTCCACTTAACACTTACACTTGGAGGACGATCTTGGCTCTCCACTTAACATTTACACTTGGAGGATGACCTTGGCTCTCCTCTTAACACTTACACTTGGAGGACGACCTTGGCTCTCCACTTAACACTTACACTTGGAGGACGACCTTGGCTCTCCACTTAACACTTACACTTGGAGGACGATCTTGGCTCTCCACTTAGCACTTACACTTGGAGGACGACCTTGGCTCTCCACTTAACACTTACACTTGGAGGACGACCTTGAGGATATGGACTTACATCACTTTTGGTTCAAGTTGCAACTCGAGATAAACCGAAGTGAATAATAATGTGGTCTCAGGTATGCTTTATCACAGGTGAGTTAATTGAAGGTGTTTACAGACAGGTGCATTAATTAGCTTCTGATACTTAAGGTAAATTGCGACTTACGATACTTTGAGAATTCACTTAAGTATCGTAGATTGACTTAGATACGTTAGTTTGGGGTAAATTTAACATAGGAACCTCTTAGAATCCAGCTATCGTAAACCTAAGTAAGATACGATACATTCTCACAGTTCCATTGGGGGGAGTGGAGGGAGGAGGGGATGTATCGTAAGAGCCCTTGGAAATCCACCTATGTATCGTAACAATAATGGGGTAAATTTAACATAGGAACCTTTCAGAATACAGCTATCGTAAACCTTAGTAAGATACGATACATTCTCATAGCTCCATTAACCGGGGGGGGGGGGGGGGAATGAGAATGTATCGTAAGAATGTTCTTCTGAGAATGTTTAGCCCCCAGGATTTACCGTCCGTGGCCATTCTTCTCTCTGGTCGTCTATTTTGTCTCTGAGTTACTGTGAATTATGTTATCTGGTGCTGAACTGTGGTGGTGGTGTGTAGTGAAAATGGTGTGGTGGTGGTGTATAGTGAAGATGGTGTGGTTGTGGTGTATAGTGAAGATGGTGTGGTGGTGGTGTTCAGCTGTAGTAGAGATGGTGATGATGATGACGTTGGCAATAATGATGATAATGATTTAGAATAATGATTTAGAATATCCTAATCTTTATCTAAATGGCCTTTAGGCCTATGAGGATACTAGGCCTATAAGGATACCCGCTAATCGGTATCTTATCGCTTAAAGACAAGATAAAAACATAACTATGTATTACTTATGTATTACGACACACACACACACACACCTACCTCCCTCTATCCCTCCCCCACACCCCCACCTACTACCTCCCCCCCCACCTTCTACCCCCACCTTCTACCTCCCTCACCGCACACCTTCTATCCCCTTCCCCCGCCTTCTATCCCCACCCCCCCACCTTTTATCCCCACCCCCCCACCTTCTACCTCCACAACACCTGTCTACCTCCCCCCTCCCCCCGTCCCCCCCACACGATATGTTATCACCTCCGAGACACATTAGGGGGTGAGATGGGAGGTGGTGGGGGTCGTGGGGGGGGGGGATGAAGGCAGGGACTAAACACTACTAGAATCATCAAAACGACCCGGAAATAGTGTTACTGACATGTTAAACCGGGTTGTGAAGTGGATTTGACCTACTTTCTCTACCTTGTACGTCTGTCTTAGTTCATTTGGTTCTAATGCTCGTACGATTTTCTCAACCAATATGCCATAAGGAATCGTATTTAAATTGAGTTAAAAAAATCTTAGGGAAAAAATTTGATGGTAAATTACGATAGTTTGTGCTGTGGTTTTTGTTAATGAGGTGATTTAAGGGTGTGGCTTTTGTTATTGAGGTGATTTATGGGTGTGGCTTTTGTTATTGAGGTGATTTAACATTGTAGCTTTTGTTAATCAAGTAACTTCTGTTAACCAAGGAAACACAATCTCTTCGTCGCATTTAGGAAGACAATTTAACATAGGGACTTTTGTTAATTACGTTCGAGGTTATGAATTTTAACATTGTTAGTATAGGTGTGTGGTGAGTGGATGTCAGGTCACCTTACTTATCATGTTATCCCCTTATCACGTCTCTACTGATAGCTTATCATGCCTCCAGCAGTTATGTACGGAAGCTGTTGAGACAAAGTTGAAATTATATTGAGAACTGTAGATTATTTTGAGTATAGGTAAAATGATTTTGGCATGATAGAATGTAGTCTGATGGTGCTATTAGAATGATAAATAGAATAACTAGAATGATAGCTTGTAGATGAGGAAGGTGATGTCGTTTATATCATCAATGGCAACTCCTGGGTGTGTGTGTGTGTGTCGTGTTGTTATGGTTCAGTTTGGGTCTAGTTAGTAACGGGCATGTAGTCGTGCTTCTTACTCAATCGTGTGAATTGTAACTCTCTGGTTGCTGTTCGTATCAGCCTTAAAGAACTAGTAGTGTGTTGTGTATAAAAAACAATAGAAAAATAGTGAAAATTGGGTTTAGTTTTGCTATTTTATTTCTTGGTGATTTTTTAACGTCATTTCCATTGATTTTAACACATTCAGTGACAGTAATTTACATTGAATATTTACTCAATGACCTTTTAACGTTACAGACAGACAGACTACGTGATGTTTTTAAACCCGTTGTTCAGTAGAGCGAAGAATAACTTAGACAATCGGATACAATTCAATGTTTGTTTTTTTCTTAATGTTTTGTGTCGAAATGTTTAAATAATGATCAAATTTATCGTGGATATTGTAATTGCGTCTTAGACTTTGCATTATATGTCACTAAGAATATACATATTTGATACATAGAGCCATCTGTGTTGTTACGATACAACTAACTCTTGACGTCTAGAGCAAAAAAGAAAAGTTGGTGAAGTCGTGTCTTGTCTGTGTGTAGTCGACCGTCCCAAGTTAACCGTAAGCGACCGTCCTAAGTTTACCGTTGGCAACCGTCCCAAGATAACTAACCGTTACACTTCGTTTTGTTACCTGGAGATGAAGTCATTCGGGTCGACGTACTTGGGTAAGGTTCGCAAGAGGCTGTCCATCACGGGAGGGGCAGATGGGGACACCGACCGTCTCTTTGACAATTTCACCCTGGGGGATTTCATCGGCTTGGCCAGACACAATAGACTTATCCCCAAGAAGCACAGGTGTGTATGGTGTATGGGAGGGCGTTAAAATACACTCAGGTCCATATATGTATAGGTGTATGGTGTATGGGAGGGCGTTAAAATACACTCAGGTCCATATATGTATAGGTGTATGGTGTATGGGAGGGCGTTAAAATACACTCAGATTCATTGATGTATTGGAGACAGGTGTGTATACTGTATGATGTATTGAAACACTTAAAAAATACAATCAACTCCATTAAATGTATTCATAAATATATACAATACTTATTTAGATATAAAATACAGGTGTAGTGATTCCCACCAGGTGATCGACATTAGTGTGTGTGTGTGTGTGGACAGGTGAGTGAGGTAATTGTTTTGGTCAGGTAGGTTTGTGGGGAGAGAGAGGGAGAGAGAGGAGAGAGAGAGAGAGAGAGAGAGAGAGAGAGAGAGCCTGCCACCTTATCTTGAGTGATAGCGGCGACAAGTGTACTATAAAAGGTTCTTATCGTAGTATCACCTGTGTGCTTTCTCAGATGTATGTAGGTAGTGTTCTTGTGTGTGTATGTCTTGTATGAGTTGGTTTTAGTTTATTTGTCGTTGATATTACATACATACATACATACATAACATCTTGGACTTGTGTATGTCTAAGACGCCATAATATTGATAACAGCAGAAACAATATATTTTTTCCTCCTGTTATTCTATGTATGACAAGATGGTGGGGGAATAATAATAATAATAATAATAATAATAATAATAATAATAATCTACTTAAGTTTATCCTCACAAGTTTTCTATGAGTCAAGGAACATATTTCAGGGGTGACTATGTTAACCTCCCAAGGGGCTAAGGTTATGTCAATATTTCCTTCTGCTTCACATACTACATTGACGCCGACCTTGTAAATGTTGGTGTGAGAGGGAAGGATGGAGGAGTGGGATGGGAGAGGGTGGAGAAGTGGGAAGGATGAGAGAGAGGAGACTGAGGGAGAGGAGAGGAGGAACAGGGAAGAGGAGAAAGGTTGGTAAAGGGGTAGGGAAGGATAGAAGGAAGATGGAAGAGAGAGAGAGACGAAGGAACGAATGAGAAGAAAGAGGGATAAATGAGATGATGATAAAAGGAATAAACAAGAGAGACCGAAAAGGCGAAGAAACGAAAAGAAAGGGAATGGGAATGAAGGAAACAGGAAAGGGGGAACAGGAGGAGGAAGAATAAACGAGGCGAAGAGGAAACGGTGACTGAATTACGACACGGAGATAATCGATATGGGGGGGGGATGTTAGGAGAAGAAGGAGGAGGAGGAGGAGGAGAAGGGGGAGAAGGCAAGAGGTGATAAGAGGAGGAAGGACTCAATGACGACTGCAGATAAGAGAGAGTTATGAAGGGAGAGGAGGAGGAGGGAGGGAAGGAAGACTGGAGGGAGGGAGAGATGAGAGAACATGAGGGAGAGGGTAGGTAAAGGGGAGAGGATGAATTCACACAAGAGAACAGAATTAAGGAAGTGTGTGTGTGTGTGTGTGTGTGTGTGTGTGTGTGTGTGTGTGTGTGTGTGTGTGTCCCCTTCTACTTTACCCTCCTCTTCCTCCTCCTTTCTCCCCCTCTCTTCCCCCTTCTTCCTCCCCCTCTCTTCCCCCTTCTTCCTCCCCCTCTCTTCCCCCTTCTTCCTCCCCCTCTCTTCCTCCTTCTTCCTCCCCCTCTCTTCCTCCTTCTTCCTCCCCCTCTCTTCCTCCTTCTTCCTCCCCCTCTCTTCCTCCTTCTTCCTCCCCCTCTCTTCCTCCTTCTTCCTCCCCCTCTCTTCCTCCCTTCTCTTCCCTATATTATCACCCACCTCTCACCATCACTCTTCCCACCATTCATATCTCGTCACACGCACTCCCTCACCCTCCCTCACCCCCCCCTCCTCCTCCCTCCCTCTTCCCTCACTTCATTACTTCCTCTTTGTTATGTCAACAGCCGCCAGCTCTCTACACTCCCTCCTCACCCACTTCCTACCACCCACACTTCCTCCCCACCACCCACACTTCCTCCCCACCACCCACACTTCCTCCCCATCCACACTTCCTCCCCACACATTTCCTCCCCATCCACACTTCCTCCCCACACATTTCCTCCCCACCATCCTCTCCCTCCCCACCACCCTCCTTCCTTCCCACCCCCATTAGAACTGGGGCCCATTAGATCTGGGGTCATTAGAAGTGGAATTCATTAGAACTAGGGCCCATTAGACCTGGGGCCCATTAGAAGTGGAACCCATTATAACTGGGGCTCATTAGAACTAGGGCCCATTAGACCTGGGGCCCATTAGAAGTGGAACCCATTAGAACTGGGGCCCATTAGAACTAGGGCCCATTAGACCTGGGGCCCATTAGAAGTGAAACCCATTAGAACTGGGGCCCATTAGAACTGGGGCCCATTAGAACTAGGGCCCATTAGATCTGGGGCCCATTAGGACAGGGCCCATTTGACCATTCCCACTCACCACAACTCATCACCAACGTTCTCTCATGAAAAAACTAAACTAAACTTTCTGGAGAAAATTTTAAAAAGTTTTTCACTATTTTTTTTCATTATATTTTCTCCCTTGACCCAAAGTTTGTGTAGTTTTGGGTCATGGAAGGTATTTGGAGATTAAATTTACCTCAGAAGTATTTAGTAAAAGAGTTTGGCGTTTGTTTAATTTATTTATTTATTTATTTTTATTTTTCCTGTTTTTTTGTTATATTTTTATTTGTATTTTCATGTATTTTATATATTTTATTTGTGTATTTTATGTACTTATTTATCAATTAATTTGTATATTTACTTAACCTAATGACTTCACAACAGGTAAATTAACTATCACAACTTTTACAACAATTTTTAATCACCACAACATCAGAAAATAATCACAACTTTTAGACAGAAACGAGATTTTAAATTTTCCGACAGAGTTGCCAGATTATTTTTTCGAAAGTTTTGCTCTGAAGTGAAAGAAAGTGAGAGAGAGTGGCAGTTCTGTTCCTGTGGGTGGGAAGGGAAGGAAGGGAAAGGGGTGTGGGTAAGGTAAGGGAAGGGGGAGGAGGTTATGAGGGGTCTAAGGGGAGGGAAGGTAGGAGGAGGGGTGTGGAAGGGGGAGAGGGGAAGGGAACAAGTGCTGGGATAGTCTAAACGGTGTGGGTGTGGGCGGGGTGTGGGGGTGTGGGCGGGGGTTGGGGTGTGTAGGCGGGGGTGGGGGTGTGGTTTTGGGATTGTGGGGAGAGGGACTAAGGAAGAGAAAGAAAAAGAGAATAAAAGACGGGAGGAAGAAGAAGGAAACAGGAGGAAAACAACAAATAAAGGAAGGAAGAAGAGAGGAAAGGAGGAGGAGGAGGAGGAGGAGGAGGAGGGGGAGGAAGAAGCTGCCGAGGAGGAGGTCCAGGTGCTGTGTGTGAGGGGAGGGAGGGAGGGGGTAGGGGGGCAGAGGGAGGGGAGAGGAGGGAGGGAAGGGGGAGAGGGGAGGGAGGGGGGAGGTATAGTGTGTACCAGCTAAGAACATTATATTGTTTTATTCATGACCTGAGAACGTTTACAACCTGCATACTCAACACACCTGTCTACCTTGTCCTTGCCTCCCCAACCACACCACTACCATACCTGCTACACCACACCTACACCTGTTAGACCACACTATACCGAACCATACCTACACCTGTCCACCTACCACACCTGCTACACCACACCTACACCTGTCCACCTACCACACCTGCTACACGTACTTATACCACACCACACCTGCGACACCACACCTACACCTGTCCACCTACCACACCTGCTACACGTACTTATACCACACCACACCTGCGACACCACACCTACACCTGTCCACCTACCACACCTGCTACACGTACTTATACCACACCACACCTGCGACACCACACCTACACCTGTCCACCTACCACACCTGCTACACGTACTTATCCCACACTACACCTGCTACACCACACCTACACCTGTTAGACCACACTATACCGAACCGTACCTACACCTGTCCACCTACCACACCTGCTACACGTACTTATACCACACTACACCTGCTACACCACATCACCACTTGAAACGACCATCTACCATGACTTAACCTGAGACGACCCCTACATGATAGTGGTGGTAGAGGTCGTGGTAGTATGGTAGGGGTCGTGGAAGTCGTATAGTAGAGAACTAGAGGTCGTGGAGATCGTTTAGTAGAGAGGTAGAGGTCGTATAGTAGTAAGGAGGAGGTCGTGGAGGTCGTCTTTAATAACAGTACCCCCCCCTCGACGGTAGGAACCCGAGAGTCGTACACCCCCCTCCCCTGCCCCCCCACCCCTCCCCCCACCTTCGCTATCTGAGAGGAGGGGAGAAATAACAGTGTTGTTTTATTGTGGTTACTGTTGATGTTATAGTGGGGGGGGGAGAGGGGGTGTGGATAGATGGAGAGGGGTATGGGTGGATGTGGATAGGTAAATGGGGAAGGGAGATGTGTGGGTGGATGGTGAGGGGGTTTTGTGTGGGCGTGTGGGTTGGGGGGGGTTGTGTGGGCGTGTGGGTTGGGGGGCGGGTTGTGTGGGCGTGTGGGTTGGGGGGGGTTAAAATAGATGAATACAGTAATAATTAACCAATCATCACTAATTTACAGGTATCACGTATAATAAGCTGTGTAAAAGAGCTTGTAAATTGTAAACAAAATATGTAAATAACCAAGATTTTAATATTTTGTTTTTTCTTTTATTTACAGGTGAGTGAACTTGATGGTGTATGGTGAGGTATGGTGAGATGTATAGTGAGTATAAAGCCTAGTAGCCAAATATGGTGACGTTTGGGTGGTTCCTGTTTGGTGAGTATAGACAATAGTGTTTGTATAGTGTATTATGTAAAGTGACGTTGATGGTGTATAATTTGTGGTGACTGGTGTATAGTGTATGGTAAGTTCCTTGTGTATCATGTATGGTGTGTGTGTATGTAAGACGTATTAACACACACACACAACGTTATCTCTGGCTGTGACGTGTGACAGTTATGGATAGGTCACGTCACTCACATCTCTCGTCACGCCTGATAGTAACAACGGTCAGGGTGTTACTGTCTGTCTGTCTGTCTGTCTGTCCTTGTCTGTGTATTGTAGCTCTGTGTCATGTTGGCTCACGTGATTAAACACCTCTAGTTTATTTCACCTGTTGATTAAAATACCTGAATGGTAATTGGTGGGGTTAGGTTAAGTTAACTTGAATAATTACTAACTAACTAACTACCTGACTAACTAACTAACTAACTAACGGGACATAACATTTGCTCTCCGAACCAATTGGCCTGAAATGCCTTCCCCTAATAAGGCAGAGAACATCACAGCCTCATCATATCTGGCGGCGTCTGGCAACCTGTTCCTGGGTGGGTCACTGTTCACTCATTTTTTTGCGGGTTTCTTACTTTCGCGAATGTTTATATAGGGCGAATTTTTCCCTGTATTAATTTAACAGATCGTATGGCATTGTCGGTGTATGAGTTTGAGTGTAAGTGTGTTAGTTTTGTTTAAAGGGTGATGAGAATCGTGCATTTGGTTATTATACAATGTGGCAGTGAATGAAATAATCACAGTAGTTTTGTCACTGTTGTTCATAAGTATAAGTCATGTCTACATTACGTTCAAAGACAGGAGGCAACCCGCATGTGGATATAAACGTGAAATAACTGATAAAAAAACACCACTTTCTCATTCCAATTTTAAGGGATAACTCATCTGAAAAAACCCACACAAATTTATCACAAAACTCATTATTAATCCCAATCAAAAACAAAAAGATAAAATGAATGATACACTTGGTAATTTTAAGTGTTTTTTTAGACTTAAGTGTCAAGGGTGTGAGTGTAAGGTTAAGTTAGCGACCAGGACGAAATGTTTTGGAAAGTGTTTGAAACGAGAGAGAGAGTCAGGAGGATCTGGTTTGGCGTCTCCACTACCAACACCAACCAGCCAGCTCTCATGTCGACTCCAGCTGGTTTGCTAGTTGTGGCTAGTGAGTGGTGGTGTCTAGTGCGTCCTTCCCGTTAGTTATCCACCTATTCTACTAGCTAAGGGCTCTCCACGGGGTGATTAATAGCTATAACGAGTTGGAGAAGCTAGTGGGTAGTGTTCCTTGTGCGTCCATACTACTTCCTGGAACTGTAGTGAACGTGTGTGTTGTAGCTAGCATTCTGACATTGCTATTACTAGATTGAAAAAATATAGAAAAATAGCCATATATGCTAGTTTATTTAGTTTACTAGTGTTTTAATACGTTTTTTAAATCAAATAGGAAAGAAATGTTATCTCCTATTTGAAAAAAGAGAAAAATAGTGCGTTGTTCTATTAGTGAGATTTTTATAAGTTCCGTGCGTGATGTGAATTAAAATAACTAGCAAATACTATAATCAGTTTGGAAAGTTGTGAATTTGTAAAGTTACAATTGGATGAAGTGAATATTAATAGCAACTAGCAGTGTTACTCTGGGAAAATTATATACCGTGCGTGTGTGTGTGTGTGATGCTAGTGATGCTATTGATATTTAGAAATGTATATTGTGAAATTAATAGCAGAAAAATAGGAAACTAGGGCAATTTTTTTCGTAATTTTGAACGCTGTAATATTTCATGTGTTGAATATTGATATGTTTTGAGTGTGTTGTGAATACTAAGTTGTTTATTGTTATTGTTGCTGCTGCTGTTGTTGTTGTTGTTGTTGTTGTTGTTGTAGGATAATTGGGGTACGTTTCCTAATTGGTCTGCGTTATAATAGGCCTCAATAGGCTCCAGTGCCAATGGGGCCCCCAAGTCTTAATAGCCCCACCCCCCACCCCCAAGTCTTAATAGCCCCACCCCCCACCCCCAAGTCTTAATAGCCCCCCCCCAAGTCTTAATAGGCCCCTAGTCCTGATGGGCCCACCAGTTCTAATAGATGCCAGTCTTTATGGGCCCCAGTTGTAATAGGCCCCTAACCTAACCTATCACGATAAGGGGCCTAATAAGATGGGGTCTATTTGTGTATGTTGAAGTAATGTTGAATGTTTGTGTACATTAGTGAGAGTGAATGTTTAGACACACACACACACACACACGGCTGTCTGACATTTACCTGCCGCCGGAAATGTCAGATCAACATTCCCTCCGACGCAAATGTTATTGTTGTGATTGTTATTTATCCGTTATTGTTATTGCATCATTGTCCATTGTCGTTATTGCGTAATTATTGAGCATTATAACTTGGTATCTTGTGATTTGTAATAATTTTTTGTGATCTGCGGTAGTGTTATTGCAATATGTCTTGACTGTTATTACTTGTGATTTGCTGAGGCAGTAATCATGACCCCTAACTATGCTAAGGCTATCGTAATCATGACCCCTAACTATGCTAAGGCTATCGTAATCATGACCTGTAAATCCTGCTAAGACTATCGTAAACATGACCCCTAAATATGCGAAGGCTATCGTAATCATGACTTCCAACCCTGCTAGCGTAAGGCTATCGTATCCTAACCCTTTAGCTAAAATGCAAATGATTAAAGATGTGGCTATTGTTATGACTCTGGGAGCAGTTTGTGTTATTGTGTGTGAAGTGTTATTGTGTTCTGTGTACGTATTGTTACTGTTATGGTGGTGATGTTATGGTTAGTGTGTGTGTGTGTGTGTGTGTGTGTGTGTGTGTGTGTGTGTGTGTGTGTGTGTGTGTGTGGCTCTCATTTCTCCATCCCTCTCTTCATCTCTTTCAATTGGAGGAGTGGTGGTGATGGAGAGGGAGCAGTGAGTGGTAGTATGGTGGTGGAGAAGGGGTGGTAAGTGATGATAGTGGAGTGGGAGTGGAGAGGGCAGTGAGAGGTGTGACGTGGACAATGTAGTGAAGGTGCCTTAAGCCACACCCCTTAGCGCCTCCAAACCACGCCCACCAATGTCTTTTGTCAGCCAAACCACCAGCGTTATTTTGTGGGTGTCTGGGGGGGGGGGGGGGGTAGTAAGAGAGTAGAATGCTTGAAGGGAGAGAGGGAGAGAGAGACAGGTGGCTGGGGGGGGGCGAGGTGTTGGGAGGTGGGGAGATTGAAAGACAGATGGCTGAGGGGAGTGGCAGGGGGGGGGGAGACAAATGGTTGGAGGGAATGGAGAGGTGGAGGGAGGAATGGAAAGAGAGAGAAGGAGAAATGTGATAAAGTAGAAAAGAGAGACCACAGAAGATGAGAGAGAGAGAGAGAGAGAGAGGTGAATGAACTCTCTCTAACATTACTACAAACAGACCTTCTCCCTTCTATATATTCTCCCCTCTCCCCACACCATCCCATCACTTGTCAAAACCCCTCCTTCCCCCACTTCATTCACCCATCTCCCTTCTCTCCTCTCCCTCTCCCCTTAGATGGGCCATAAAGGACTACCATAACCCATTAGGTCAGGCAAGAGGACTCCCTTATACACTCGTCTCTGTGGAGGTGTGTGTGTGTGTGTGTGTGTGTGTGTCCTCGGGGGGGGGGGGGGCTCAGTGATATGTGTCTTTTAGTGAGCTTGAGGGAGGGGGGGGAGGGACAAATGTATATATGTGTACGTATATATGTATGTGTGAATATGTGTACATAAGGTAGACACAGGTAAGGAAATCCCACACCTGTACCAATTATTGTTCCGTGTTGCAATGGCCACCTTATCGAGCCTGCGTTCGTCTGTGTGTCTGTTTCCTTATATAAACACACAGCATCTCTTCACAGCTTCTAAATAAAGGAACATCTTGACGATCACTTCTATTGTCTTAAGTGGAACATATCCTCTTGAGCGTCCTTGTAACTCGCCAATGTTTCCTCCGGTGACTCAGGTGAAAAACTAGATCTGGGCTGACTGTAGTTTGTAGGGTAAATTGTTCTGTTGAGAGAGAGAGAGAGAGAGAGAGAGAGAGAGAGAGAGAGAGAGAGAGAGAGTGTAAACGTATGGTAGAAATTAATGTTATGGTGTCAGAATTACACTGTGACTCTACCTTAATCAATTAGGAGACAAAATTAACACTGAGACTCTACCTTGGATAATGTTAAACAGATTCACCAACATAATAGAACTCTCTGAGAATTAATAGACCCAAGGAAGTGTGTTTAGCTCTCACCCAAAACAACCTTGGTGGTGTAATCAGGAAAAACCGGGTGGTGGGGGGGAGGGTGAATAAAATACAGGTAGCTAGCGTCCAGGTGTTGTGGATGAGTGGGTAAGAGACTGTATGGGCGTCCTGTTGTACCTTAGTTTGATACGATCGTGGATTAAGAATATAAGAATGGAGGAAACTGCAGTGGGCCTATTAACTCATACTGGGCCTATTGACTCATACTGGGCAGTCCCGTTTACACCCAACCCCTATCGCTCATATATCCATCTAACCTATGTTTGAAGCTGTCTAGCGTATTAGAGTTAATGATGATGTTTGGTAACTTGTTCCAGTCATCCATTTCTCTATTTCCATACTAATATTTACCTATCTCGCTCCTGGTTGGATAGTTTGAGCATACCTTTGTAATGTCCCCTTTGTTTAGCCCTGACTTCCATTTATACACCTCTACCATATCGCCCCCTCACTCTACGTCTCACGAGGGAGTGCAAATTAAGATTGGTGGAACTCGTTATTTTCCCTGTGATCAGAAGAACTTGTTGTCCTCGTAGATGTGTTAATTGTACATCTGTCCCACATCTGTCTATTATTAATTATACACCTGCCTCACACCTGTATAGTACTAATGGCTCAGGTGTGTCATTGACGTTAAGTTTCCATCATGACTATAATTTTTTCTTAATTTTCCTCCTTTGCTTATTATCATTAGAATTTCCCAAGAGTAATGTTTATTTGTTCAGTGTTTTTGTTGATTATATATAAAATTTACATTATTTTCCACCAATTATCGAACGAAGGAGTTATTCTATCCTTCACTCCTTCAAAGACATCCTACCTGGCCCACCTGTGTTGTCCTTGGCGGTGTTATGAATGGGCGGCCAGGTGAGACAAGGACGTGGGTCAGTGAAGGAAGTGAGAGGTCTTAGTGGCGTGTGTGTGAGAGGATTTAACGGGTTGTAAGTGTGTATAAGACCGGATTTAGTGTGTTGTAAAAGTGTGTATGTATGTGAGGGCGGTGACCTGTCGAGAATTCTCTTCTCATTGGTGCCTGGAGGCCTCGCGCGCCCGCACACACACACACTAAACGGCGCCACAATGTTTATCTCAAGCTGTGAACTAATCCTATATTAGAAACCTTTATAAACTCGAATTTTCCTAGCGTGAATAAACCTTAATTATTTACGTATTTTTCCAGAACCAAATTGTAGACTTCGCTCCTGAATCAAGTAGGCGTGACTGAACCGGTGCCTCGTGTCACTGGGAATATATAGAAGCGAGAAAACAAAAGACTATCACAAGTATAAGGAAGATGATTTGTTTTGTTTTTTTACGAGCTCATCTTATTTCATCTGTACTTTTGCTTGTGTTGTGGTGTTAAGCGTTCGTACTTACCGGATTTATATACAGGTAAAAATTAAATAAAGTGGAGGAGATAAGTAGAATGAGTTTATAAGTGAGAGAAGGAGACGTAATGGTAAAGTGATTTAAGTAGACGGAGTAAGGGAGGGAGAAAACACCTGCCTGACGATGGGCTAATGGTAGGGGCGCCTCCGTTTCACACATTCCACTCACCTCTCAAACTGATGACGTGGTCCGCATACCTCCATCTCTTCTTCCTCCTCTTCTTCTCCTCCTATTCTTCCTCTACCTCCTTCCCTTCTTGCTCCAGTTGATATCCTCCTCCTCCGCCTCCTCCTCATACTAATGTTGCTAATGTTGCAAGAGACACGTCCACTGATGTTGCCATTACTATTTTCACGTTGCGACGACAGCAAACGTGTGTGGAAGCAGGTCAGGGCAATGTATGTATGTATGCATGTATGTGTATAATTATGTTCGGTGTGTGTATGTTTGTATCCATGTGTGTATATGTATGTATCAGCTTGGGTGAGATTGGGGTGGGATTGGTTGAGGTTAGACGGGGTGGGGCAGTGAGGTTGGGCCTAGGAGGGTGAGGTTAGGCGGGGTTGGGCCTAGGAGGGTGAGGTTAGGTGGGGTGGGGTAGTGAGGGAGACAATTCCTAGTGAGGTTGGGCCTAGGAGGTGTGAGGTTGGGCGGGGAGGAGCCAGGGAGGTGTGGGTGGCAGGAGTGGCTGACTAGCTGGCTGGGTGAGTCAGCGTTAGGAAGGTGTAGGAGGAAGTGGTGGGTATGCCAGGCTACTTACACCACCCCACGACCCACTCCACCACCCCACGACCCACTCCACCACCCCACGAACCCACTCCACTACCCCACGACCCACTCCACCACCCCACGATCCACTCCACTACCCCACGAACCCACTCCACTACCCCATGACCCACTCCACCACCCCACGACCCACTCCACTACCCCACGACCCACTCCTACTACCCCACGACCCACTCCTACTACCCCACCACCCCCTCCACCACCCCACGACCCCTCCACCACCCCACGACCCACTCCACCACCACACGACCCACTCCACCACCCCACGACCCACTCCACCACCCCACGACCCACTCCACCACCCCACGAACCCACTCCACTACCCCACGAACCCACTCCACTACCCCACGAACCCACTCCACCACCCCACGACCCACTCCACCACCCCACGACCCACTCCACCACCCCACGACCCACTCCACCACCCCACGACCCACTCCACCACCCCACGACCCACTCCACCACCCCACGACCCACTCCACCACCCCACGACCCACTCCACCACCACACGACCCACTCCACTACCCCACGACCCACTCCACTACCCCACGACCCACTCCACTACCCCACGACCCACTCCACCACCCCACGACCCACTCCACTACCCCACGACCCACTCCACCACCCCACGACCCACTCCACTACCCCACGACCCACTCCACCACCCCACGAACCCACTCCACTACCCCACGAACCCACTCCACCACCCCACGAACCCACTCCACCACCCCACGACCCACTCCACCACCCCACGACCCACTCCACCACCCCACGACCCACTCCACCACCCCACGACCCACTCCACTACCCCACGACCCACTCCACTACCCCACGACCCACTCCACTACCCCACGACCCACTCCACCACCCCACGACCCACTCCACCACCCCACGACCCACTCCACCACCCCACGACCCACTCCACTACCCCACGAGTCCACAACCCACTCCACCACCCCACGACCCACTCCACCACACCACGACCCACTCCACTACCCCACGACCCACTCCACTACCCCACGACCCACTCCCACGACCCACTCCCACTACCCCACGACCCACTCCCACGACCCACTCCCACTACCCCACGACCCTCACACTCCACCCACTCACTCAAACACTAACACACTCACTCACTCAAGACACTCACACACACTCAAGACACTCACACACACTCAAGACACTCACACACTCAACACACTCACACACTCAAGACACACACTCAAGACACACACACACGATAAAGTTACCAAGTCTATTTTTAATTAATCAGTCAATCAGGCGTTTCAATTCCGGTGCCAGATAGATTGTAAAGCCAATGGAGAGAGAGAGAGAGAGAGAGAGAGAGAGAGAGAGAGAGAGAGAGAGAGAGCTAGCTTATCAATCACAGAGGTTAAGTGAGACAGCCGGGAGTTGTTCATCACTCATATGTGCTGGTGTGTTATGTTGGGGGGGGGGGGTGTAGGCAGAGGGATAGGACCAATGAGGTGATGTAGAGAGAGAGAGAGAGAGAGAGAGAGAGAGAGAGAGAGAGAGAGAGAGAAAAACAAAAAAACGACAAGTGGTTAAGTCACAAACGGACGGGCGGGCGAGCATGTGTGGGCGTACGGCGTGTGGGCGGCAGAAGGATCCCCTCAACACAGACAGCAACACGTAACCTGAGTAGGATGGGTGAAGGAGGCACTGAAGGATTTTATGGACGCCAGTAGATCCTTACCACACGTAGGATCGGATTCTCTTTAATTATAGGGAGTTTTATGCCTCGGGTCCTGGAGAGGGGGAGAGGGGGGGTGGGGTGATGATAGGTGCGGTACAGTCTCTATAATTTCAACGCCACATTACTTGGATTTCAACGCCACATTACTTGGATTTCAACGCCACATTACTTGGATTTCAACGCCACTTTACTTGGATTTCAACGCCACATTACTTGGATTTCAACGCCAGATTACTTGGATTTCAACGTCAGATTACTTAGAGTCCATTTTTTTATCGTAGGTTAGGTAAGGTTATGGTTTGGTTAGGTTAGGTTAGGTTAGGTTATGGTTAGGTTATGGCTAGGTTAAGTTAGGTTATGGTTAGGCTACGAGTAAATTTCTCCTTACGAATATTTGAGAATCCATCTTGGTAGCTAAAAGTGATCCAGTTAGGAGCTTCGTCTACCTCCAGTTACGAGAGAGAGAGAGAGAGAGAGAGAGAGAGAGAGAGACCTGTGGCGACGAGGAGAACCTTACACCTCGACAATTGTGAAGGAGGACCTCGGAGGGGGCTCTCAACCTTAAGATGGAGGTGCTGGAGGACAAGTGGTCTGACCCTCACACACACACAGGCTAGTTTTCTACGTCTGTGAGCTTAACTGTGGCCCCTGGGAGGACAATTTCGCTTTATATCACCAGTTAGGAGGAAAATTTAGCTTTATATCACCAGTTAGGACAATTTAGCTTTATATCACCAGTTAGGAGGAAAATTTAGCTTGAATCACCAATTAGGAGGAAAATTTAGCTTTACCTCACCAATTACGAGAAAAATTTACCTTGGGACATTTTTCGGTGAGGCGGAGAGAAAGGGAGACATGGTGAGTAGTGTGTCTTAGATCACCATATACGGAAGTGGTGTTACCTGTGTGGTGATACCTGCCAGTACCCTCTAGTCCAGCCAGGTGAAAGTGCGGTGATAATGAGAGGGAGAGGAGTGTATGTAGGTGATGTGAACCTAACCTTACCTGACCTAACCTGACCTGACCTTACCTTACCTGACCTGACCTGACCTGACCTGACCTTACCCACCCCACCAAGAACTCTGCATATACCTTCTTCTTATACATAGAATATACATGTAAAGATACACTGGTATGTATGTATGTATGTATGTATGTATGTATGTATGTATGTATATTTTGCTACGTATCTCCTGGGTAAGTGGAGTATGTTTTCGAAGCATCTCCTTATCACTAAGTATTGTATGCATCAGCAGGCGTCTGTATGTATATTTGTTCACTTGTCTGGGGGATAAGTTGCCTGGGTGGGTGGGTGGGTGGGTGGAGTGGAGTGGTTTTAAAGGGGCGTAGGAGCTTCCATAACCCATGCCTATTTGCTCGTAACCCATGTTCATACTCACACCCATGCCCCATCGCTACCCTGTACACCCACACACAGGCCCCTACCCACAATACCCACAACTACACATCCACTCCTCCTTCCTCTCGTGGGTATTATTTGACTCTTCCTTGACTGGGCATTGCCAGACCTAAGTGCCACGTGTGATTTATTACGTAAACAAAGGCGTGGGTTGTTAATAGCGGGGTTTGGCGTCGTAGGCGTGGTGCGGCGTCAACAACAATGACCTTTAAGAGAGAGAGAGAGAGAGAGAGAGAGAGAGAGAGAGAGAGAGAGAGAATTTGTAATTATTTGTGATTCATTTTTTATTGTTCCCTTAACTGTGTGTGTGTGTGTGTGTGTGTGTGTGTGTGTGTGTGTGTCACAGTAAGACTCTCGGCTGGGTCAGGGTACAGCCTCAGGAGTCTTAACTACACTTAAACAGTATTTTGGAGCCATCATATATTAACCTCTGCTTAGGGGGGGGGGGGAGCTGGGTCAGGGAGCATTAAGGACCTCCTCTTCTTCTTCCTCTTTTCACCTCTTCTTCATCCTCCCTTCTCCTTATTCCTCCTTTTTCCTCCTCTTCCTTCCTTCCTTACCCTCTCCCTCCCTTGAACAACAACAGAGGGGAGAGGTTGGTATAGGTTGTGGCGAGGGAGGAAGGATGTTGACTTGAGATAAACCGAACTTGAGATAAACTGAACTTGAGATAAACCGAACTTGAGATAAACTGAACTTGAGATAAACCGAACTTGAGATAAACCGAACTTGAGATAAACCGAACTTGAGATAAAACCGAAGTTGTAAGATTCTTCCCTTAACTATTTTGCGTGTGTGCGTTGTGTGCGTGTGTCCTGGCTTTTAGTGATGCTGTGACCCCCATTGTTAGTTTATCTTCTGTTATTTTCAATTATCGAAAAACTATTGTAGTCAACAGAATGAATCTGTGTATCTGTTATCAGTGGCCAGTATTTTCCTCCTGGCTAACCTAACCTAACCACTCCTATATACCTGTACCTGTCCTATATACTGTACCTATCTATCTACTATATCTATCTATCTATCTATCTATCTATCTACTGTATCTATCGTATAGGTGTAGACAGCCATAGTATGTGATTGGTGAGTTTAGGTTGGGAGTTACGGATTTTTTTACGAGTTCTGATTGGTTGATGGTTTTAAGTCACAGCCTATAAGTAAACAAGACTGGGATGACGTCACGGGTCTAAGTGTTTCCTGAGTGGCTGTTATTGCCAAGACATAGCCTATCAACTTGCAAGGCCATGTTGATGTCACAAGGTTAAGTGTATCGTGATTGGCTGTCGGTTTCCCAAGACAGCTTATCAACATGCATTGTTGCGTTGACGTCACAAGTGAGTGCATTACGATTGGCTCTCGGTTTAAACCCCCTAACCTATCACCGAGGAGGAGTGTGTTGACGTCACGGTGGTCCTCAAAAATCTAACCAATGAGCATCCAGGGTTGTGTTTCGTCATAGCTACCTGAGGTGATCGTCCGTCACTCTTACCTGAGCATCCGGCACTCAACAGGTTCCACTCGAGGGCGTCACACTCAAGGAGGAGAACACTACTAGTGGACACTCAAGTATGGTGGAGTTACATCACTCTAGTACAACAAGGAACTATTGATGTCCGTAGGTGAGGAGAGGAGAGGTGAGGTGAGGAGAGGTGAGGTGAGGAGAGGTGAGGAGAGGTGAGGTGAGGAGAGGTGAGGTGAGGTGAGGTGAGGAGAGGTGAGGTGTGTAGGCGAGGTTGTTCAGCCTACACTCTGGTCTTCGTGTTCCACATAACCCTCCAACCCCCACGCCCTCACCCTGCCCGCCCACGCCCATGTAGGTGAAAGTGCACGGGAGTCTAAAGGAGCTGTGATTGGTGGAGGAGAAGTGGAGGGAAGGATGGAGGAGAAGGGAGAGGAAGATGTGGAGGGAGGGAAGGACGTTTGAGGGAGGGTAAGTGGAGGGAAGGTGGAGGGATAAACACACACACACACACACACACACACACACACACACACACACACACACACACACACACACACACACACACTATCAACAGGCGGTAGTACTGGAGGGACGGGGGAGGGAGGGAGGGAGGGAGGTAGCCTGTACAGATGAACACTGTCTATTTCCTGTCCTTTGCTGTGATTCACCGTCCATTTCCTGTCTTCTGTCTGGTAGGGGGTGTGGTAGTGGTGTGGTGGTGGTGTGGTGGTAGTGTGGTGGTGGTGGTAGGGATGTGGTATGAGCAGTATGACCCCTTCACCACACCACTAATACGTGAGGTGTGTGTGTGTGTGTGTGTGTGTGTGTGTGTGTGTGTGTGTGACCGTACTACTGGGATTATTGTGTAACTTAACTCCCCACACTCACGTATCCACCCCTCTCCTCCCCTCTCTCCTCCCCCCTCTCCCCCCTCCCCCGGGTTACTCTCCAGGCCCTGGCTCTAGGTCAGAGGCTCTAATCTGACTCTATACCGGAATTGGAAACAAACATTAAAGTTAGATGAAATTGTACGTATTAATTGGGAATGTGTACATGGAGTGAGGGAGGGAGGAAGGGAGGAGTCGAGGTCTGGTTTGTGTCCACCTGTAGGAGTTCCTGATTGGTTGCACTGTGCCAGCTGATTATGACGTCATCTTGCCCCATTTGCGATTGGTTGTAGTGTGCCAGCTGATTATGACGTCATCTTACCCCATTTCTGATTGGCTGCACAATAGGGTCACGGAATCTTTTATATTGATCGAAGTTTAAATCATAGAGGACGATGGCTTAGCAGGACGATGGTTTAATAGGATGATGGTTTAAGGATGAGGATGATGAGATAAGCCTTCATCCTCTTAGGGTTTAACCAAGTCGTTGAAGAAGTCTCTATTTTAATTTTTTATCTAAGTGGCCGAACGCTTATTATCGTTTACGAGCACCACGGTTCATTGCTCTGTTTACATTATTGTTTCCTTTTATTGAAGTAGTTTCAGGTGGTGCACGTGAGAAACTCTAGGTGAAGCGTCATTGTTGATACTAGAGGTGTAGTGTTGTAGTGTACTTGAGAAGAGGGTAAGAATGTGTGTGTGTGAAGGAGCGCTGCCATTGGCCGGTTGGTGAAGGAAGTAAGGCTCAGTGAGACTTTGGCAGCAGCTGGTGATGCCCGTCTTCCGGCTCACCTCCGCTAGTGACCACCACCGCCTCCTGCTGGACCTTACTGCTCCTGCCGTCACCACACTCCTCGCCCCGCCACACATGCCCCTTCTGGATCTCCACGTCGTTGGATCCTGACGCCCATTCATGGTGGTGCTGCTGGGGGCCTCACCCACCAGGAGGCGGCCGAGACATCCTGCAGGAGTAGGATGGAGACTAACAACAGCGACGATGACGACGCCTTTGGTATGTTTGGGGGCTATGCGTCGCGTCCCCGAGCTCAAAGGTCCCTCTCCCAGGTGGTGGTGTCAGGCGCCCACGACTTCTTCAGCCAAGCTGTTGCCGCCGCCTCCTCCTCCCCCGCCGCCCATGGAACTACCCAGAACACTTACTTGAGCGCCCCAACTGGTCATGTGCGGCGCAAGAGCGGGGAGGACAGACCGAGGGCCAGCGGGGAACGACGCAGGAGTCTGATAGCTGAGGTCCTCGTGTGGGGCAAGAACTGGTGCGGTTCTCACTGTCTCCCCCCGGCCCAGGGCTCCCACACCTATTCTACCTGCCCCCACACCTGTCCATGATCCCAAACACATGTACCTGCTTCCAATAACACACACACACACACACCTGAAAAATGCCCCATCCCTGCTATACATGACTCCACACCTGTCTCCAAACCTACACACATCTCCATACCTTTCATAGTCGAGTCATATATGTGTGGGATCCCTGGACCACATTTCTATATCTATATTAACTATAATTCAATATAATCGACTATACTTATCTTCTCCCTGGTAACCTATAGTGTCTAGAACTATAATCGCTATAGGTTTTGTTATAGGAGTTCTGTTGAGGTCATACAGAAAATAAACGAATCTTTCTTCTCACTCATGTTACTCCTTTCTCTACCCTCCTCCACCCACATCCTGTAACTACTCTTTCACCCCTCCACCTTCTGCCATCCTTCCACCTTCTATTTCCATCCCCCCCCCCCACTCGTCGCCTCATACCCCCCCCCCCACTCGTCGCCTCATACCCCTCCCCCCACTCGTCGCCTCATACCCCTTCCCCCCACTCGTCAACTTCAAAACGATAACTTATGACTTTAGGACGATCATATGTAAACAAACCCCTCCTCTCCTTCCCCCTCCTCAGTGATACACATTCCCATTACGACAAGAGGCATTATAATATACGACCCTTTGAGTCTAATAATCCAATACAAATGATACTCGAGGATAATGTATAACACCTTCAAATATATTATACTAGTTTGGTGAATAATAATGTGTGAGGCTAGAAAGTGATGATGACTGGTGGTGATAGTGATGATGATGACAGTGGTGATTGTGATAGTGTTGATGATGGTGATTATAGTGGTGTGAACGTATCTAGTTAAGGTAGAGTCTCAGTGTTAATTTTGTCTCCTAACTGGTGGTGCTAAGTGAACGTATCTAGTTAAGGTAGTGTCTCAGTGTTAATTTTGTCTCCTAACTGGTGGTGCTAAGTGAACGTATCTAGTTAAGGTAGAGTCTCAGTGTTAATTTTTCCGCCAGTTTTAGGTCTGGGTGTTAAGTTAATATTCTTACATCATAACTAACGAGCCATGACCTTAACTACCTAAACCTCGGTTCTCAATGCTTCTTATAATAAAATTTTCCCATAACTGACTAACTTAAGATGACAAGGAAATTGCCATCGATATTCCTCTACGTTTTGGCATTCCCGGTAAGGAAGAGGGAGAGAGAGAGAGGAGGAGGAAGAGGAAGAAGAAGAAGAGGTTAGTTAGTATGCAGTGCCATGCGTTATCAACATTGTCATGCACCTCAAGTTTTGGGGAGACATGATTTGTATGTATGTGTGTGTATGTAAGTAAGTAAGTATGCATGTGTGTATGTATGTATGTATGTATGCAGCATCCTCGCCTCACAAGCGAGCGGACCCGGGTTCGATCCCTGGGCAGGGTGAAACTATGGGTTAGTTTCTTTACGCCATTTGCCTCTGTCTACCCAGCAGTAATTGGGGACCTGGATGTTAATCGATTTGCAGATCGTGTTCCAGGGTAATGGTTAGCCAGTGCAGTTGGCGAGTTGTCCGGTCTTCTCGGACTATTCCTTGACACTGGGTCATGCAGCTCGTTAACTTAGGGTGTGGTTGTTGTGTTGGCGACAGCTTTTACACCTTAAACAAATTCACGCCTAGGTGGCCCTTGGGCCGGCCATCCTCGATTTCGAGGGGCTTCCATTATTATGTATATATGTGTATATGACCTATAATACGAATTGACCTTGATATGACCTCACTATAACATGACCTTGATATATCGATTTGACATGAGTTGATATATGAATTTTAACCTGATATTATGTAGTGACATGACTTATTGATAAACATTTATAACCAGTGTTGATATATGACCTCAGCTTGACCTTACATGACCCGAGGTTGACCTAAGATTCCTGGAATAAGGTCACGCTGTCTGGGGAAGGTCACGACTCGTAAATATGCACTAGACCTCGCCGCTCTGGGAGGTATTGTGGCCTCCTGTGTCTCGCCCGGCCTCCTCTATTACCTCCCGTCTACACCATTACCTCCCGCCCACACCATTACCTCCCGTCTTGGCCTCTACCTCCACCATCACTTCCTGTCTCCACCACTACCCCCTGACGCCATTCGAGTATAATCTTTCTGTAAATTAAAACTCAAGAATATTTCTCAACTCTGATTTGATAAAATAAAATAAAATTATCCCTTTCTTTATTTTGTTTTGTTTATGGTCTGTATATGATAGTAATCGGTAGTTAAAATAAGAACTGGGACAAGGCACCGGCGTAATAGCGTCACGAGCGTGGTATAATAGCCCTTATTTGCACCGGTAATAGAGCTCCTAATTTCCTGTGTGTAATAATGCTAGGTAATGGTTTTTGGGTCGTTGTGAGTATTTAATTACGAGTATTAACGAATCGTAAGTATTAGAACCATTGACATAATATACCCATAGCTTATAACGTCATTACTATATAACTAAGGTATTTAGGGTCATAACAAGGTATATAATTACGGTAATGGCTCGCCAATTAAAAATAATGAAAGATACAATTCCATGATACGAAAAAATGTTAAATAACAACGATATTTTAGTACCGTGGGCGAGCATAGAACGGCCATATTGGACGGTGAATTATAAGCCCTCCCAATTGACGCCTTTTGTCCCTTTTACGTGAATATTTACCTGAATATCCTTGTTGTCGTGGCTATTTTGAAGTTGTTGGCTATTTTGAAGTTTCCATGGCCATAAATGTAACCAAAAACATCGATAGAAAACCATTGTTACTTGGGATTTATTCATACAGTAGTTACCAGTTGTTGGGATTTCTTAGGATTTCTTCATAGTTACCAGTTATTGAAGGAACAATACAGTACTGTACATTTTCCTGTGGTGGGCTCGGCTGATACTGTAATTTCATGTAATCTTTAGCTCAGGGAATTACAGATGGATGAATTACAAAACCCAGTCTCTGTAATGTTGCCTGTACTGTATGTCTGTATCCACTTGATGTTAGGTTACAGTACAGCCTTTAAGTTACAGATACAGTATAAATCATTCACAATTACACAGATAGGTTACAGTTTAAGGAACATACTATGATGCTAACACCTTTTGCAATCCACTGTATTTTTACTGTAATTACGATTTTGTATTAAGTGTTGGATTTTGAGTAACCTGTACCTAACCTAACCTAACTTGACCTCATCCCCCAATTAGTGTTAGGTTAGTGCTAGGGTGATTAATCTTCAGGTGAAATAAACCAGGTTAGATTAGATTAGGGTGATTAATCTTCAGGTGAAATAAGCCAGGTTAGATTAGATTAGGGTGATTAATCTTCAGTTGATCTCTCTCGTATATATTGCATAACAGTGGACTAATAGACGGGTTACTCTTCCACAGGTTGATCGAGACGGATTCCAAGTCGCTCAACTCTCTCTCCACACAGTCGGTGGGGTCAGCTACAGGTGCTGGCCATTCTCGCAAGTCATCGGACACCTCACAGGTATACATACGTCACGTCGACACCCGGAAGAGATTTTGTTGCGGTGTAAAATGTAGAGAATTGATATTTTTTTGAAGCTCTGTTTTATGAATGTATTCAGTCTCCAAGCACCTCCCTACCCAGTCTCCAAGCAGCATCTTCCTCCCTACCCAGTTTCCAAGCAGCATCTTCCTCCCTACCCAGTTTCCAAGCAGCATCTTCCTCCCTACCCAGTCTCCAAGCACCTTCCTCCCTACCCAGTCTCCAAGCACCTTCCCGCCCTACCCAGTCTCCAAGCACCTTCCTCCCTACCCAGTCTCCAAGCACCTTCCTCCCTACCCAGTCTCCAAGCACCTCCCCCTGCCAAGTCTCCAAACACCCTCCTCCTCCTACCCAGTCTCCAAACACCCTCCTCCCTACCTCCCTTCCCCCTACCAATTCTCCCAGCACCCTCCTCCCTCCCTCTCTGTCACCACCATCATTACAGACTACAGTCAACCTAGCCATGAGAAAATGATACTGACATACGACCCACCAACAGATCTCAGTGGCTTCAGGAGGCTCAAGCGGCTCCTCGGGCGGGGGCTCGACTGGGGGATCGCAGCTACAAGATCCAGAGGAGGACCTTTGGGGCCTGTGGGGACGTCTGGTCAACGACTGGGAAACATGGAACAAGAAGAAGAGTTTGCAGCTCAAGGTAAGACGATACTTTATCCTCTGTAGCGTGTTGTTTTTATGCCTCATACAATGGAACCTATTTGAAAGGGCTATGTGGAGAGGAAAGTCCATTATATCGAGGGTCCGTTAGATGTGAAACTTCCCACCTAACGGATTATATGCAGAGAGAAGTCTGTTATAAAGAGGTTTCACTATAAAACGTTGCACTTATCACTTATCAGATAGCTGGTGAAATTGGATCTTTAATGATAACGTGAGAATTATAGCTATCATAAACATTAGTTAATAAAAACCACTATCTTGTCGGATCTTAGTTGAAACTTAAAAATTATCATAAGCATTAGAGTGAGCTTATCAAAGGTACTTTAACTTCAAAAACCATGAATTTACAGAATGAGAAAATTAACGTTTTCTTTTTTGACCTCATATTAAACCTTCACTACAGGGACACCATTTAATATTTTATTTGCCTAACTCCAGACAATTTTATTCAGCACAGAGGAGGACCCCATACAGGTGTTAATAGACTATCGTAAACATTGAGTAAGTTAGCCAAGAATATCTCCGTTATGTCATTACGTAGCCAATCAGACATCCTCTGATACTTTTCATCACTTGCAGGAGTTGGTGCGGAAGGGTATCCCCCACCATTTCCGAGGGATCACTTGGCAGCTACTCTGCTCTGCTCACAACTCTCCGGAGAAGGGAAAATACGCAGAATACCTCAGAACAACATCAGCCTGCGAGAAGGTGAGGAGAGGGGATGATGAGGAGGGTGAGAAGGTGAGGAGAGTGAGGTGATGTGATGGGATGGTGATGAGCCCGAGAAGATGAGGTGATGAGATGGTAATGAGTCCAGTTAGATTACATGTCAGACTTTCCATGTTTATTCCATTTTATTTTATTGTTATGATGTAGTCAGGTCATTGTATCAAACAAATTTAAGGATACCATTAATGTCTACTGTAATACTGATGAAGAATTTTAAAAGAGTTAAGAATTTTAATAACACATCTAAGTTAAGGACACTGGAATGCAAATGCTAAGAGAGAGGAATTTTTGGGGGGCATTACAGTATTAGAAAAGTAATAAAAACAATAATGACAGTAAAATAGTTGTGATGGGAGGTATTGGATGGTAAAATACTAATTAGATTTGTTTTTCAGGTTATTCGTAGGGACATCGCTCGCACTTACCCCGAGCATGACTTTTTCAAGGAGAAGGATGGTCTGGGACAAGAGAGTCTGTTTAACGTAATGAAAGCTTACTCGCTCCATGACAGAGAAGTTGGTTATTGCCAAGGGTCTGCGTTCATTGTTGGTCTCCTGTTGATGCAGGTAAAGTGACACTCCTACTTGTGTTTTGGGTCATATTTTGCCATACTGTACTTGTTTTTATGCCATATATATTCATACTTGTATGTTTTGCCATGTTTTGTCATACCTGCACTTTTTGCCATTTTGTACTTTGTCACAGCATTCATGTGTCTGAGGTGTTATGATTCTTGCAGATGCCGGAAGAAGAGGCCTTTGCCGTCTTAGTCAAGCTGATGCAGGACTACCGGATGCGTGAGATGTTCAAACCCTCCATGGCAGAGTTGGGACTGTGTATGTACCAGCTGGAGTGTCTCATTCAGGAACACTTGCCGGATCTTCATGCTCACTTCACTTCACAGAGCTTTCACACTTCAATGTAAGTCAAATGGTTCAATAATGTTTCTGTGTATCATCCTCACTGTTTGTCCTCCTTTGTGTAGGGTGGATTGATGGGTACAGAAAGCTTGAAGAAACAAGGGGTAATTTCTATATCATTCTTACATTATTTCCTCTTTTGTTTTGGGTGAATCAAAGGATACAGACATGTCAAAGAAAGAAGGGGTAATTTCTCTATCATTCTCACCTTTTTTCCTCTTTTGTTTGGGTGATCAATGGGCACAGACACCTCGAAGAAAGTCGGGGAAATAGCAGCGTAGAATGGCGCAGCGTACATGATGCAGCAACACTTTCGATTAGGTTATTCGATAAAATTAATGAGGGAGGAACGTCACTTTAGATTGTAGGTAAAGATGCGTGCAAGATTTTCATTTTAGGGTGAGGGGTAACTCTTTCATTAAATTCAACTCAATTTTTTTTTTTTTTAACAGGTACGCTTCATCATGGTTCCTGACGTTGTTCTCCACCACGCTGCCTCAACCTCTTGCGTGCCGTGTAATGGACTGTTTCTTAGTGGATGGTCTAGAAGTCATATTCAGGATGGCTCTGGCTTGTCTTACCCTGGGGAAAGAAGATCTGTTTTGTATGGACATGGAGGGAATGCTCAAGGTGATGATAATTATTGTCTTGGCATATTTTAACTTTTTCTTGTGGGCTTTGTTTTTTTTTAGAGAGAAAATGAATATTAGATGTAATTATTTTCACATAATACACCTTTCTCTTTCTCTGATATTTATTGTATTTCTCTCTCCTTTCCTTACTCCCACACATGCTATATAGCTCCATCCTTCCCTGCTCCCACACATGCTACAGCTTCCTCCTTCCCTACTCCCACATACATTATAGCTCCATCCTTCCTTACTCCCACACATGCTACAGCTTCCTCCTTCCCTACTCCCACATACATTATAGCTCCATCCTTCCCTACTCCCACACATGCTACAGCTTCCTCCTTCCCTACTCCCACATACATTATAGCTCCATCCTTCCTTACTCCCACACATGCTACACCTTCCTACTTCCCTACTCCCACATACATTATAGCTCCCTCCTTCCTTACTCTCACACATGCTACAGCTTCCTCCTTTCCTACTCCCACATACATTATAGCTCTCTCCTTCCTTACTCCCACACATGCTTTAGCTCCCTCCTTCCTTACTCCCACACATACTAAAGCTTCCTTATCTACTACGGGTATATCTTCCTCATAAACCGCTCCTATACATACCAGGTACTACATCTCCCCCATTGCTTCCTCGTATACAAGTTGCTTTTATGGTACAGTACCTCCTTATCCCCTTCTGTGCTTATAATTCTTTCCTGTTTTATGAGTTCCCAAAATACTTTTATATGCCACTGTTGTTGATAGAGGATAGAAAGCATTTGTCTCTACCATTCATTCAAGTAATTGTCTAGCTTTTCCACGTTTGGGCATCGTTTATTTAAAAAAATCTTGCGTGAAATGTGTTGCTAGTTTGTTTTGTCATCTCCATTGTCCCTCACATATTTCCTGATGTAATTGCACCCTACTGTATATGTATTTCATGAAGAGGAATTCCTTACTGATTGAAAGTTATATACCAGGCAATTTTTTATTTTATTTTACTTATTTTATTTATTTTTTCAGTATTTTCAACGGGATTTACCGGCCAAGTTTGAAGCAGATCCCGAGGGTTACTTTTCATTAGCTTACTCCTTACGATATAATGTTAAAAAGATGAAGAAAATGGAGAAGGAATACACAGCAATGAAGACTAAAGAGCAAGAGGAGCTCGTGGAACTGAAAGTAAGTAAAGTACTACTCTATAAATTGTCCTCTTGATACATACTGTACTCTGAGACCTTAAGCAAGAGGACTAAGTGGAACTGAAATGAGTACTATACTGTATAAATAATCTTCTTGATAAACTGTACTCTTGAGATTAAGATGTCATGTGGCCATCCTGAGTGGCAAACAATTGTACTTCTTCAAAAAATACTGAAGTAAATTATTTATCTTAATGTTGTTCCCGTTTCAGAGACTACGGACAGAGAACAGACTGTTACGGCAGAGAATAGACTGTTTGGAGGCAGAGTCCTCGGCTCTTGCTGACAGACTTATCCAGGGCCAGGTGTCTCGAGCTGAGGAGGCAGAACACAACTTTGCTATTAAGGTATGATTTAGGGAACACGCAACTGATCTGGTTCTTAGTGTAGGTATTCCTCCAGTGATGATGATGCACTGTGTGAAATAATTGAGTTATGGAGACTTGATTTGTGAGAATTTTGAGTTATGGGGACTTGACTTGTGAGAATTTTAAGTTATAGAGACTTGATTTATGAAAATTTTATGTCTAAAAGATTTTTCAAGAATGGAACCCTTATGTAAATCAATTCATACCTGTATCTATGTTTTGTATAGACTTACATACCAGTACACTGCACAATAGACTAACCAATTGAAATTCTGTATTACCATTTACCCAAGAAAATTCCAAACTGCTTTTATATTTTATTTATTTGTACAATTTAATGCATGTATACGATGACCCTATGGAAATGATGTATTTTTGTCTCCTTATAGCGGGAGTTGGCTGCATTGAGACAACACGACGGGGAAACGATGGAACACTTGATGGATGCTCGTGAGAAGATCCGTAAACTGACTGGAATGATCGAGGAGGTACGACTACCCTGGGTTATCTGTTTTACTGTACTTTAAGATATTTCAGATCTCTGGCATCATGTTTTAGGACTAGACATATACCTGTAACTATTTTACTATGCTTTAACCCCTTGTGGATACTGATTTAATCCTTTGTTAATTACAGTTTAACTCTTTGCGGATGATGGTTTAAACCTTTGTGGATGTCGATGATAGTTTAACCCTTTGAGAATGATGGTTTAAACACTTGTGGATGTTGATAGTTTTAACTCATTGAGGATGATGATTTAAACCTTTCTTGATTATAGTTTAACCCTTTGTGGATCCTGGTTTAAATCTTTGTGGATGATAGTTTTAACTCCTTGTGGATGATGATTTAATCCTGCAGGACTCAAAGGGTTAATAAATAAACTAGAATAGAATTTCACTCTAGTATTGGAAGGTAAGATCAGGTTAAGTTTGAGCCATTGTTTCAGAATTATAGGAAGTGGGGTATTTGAGGCTACTTGTTCATCCAGCAAACCATACCTAAGGTCACTTCGTTCAATATCTTAATAAAAGCTTCAGTGAATCAGCGATCAGTATGAAGCTACGTAAAGAGTTATAGTGTATGGATATTTTGACTAGTTTTGATGATGAGCATTTTCCCAACTTCATTTATCATTATTTTGACTCCTGTTTTATTTAGAAATGTTGAAGGTTGTGCATCATTTTCAGTAATAGATTAGTTAAACTTAAATGCAACTAATAACGTAAGTAGTAAGATATATTTTTTAACATTTACCGGGTATCAGTATTACAGGCATTAATAAAGAGCATTGTTGATATAGTTATTTTAGAAAACATATTTGTAAGAGCACTGATGCTTAGAATACTGCTTATTTAGTAAGTATTATGAATGTTCAGCTTATGAGAACAATTTGTTTTCAGAATTGTTCTTCTCGAGAATCATCCCTGGCAGAGCTGATGGTCAAAGAGGAAGAATTGAGACAGAAAGAAGAGTTGGTTAAATGTCTACAAGAGGAGCTAGTTCAGGTCAGCTTTGGCAGAGTAATCCCAATACTGTTTATTGTAGTGTAAAACCTTGGGTAGGATCATAGTGTTGAGAACAAGACAGTAAAGCAAACACCAATGTCTCAGTAGGTGACTCACTGCATTGTGCTTTGGTTGGATGACTGAACATCTTTTGTACAGTACATTACATTACTATTGAATATGAATTATCAAATATTTATGGGACAAGATGGCTACTAACTATTGTAGTCTATATTTTTAAGAAAATGTATATAAAGGTGATTTTAAAAAATGGGCACAGCAAAATTGACTTTTTAAATATGTATTCTAAATATCTTTAATTATTTTAAAGGTCATTAATTAACACTAATTACTGGAATTTTTAAACTGTAAACCCAGATCCTTAATCAGTATGTAGTAAAAATAGTCTATATTTTGAAGACAATGTCTATACAGTATCTTATGTGAAATATATCTGTAGGTAAGACTGAAGACAGCAGAGGCAGAAGCTACTATTCGTGATCTTCGAGCCAGGATTCAAGAACTAGAAGAGGAACAGAAGAAGTTAAGGGAAGCTACTCCAGAGCACTCAGTGGCCCACCTTCAGGAGGAGTTGATCGCTGTACGATTACGAGAGGCAGAAGCCAACCTCGCACTCAAGGATCTCAGGCACAGAGTTCAAGAGCTCACTCAGCTTTGGACGAAACATGTACAGGTAAGACTAGTGTCATTTTCTTTAATTAAAAATAAAAAAATAGCAGTACAAGTTAACATGAAACATCCTAAAATATAGTAATTCTGTTAAACCATTTTTCTTACTGTAAAAATGTAGGCAGTTAAATGGCTCTGGTTCTAATGACTCAACATAACCTAACCATCACAATCTGGATCTTACTTAACAGAGGACATAAATGAATTGTGTCCTATAAAGATACTAATGAATATATCTACAGGAACTTTGTTGTTTACTGCCCAAACAAATTGGCAGCATTACATGTTCCAGCTTTTAAAGTATGCAAGTATATTTATGTGAAAAAAAATTGTCTGCTTTTCAGTTAGGACTAGTTTACTTTTATCCTCTTTGCCATTAATCAGTTTGTTAGCCGCTTGGGCGGTCGGTCACGTCACTGTTGGCAAGTACTGGCTCCTAAATGCATGTGTACCTGCGCCATTGTATTTTTGTTTCCATTTTTGTATTTAAGGATACAAAGAAATGTGTGTGCAGTATTTTTATTTACTTGAACTTTTCACTGTCACTTTTTACACTTGTCTTACACCATTTTTATTAACTATCTAAGTCATTTTCTTTTAAGGTTTCTGTTCCCCTTAAACTACCCCACCCCCAAAAAAGTATGAGAAGATGAAAGATAATAAAACCTTTTTAATTCCTTTACTTTAGGACCAACATGGAGATAAGAGTGAAGCAGCTAAGCCAGATGTGACCAGCACACCCAGCAAAAAGCTCGGCCTCTTCTGGGACAGGTCTAACGAAGCTGCCAAACTGGAGGAGGAACTCATGACCACCAAGTTACATGAGACTGCTGCTGTGGCTGAACTGAAGGAAGCAAGATTAAAGGTTCATGGTCATTTACAACAGCTTGTTGGTGTGTGAATGTGGAAGTGTGTGTGTGTGAGGTATTAGATAAATGTTAATAGTAAATATGAACAAAAGTACAGTAGTGTTATAAATAAGTAGTGAAGAGGGACAAAGAGCAGTAAATGTTAGGTTTTTAGTTTAACATTTAATTGGCAGTTATCATTAGTGGAAGTTAGCTGTAGGGACGGCAGCCATCATCAGTGGACGTTTCATGTTCATTGTGTTCCATTTTGTGCATATAGGGGCAGAGTGGGGAATCCTTAGCTGCCAGTTCAAAGTTAAACAGATAGAATGGAGGAGATGGAGTGTTTCAGATAATGGGGAGTGGATGTAACAATACATATATGGATCAGTGACTGGTAAATGACAAAGCATAGGAAGGAAAATAGTAAGAAGTAGATTGAGAAATGTTTTGAGAGGGAATAATGGTAAAAGGCAAAGATGCACATGTTTTGGGCAATAATTAAGCTAGTATAGTATAATATTATGGATGTTCTTAAGTTAACTAAGGAGTTGTGATGCAAGAGGAAGAAAGAACATAGAAGTGACAAATAATATGGTAGACAGCAAAATGTGCAGTGAATGTGACACAGAACTGAAGAAGACAAAATACAGAGACATGAAGGAGTAAGAAGTATTTGTTTGGGTGATCAAGGTGTGCTTGACTCACTCAACACTGTTGGTCATTCACTCCACTAAAAGGAGAGGGATTTACTAACTGAGAGGAAAGTCTGTTATATCAAGGGTCCTTTACATATGAAACCTCCATCTAACGAACTTTATAACTATGAAAAGTACATTATATTGAGGGTTCCATATAACAGATTACATGTACAGTAATGATATATGGAGAGAGAAATCCATAATATAGAGGGTACACTGTATAAAGGATATTTCACGTTACAGGTCATGGAGCTGGAGACGGCTGTGCAGGTGTCCACGAATCAGATGAAACGGCAAGAAGAAGAGAACAAGAGGTTACAAGAAGCTCTCGACTCAGCAGAAGCCAACATCCGCACCATGCAGTCCCAGCTGGGCGATCACAAGAGAAAATACACTGATCTTGAAAGCCAAGTTTGTACTCCTGTGTTTTTCCCTGTAGAGTTGATAATCTCCTGAAATATCTAATATATTGTTTGAGGGTAAGAAATATTCTACAATGCCAATGATAGTTTACAGCTTGCATCATGGAAGGGAAAGGCTGACCATTGCGTTAAAGAAAATAGGGAGTTTATTTTGACATGGCCATCTTCTGTAGGGAAATAAAGTTTTACAAATAATAATAACTACCTCATATTTTTAAGAAGACATGTTATTTATCATTTTGTATTTTCTAGAGTATTGATAGAGAATCTTGCTATCACTTAAAAATACTGATGGGCTTTTTCTAATAAAATTCCTCCCCCTTAGATGAAGGAAGAGAAAATGCTGGCAAGAATTCGTGAGGCTGAGAAGTCTCAGAGTTTAGCCGAACTTACTCAGAAGATTTCCTCATTAGAATATAAGGTAAGTTAATTAGTATTCACTTGTTAATGTATTCTGAGTAATATATAATCTACCAAGTGTGGACATAAACTTCATAACAAAGTAACAAAAAAACCCGGATAGTTAGCGATTAAATGATAAATGATTAATAAATGAAAAAGTTGTAGAATTTTTTACTATTTGACTGTACTGTACTGCATTTACATTCACCATTTGACTGTGTACTTTACTGCATTTGCAAGTTGAGGATACGAATAAGTAGAAAGTAGTATAATCAACAATATCGCCTGGTATACAGTACAGTATAAATTATGCCTTATGTAAATACCTTAAACCGTATCTAATCGTGTGGAATCATTTAGTTTATGGTGATGATAAGATGGAACCTTTCAGAACCAAGAACTAGTGACGGAAGGTGAAGTGTCACGTGTAGGCGGCAGTGACAGTGACCAAGTTCCCCGACTCCAGGACAAAGTGGCTGAGCTTCAGTCAGAGGTAAGATTTAAGTCAATACCTAGTGTGTCGTACTAATTCCAACATGACATTCTCAGTCACTATGAGAACCGGACTCAAAGTGTATTACTGACTGAGAAGAACTTGTCAAATACTCAAAACAAAATGAGGTTATACTTTGATGATGATTCGCTACATTTTGCATTATTGAAACCTGGACGTGAATCGATACCATTTCTAGATTTTCCTTTAGTTTATCCACGCAGGTAAACTTATACTGAATATCAACAAAGCAAAATGGAGTGAACGTCGTGTATTGAGTGTTAATGTTGACGAAGTCTGTAATATTACTGTCAGAGAATTTAAGTCATACAATAGGTAAGAGCCTCTGCCCTTACAGCATTAATATTGCAGATCTTTCATTGGACTGTCTAGGTAATGGAAGAGTTAGATCACTGCACTCAGCACCCAGAATTTCCATCTACTTTTGGTTCTTGTGTTATAAAAGATGATGAAAATTTGCATAGTTCATAAAGGAATATAATGTGCATAATTTTAATACTTCAAAATACAAGAACCATAACCACTTGCTCACCTCTCACCTGTGTCACGTTTTTTGGACGCTTTATGCAGCAGAAGTCTCTCTCTCTCTCTCACTAACTCACACTTGCTTAATGTCTCAAAGGCTTCAGTGCTTCTCCACATATCAAAAACTGAATACTGTACCACAAATAATTAATCTTACTTTGAACATATACCAAAAATAACAAAATTAACACCAATTACACCCAAATATTTGAAGTTTTCACCAGTATGGGATCAACTTTATATTTTTTCAGAGTTTTCTTGTTCAGATTTCTTTAAAGTTAAGCTCATACTTATTAATTTTTTAACATTATTGACAGGTTTAAATATCTAGTATCTTTATCACTGATTCTTGAAGTACTGTCGGTGTTTCAGAGATTTTAACAGAAGTGGAGTTGACCCATGACTTACCCCGCTAAGAAAATATAACTTGGATTGATTCATTACGTTGGGTCACTCCTCATTGGTTCCAAGACATGTTCAAATTCCCCCATTGGCCTCAGCTAGATCCTAACTCTGTTTATGTATGCGGTGAAACATACAGTCGCCCATAAGAGTCCCGTTGCCTCTCCTCTTCAAAAATTAACCCCGGGATTCAGACTCGTGAATCTGAAGCATTTATGGATGGAATAATACACCCTACTACTTTGGGTTCACGAATCTGAATCTTGGGGTTTGTGAAGCAGGAGGAGAGACAACAGGACTTTTCTGGGTGACTGTACATGTTTATATTATAACCTTCAATTATGATCATTTACTTAACTTATTCATTTTATTTGAAACTAGATTGAGCTTCTTCTTAATAATTTGAATTTAAAGTGACCCAAGTATCTGGCTGTTCTCACCTACTGCACCTTCAGGACTATTTTTAACATCCACTCCCCCACTTCAAGAAAAGCTCACTTGTGTACTAGAAGGACTAAACTTCTGATTTTATAGCATTAGTAATAGATGCCATGCAAACTTGCTTTTTATTGTCCATGGTACTATTTCTGAAGAGCTGCTTAATAAACTCACCTCCATGTGCTTATGCTTGCAATTCCCATCCTATATGTTCTTGTGGCTAGTCTCAGTATACTATATACTGTACCAGGATGGTGATTCATTAGTTCAGTCAGGACTCCCCCTGTCAAAGATCATCTCATAAAACTAACGGCATGAATTCCAATATCAAAATTTTTATATTTCTTACTAAATGAGACATTAAGTTCTTATCTTGAAGCTCAGATGTGAAGTATAGTAATTGTTCAACTCCCTTTGCAAAATGTTTGGAATACTGAGAAAAAGTTAAGGATTTTATATAACCCAACACAAGTGACCTACATCAAATATTACACACAACAATGTGCTGCAGATCCTTAGGTTAACATAGATTATACTCATAAGAGAACTGGGTGTCACATTTTACTTTTATTTAATACTTTACATGTGGTATCAAAATTTTCAAATAGTTAGAAAAAAATCTTTGTTTACTTCCTAACACCAAGCTGAGTGACTGCCTCACCCACTAAATCTTCTAATTCTACTTAATTAGGTTTTTGTCACGTATGTAATATCACTTTTAACCATGGTTTTCTAACACATTTGCACCAGCAGCCGACAGAGAAGTAAGGACAGCGTAAGTGCTTTGGCATCATAGTTATGCATGCCCACTCGTGCCAATAAGTTGTAGAAACACCATCTTGGTGTTTGACTTGCATGATGATCTTGCCTGCTTTATGTCTCAAATGAAAACTAACCTTCGTCTCTCTGTAGTTTTTTTATATGTATGAAAGTTATAAATGCAGATCATCTTTGAATTGTTGTTTCTACAGAGGTTTACATCATCTCTACCATAATTAGCTGTTGTGTGTTTCCTACGTTGTGGTTAGTGAGATGTTTACTGTAAGAGTCGCCACCTCACTGTGTTGTGGCCTACTGGGTAGATGGATATTACATTACACAGGACTCTTGCACCAACCATGCATGCCCTTAAAATTTTCAGACAGTTATCAGTAGCACGAAACTGTTGTCTTTTTAGAATGAAACTGAAAATCTATTTCCCATACAGTACCTCATGATGGGTAACCAAGCAGTTAAAATGTGTACAGTATTTTTGGGTTTCTGTGTTCTCTTATTTCATAATGCTTAATGATCTTCAGTATTAAGTTCTCTTTTATATAAAACTTATGATTTCATGAAGCTAAAGTGTAGAATATGTATATTATAATAAACTTCCATTTGAATGTAATATAAAACCCACTCGCCCTTGCTTTGCACGCGGACACTCTGTTCTTACAAGACTTTTCTTAAAATGTTCATATACTTTTACAATTAAATATTTCTTATTTTTTCCCCCTTCCTGAATTTTGCCACAATAAGTTCCCTCTCGATACATATAATAGTAACAGTGAAGTGCTAAGAACAGCGGAACATTGTGGGAAGATATTAAGAAACTAACCACGAAGGGATGAGGTATGGAGTAGCAAATACTTTAATGTTTCCTGATAACTAACATAATAAGGTTGGGTCATACTGAGATATTTTACCATAAGAACAAGTTTAGGATAAGACTGTTATTGTGAGAATTGACAATGTTATGCAAGAACAAGTTTAGGATAAGACTGTTATTATGAGAAATGACAATGTTATGCTGCTTCCTTACGTATCAAAGGCTTGGTACACAGTGCGCTCTACCCACAATGTACCAAATGGTCTGTCAGGACTATGGAACCCACATTCAATAATGACTTGGGGCAGTTTTTTAATTATATACATACATTATCTGTCATTACACAGGGTCATGTTTTTTTATGAATGAGGAATTTGAGGTAAGGTTAGGTAATTAAATGAGAATATATTATGTTATGTTATCTATTTTTTTTTCCTGTTAAACCCTTATTAAAATTTAGCTCTGAATAAACGAAGTTTTATATTAGGGAAGTGAATTACCCGCTAACATTTACAAATATTTAACTTGCACCAAATTTACACAGTTAATGTTTTAGTTCCCCATTGGTAAATTTGGTAAAGTTAGTTTAGTTTCTACCCAATGCTACACAAAACATTAACAAAGATTTTATTACTAATATTTGTGTATCACCTGGAGTACGGCTAGTTTTGAATGATACCTGAGATATAAGGACACATTAGAACTCTTTTGGTTGATATGGGGACAGTAGGAGGTATGTACAAGCATCTGTTGTATGATTGTTCCTCGGTTGATACCCATTTTTGGGGCTGGTGTGTTGCATTACATGTATCAAATGATTAAGAAGCAACTGCTACTAATTATACATAAATTACTATCATAACAAATTTTAAATCAAACTAAAATGTTCAAGTACTCATGTTATTTTGTTGTACTCAGATTGCACGGCTCACTGCAATCAATCGCCGACTGACGCGTACTGTAAGCATGCAGAGACTGGATATTGTGAGTGGACCGGAGTCTGACGTTGAGGATACGGATGAATATAGATTATACATAGAGGACTCAGATTCACCACCAAAGAAATACGACTCTACCACAAAGGAAGAAAACGGAGACATAGACTACGCGAGAGAGGAAAGCAGAGAAAGAATACCCTCCATTGGAAGCGACAGGTCAACGCCCTCACCGTCGAGAGAAACGGTGAACAGAAAAACATCACAGACACTTGCCGAAGCATTCCTTGAGCAGTTACCAGAAGTCAGAAACTGTGATGACGCATATCAAAATGGCTCCGCAACTCAAGAAGAGAGAGAGGCATGCTAGTGATTCATATAGTGAACTTCTCGGTGGGAGTCAGTATAGGTGGTTGCTAGTGATATGCAACTTAATGAAGTGGACAGCTTTAAAATATGAAGTAGGTGTAAGAACATTTTTATTGATGTACATAAAATTAGGGAAAGATAAGTCATTGAACTGTGTTTGTAAACATTTTTAAGTTAAGATAATGTAAACACAAAAGTCCTTGCATGTGGGACACTAAACAAGCATCAGTTGTCATGTATTCTACTTGGATATTTGGCACTTATGGCTAGTTCATCCATTTTATCCTGTGGGCCATGTCAGTTTAGTGTGCATTTATGAGTATATTTATACTTTCATATATATATGAGCTTAATTCTCTCAATGAATTAATTTAACTAAATCTTCCTCTGAAACGTCAGGAAAAAATATATTTATTGGCATTGATGATTATGCCCGTGTCTTCAGTGTGGTAAATGGAAAATATGACATTGATTGGCTTAAGTTTGTTCATCTTACAATGATTCCTTGCCAGGTGGCTTAAACAAGTTGAGGTGGCCAAAATGTAGTGCATTTACATAGAAACTGTTGTCACATTTTCACTCACCTTCTTATGCGATACTTAAGTCCTAGACCCTCAGCAGCGAGCCAGGCTACTTTGGACTCGTCTTGACTGAGGACGCCCAATATTCATATGCTGTTTGTCCAAAAGATACCATTTCAATTCCTTGGATAGTTGAAATCTCTCTTTTTCCTGAGTGACTCATTTCTGGTGAGATTAAATGAGTAAATGTTAGAAAGATGCACTGACTTGTGGAAAGTTAGACTTAAGCCAATGAACTGTAGATTAGTGATGTTGGTTGGAAATTGGATTGATCAAGATGAACTGCAGAACTGAGATGTGAGAGACTACCAGATTGTAGCAATAGGACATATGCTTCACAAGTATTTATAGGCACAATCAATGTAAAGCTGTGATGTTTTCCTTCTGCCTTCACTTCTCCTCGGAGAAGGACGGTTAACGAAACCAAAACAAAGATATATAATTTATTTATTTAGGTTTCAGTTTTGTATGTACTTACCTTATGTATATATACTAAGTAACAGTTGATCCATTTTTTTTTCTGTAAACTTAATATTTGTATTTTATTTCTTACCATTTTTACATAATTACTATATCATACTACAGTGTATCCTTATTCAACCGTCTTCCTTAAAATCATATATGGGAGTGACAATCACAAGGTGCAGTCCATTGGATTTTCTTACTTAAGACTATTTCCCAACTCCCTGCCTTAATATGTTATGTTGCTGCAGAATAATGATTTCTACTTAATAAAACTAACTTGCAAGTGTCCCAGAGGTGCTACATTCACTCCTGTCATTGTGAGTATGTCATGCTTTAAATTTGTGCTGGTAAAATATACTGTACTAGATTCAGGTCATTTTTGTATAATTTTGCAAGTGTTTATTGACATTTATGCAGTATAGTTCACATGTAATTGTTCTTATAAGATTTGAGACCCCATATGCTTCAAAACGATAGCTCCTGTTTGTATGTGGCTTCATTGTTTATTATTCAATCACTATTTACAGCTGTTATTTGCAAGCATACTAGATCTACTGTACACACAGGCACCGTCACTTAGTAATAGAATTTATTCAATACTCAATATTTCCATACTTACGAGTTAATTATCTACTCATGGATGGGAATTTGCACCTACTCTTGTATTTTGAATCATCAGTAGGGACAAATTTTAATATATGAGCAATGTTCATGGCTAACTTATTCTCAGTATATGCTAGTACTGTGAGAACTTGAGAGTCCCCATAGAATCTTTGATATTGAATGTTATTATTAAGTTAACTGATGAGGGAAGGACTTGTGCATACTTGAGAAGAGAAAGGGATGATGATGACATTCCACTAATGTTCCGCAATGTGAAGTTTATCTTGAACAGCAATGATACTTCAATAAATATAAACACATATACAGGTTTATTTTTTTTTCAATTCTTAATTATCAAACTAAACATGTTTGAGGAAATATGATTGGAAAACTGAACAGGTGTGAGGCAGTTTAATTATAAAACTTTAACAGGTCTGAGGAAAGTCCCACAAGGAGAAAGATGAATTTCACCTCTTTTGCATTTTAAAGCCATTTTCAACAGATACAAGGACTTGAATTTCTGTTATACCTATACAACTCAATTCACTTACCACTATCTTTGTTAATATTATACAAATGTATCCTTCCTCACACTACTGTCCATAGAACATACACAAAATACTCTGTATATTTTTAACTTTTGTCTTGATTTAATATATCAATGGTTCCCAACCTGTAGTTTGTGGGCGCCATGGTGCCCACGGAACCATTTTATGGAGCCCACGGGGGTTTATGAGAAAATTTTGATATATTTGGGATTGTTGTTAAAGAGTGAAATTAATGAAAATATGCAATAACTTGATGCAACTGTCGTGTACAGGATGTGTATATTTACCCCAGACCGGGCCCAGGGAAAGATCAAGCCTTCTTACTGGGGTAAATACACTCTCCTGTCCAAGAGTAAATGTGAAAAGTATGTAACTGGTAACAGGAGTAAAACTGTAAATAATTCTACAATACAAATGAGATATTTTATACTTAAATGTAGATCCAAAGTTTTGGCACCCTCCACTATACTGTATTTGCAATGATAAATGTGGCCCAGAGTTGACAAAAGGTTGGGGACCACTGTAATCTATGTCATCTCTTAACATTTGTCTTGCAGCAGTCAACTCAATATTGCCACCATTCTTTGGGGTTTCAATACTCTTTGGTCCTCCCATCATAAAGTTAGTAAGGAATGGACTTACATTATTAGCAGTTGGTTTCAGTAACAAAAGAAATAGTGTATTGGAAATATATAAGATGAAGAAAATAAGATACATTACTGTATTCTGGTCATATTGTACTGCACTGCAATTCAAGGTATGGAAAGGTCGGAGTACAGAAAAAAGGCAGAGATTGGTATGAATGTATGAAATTAAATGATGGATTTAGGTCATTTATGAGGGAAATATCATAGAAGAGTGTCTTAAAATTGACTAAACCATCGGAAAAACACATTGCTCAACTCGAGCGCCGTGGTTGGTCTAAACTACAAATTGAACAATAATACAGTGACCCCTCGTTTAACGAACACCTTGGTTAACGTAATTTCGATTAACGAACTGCCTTCCATAAGGATCTTCAATTCGGTTAACGAAGTTCTTACGAACCGACCTCAACATGTTTTCGCTTGCACTGACCGGGCAACCATCTTTAGTATCAGTCTGCCAATACATTAATCGGTTCTAGGGCTTAAATTCCTTACTATTTTAGTAAATATCAAGAAGTTTATATGCTTCAATAATTTTAAAAGTTTAATATTCAATTTTTCAGTCATTTTAACAATTATTGAACATAACTGAAGGTAAAGTGACTAGTTTAATGCGCGGCATCCAGCCTCTTAACACAGCAAACAGGAGTTAGTCTCTCTCTGTTTCACTGGAGGTAACATCCTGCTTGAGACTCTCTTCAACTAAATGCTTTTTTTCTGTGTTTCCAAGCAAATTATTGGTCATTTTGAAAATATATAATGCAGTGCAGTGTTGATTTAAAGAAAATAATCTTGAATTACACCAAGAGAGCTAAAATTTTATGGGTGAAATGGCACCATGGGGTGACTTCTCTTCCACCCCAATGCCTTCTCTTCTTCCTTCTCCTCTACCCCCATTCTAAATCCCATCATCATCATCCAGGAGCCTTCTATATACACACCTCAAAGTAAGTGAACTTTTCTACCATTTTTGTTGAATTTAGGAAATTTTCGGTGAGCTGGAACCAATTACCCAAAAACCCATTGAAACAATAGTTTCGGTTAACGAACGACCTTCTGGAACGAATTGAGTTCGTTAACGGAGGGGTCACTGTAATTAAAAATATAACACATAAAACAGGGACATGTTTCTATGTATTCGTTACTTTAAAACTTCTTTTGTATTATTAATCATTATTCACGGTCTTCTTCGACCGGCCAGCTGCGTCATTTGTAATCAAACTTCACGACAGCTTCCCCAGACATACCAAGGAAACATCCCTATGTGACAAAAACGTCTCTTTGTTTTGCTGGCAGGACCGTGTTGGCCAAGCACGGTTGGGAGGAAAAGTGCCCAGTGTGCCACCGCCTTTAGCTGTGGTGTTCATACAAACTCTGGCATTAGTTCGTCAAGTGCCGACAGGTGGTAGGGGTGCATTTGTTTATTTTCTTCTCAGCCAATCACTGTGAGTGATACACAACTAAGTAGGAGACATAAGCCAATCACCTCAGATGCATGACAACATATCGAGAAAAAAATAGACCTTGGAGTTTTCATTAATAATAATACTAATAATATTAATAAAAGGTAAAAATTTACTTTTATCCCAATTTCCCCAACTGGTATGCAACTTACATAAGGAGAAAGAGCCCCCCAAAAGAAAAATACTTTATTCTGTTACGTTTCCGGTAAGGAGGCACATCATATGTCCCAACAGGATGAAGAAACTGCACTATTCGAGACTGAATGTGAGAAGGACCGATGTGTGTATGTTGACAATGAGCTGAAGTTCTCAGGTCATTGTGAGAAGAAGGTAAATCAGGCAAATAAATTATTAGGTCGTTCGGATATCATAATGATCTTCAAGAGTGAAGTGCTTCCCCATCTGGAGTACTGTCACCCCGTCTGGTCCTTGTGATATGCTAGGGACTGTCAATTGGTTGAAAATGTTCAAAGGAGGGCCACCAGACTGGTGCCTGCACTTCGGCACCTCAACTACCCTGAGAGATTAGAGCGCCTGAACTTGCCTAGCTTATACTACAGACGGACAAGGGGCGACCGAACTGAGGTGTATAAGCATCTAAAGGGGCACTACTCAGTCGAGTGTCCTTACCTGAAGCTGGCGGACGCTCGCCCCACAAGGGGCCACAGCTGAAGATTGAAGAAGCCTCAGGTCCAGAAAACTGAGGGCAAACTTTATCGGAGTGAGAGTTATGAACTCTTGGAACAATCTGCCAGAAAGTGTTGTGACGGCACCAAGTGTAAGCTCTTTCAGGACCAGACTTGACCAACACTGGAGCAGGTTCAGGTACATTCAGGAGCCAGTTCATGCCCAGTACTTGCCAACAGAGCGTAGCAGAGACGTGACCGATTGTCCAAGCGGCTAACAAGCCGATCAGTGGAGAAGAGAATAAAGGTAAAAGTAATACAGTACTGTAGCCTAGTGTGCGTGCCACTCTCTCGTACCTCCTGGGTTTGAGCCTGATGTCGAGGATAAAGAAAGGTGTTCCTTAATGCATAAGCGTTTTTATCACAGCTGTCTATATATTTATATATGACAGTGTGACTAGGGTAAATAAATTCTAGATTATTATAAATAGTCTAGCATAATATATAGGCCATTAAATCACGTTTTTAGCCTTATTAATAGAGGGTAAAATATGCTAAAGGTAAAGGAACTGCGCATGCTCAGAAACCAGAATATTAGTAAACAAACAAATTTACCTGGTAGCGAAGCTGTCACCTTTACCAGTTATAATTTATACACGACTACAGTACCACGTTACCTGTGTATGGGAAACAGCAGATGCAGGTATGTGCTTATTTTAATTCTAGAAACTAATTTTCAATTTAATAAAGCAGCAAAGGCAAATATACGGCTGGTGACCGTCAGTGGTTCAGTAATTATGAGAATTTTTTTAAGAGAATTTTGGCAAAACTGCAGTTATGGACAATGCCCCTAGTAGTTGAGCAATGTGCTTTTCCTATTGTTTAGACAATTTAAGACACTTCTATGATGATTCCGGTATATTTAAGTAATTTGTGAGGGACACGTTATAAAAGAAGTGTCTTAAAATTGTCTAAACACTCGGAAAAGCACATTGCTCAACTCGAGATCCATATTGTCTGAAACTGCAGTTATATCACAGTTTTGTACACTGATTATGCTTTTCCTAAAGTCACTTTTCACTATGTACCTGTCTTTGTTTGGGATAAAAAAAAAATTTCCAATGTTATTTGATGAGTTTCGGATGAATTTGATATTCATATCAGCCGGAAATCAATAGTTTTTTAGGCCCCCCCCCCCCCACCCTACCCACCAATCTTAACGAAATATCACATAATAAAAAACAACCACTATTTTTCTGATTAAACTCTGCAATTAACGTAAAATAATCTCTGTCACAATGTCGGCACAGCGCTTTCCACCTGTTCAGCCTTATCTGGTTATTCTGGTACTGAAAAATCAAATCTCTGCTCCCAACGCACCCACGCATTGTTCATTGGCTAAGACAAAAAAACTCTTGCCCAATTATAAGTCCCCTATTGCTATAGCTAATAAGAAACTCCCCCAGAGAGATTTGAGCACCTGCAATGGCCTAGCTTATACTACAGATGGGCAAGGGGCAACCTAACTAAGGTGTATAAATATCTCAAGGGGCACTAATTAGTTGAGTGTCCATACTTGAAGCTGGCAGACGCTCACCCCACAAGGGGTTACAGCTCAAGGTTGAAGAAGCCGTAAGTCCAGAAAATTGTAAAGGAGAACCTTTTCAGAGTGAAATTTTGGAACTCTTGGAACATCTGCCAAAGAGTGTTGCGACGGTAATGAGTGTGAGCTCTTTCAAGACAAGACTTGACCAACACTGGAGCAGGTTCAGATATATTCAGGAGCCAGTTCATGCCCAGTACTAGCCAACAGTGCGTAACAGAGACATGACCGACAACCACCTAAGCGACTAACGAGCTGATCAGTGGCGAAGAGAATAAAGGTAAAAAAAAAAAAGTCATGTATTGTCAGCTTGTGTTAGGAGATTATGAAGATGAAAATAATTGGGTATTTCTGAGAACAGCACTACCACCAGAAGTTGTTCGATTTCATTCATTTTTCCACATATGTTATTATTATAGTAAGTATTTTAAAAGAGGCTACATTTACTAGAACCTAATAGAACCTGACCTAACCAACCAAAGAAACCTACCAAACCCTACCCAATTTCCTGGCTGGGGAGGCTCTGTTCCCCGAACTTCTTGCCATATTAAGCAGAAAGTACTTACTTTGATATCTGGTACCAATAAAAGCAACTTTCTTAAAGTGTCTTGGTGTCTTAAACTGCAATTTAATCAGTCAATTGAAAGCACATATCCACACACATTTATGTTAACTTAGGTTATACAGTAGTTACAGGACTGTCACTCGGTGCTAATACGGGAGCAAATACCCTTTTAACCCCTGAAATTTTCTTCCATAGTAATTGATAATGTGCTTGAGCAATTGCTTTGTGTTTGTAATTATACATTTTCAACTGCAGTTGTGACAGAATTTAAAGATCAATTATACAGAGTACTCTCCTCATATCTGTGGGTTGGCGACTACAGCCCAAGAACATTTAGAGTGGAGGACTCCTCCACTCTAAATGTTCTTGGGCTATTTTTACCAATCCTCTGAGGTTATTTATCTCTCTGGTAACCCAGTTATTAATTTATTTCATCCATCCCAGTCTCTACCTTACCCTGTCCCCGTTGGCTCTCTAGCCTCAATTTTGCCCATGAATATTTGTTATTATTCCCTCATCCCTAATTATATGACCAAGTGTCTCATTTTTTTTCTGTACATTTCAAGTATTTCTCTTGAAGTTCTTGCTAATCTTAGGACCTCTTCCTTTCTTTTTCTCTCAGTGTAGCCTTTTCTTAGCATTCTTCTATAACACTACTTTTAAAAGGCCTCCGACTTCTTTCTGGTTTCTGCTGAAAGTGTCCACAGGTTAGGATGTTAGATAAGTTTAGGTCTGGTTCTAGTAGGTTCTGTATATTCTTGCTTCCATTTTCGTTTTCAGTGTCATGCAAATAGTATCTCCAGGAATTTTGGTTCAGATCTATAAGTTACTTCTGGTGGTAACTGTCTCCTCCACCTTTACCAAGAATATTTGAAAGTGTTTCATCTTAATTACCGGGGTAGTTATAATACTCGTACAGTATTACTTTTTTTTTTTAAAGAAAAGAGAAAAAGGATTGCCGTCAAGAATGATATGAATCTGTGATAGTCATCTCAAAGTTTAATGTTTAATTTTTTCACTTCACTATCAGCACAGCAGGTGTGGGTGGTGTTGAATCATGTTAAATCATTGTATGTATTTCAATGGGAAATTTAAGGCACAGTATGGGACTGCAGCCCTAAAATATACACCCCAAATTCCTGGACCCTTAACAGCACATTACAGATCTGTGGCTAACTTTGCTGTGCAAAGAATATTTTGGTCTTTAAATTTTAAACCTACCTCATAAAACTTTTAACATGTATACAAATTAAAAGGAAAACACAGTACAGTTTAAGACTGAAAGGTCCCCCACCCCCACCAAGTTTACTGCACCTTGTACTAGTGGGATCACCTGATGATTATCCACCCAAGTTTATTTCACTAAAGATTAATCACCCAAATGCTATCTTAACCTAACCTCATCCCCACAAATAGCATTAAGGTGGTTAATCTTTAGGTGTAATAACTTGGGGTGGAGATTCTTCTTGGGATCTGAGCAAACCAATACCAGTACAGTGAACCCTCACTTTACACGGTTAATTCAACCCACGGCGGCCCGCGTAAAGTGAGAAACGCTTAAAGTGAACAATATAATATATGGGATTAATTGAAATAGAGACCGGGTCGACCCCCAAACTCCACTTTTTCCCGACACAATACGTACGTTTTACTAAAAATAACATCTGAACTTTATGATGGTATTCACCCACACATAATATAGAAGGGAACATTCAACAAGAGAAGAATAAACTGAAGGTTAGGTTAGAAAAAAACAAGGTTGGGGTTAACACTTACGTTAGTAGAAGAGATGGGTCGGCGTAGGGGAATGGAGGCTGGTTCCGAAGCAGAGGGCAGGCTACTGGCCCTCAGCTGAGTCTTCATCGGTGTCATCCACACTTACTAGTGCCTCCCTGACAAATCCCTCAAAGTCATCAACACTGTCTCTGCCTCTGTTACTATCACTGGCTTGGGCTGGCTGTGGTGGGTTGCGGGCGAAGAACTCTGTTATGCTTTGCTGACGGCTGGTGTTTATGTTGTCGTGATAAACCTTGATGTAGGGCTCCCTAGTCTGCAACAGCTGGGTAGTGAAGATTTCATACCTGTTTGCGTCAGGGTCGTCGGAAAGGAGGAGCTTGACTTTCTCAATACACTCGATGGCACCCCTAACATTACTATGGGAAAAGCGGCTTTCTTCTTGGGATGACGCACCACCTGCCTCTTCACTGACGTCATCATCATCTACCATCTCGTCGGTAGTCACATCAGGATCCCTTGTCACCTCCAGGATGTCATCGTTGGTGGTCTCGGAGAAGCCTGCACCTGCAACACTCTGCGCAGCTTCTCTGACAAGGTCCACTGCTACTGTAACAGTCTGAACCTCACCAGTCATAGATTTACTCTGCCTAACACCAGGAATGCCTTGCAACACGTCTCCATGCGTGACAAACAGTTGCTACAGACAGCTGATCCCATGCCTCCACCAAGAAGTCCACAGCTTTCTTGACGTTGAATGTTCTCCAGAATTGTTTTAAAAGTACTTCTTGCTCTGCCAACTGTTGATTCTCGTCGTCTTCGCTCTTGCTATCGGTGTTGGTGTCACTCAGGTTACGCAACTCTTCCTTGGTGTTGGTGTAGTCGTTCAGGAGGTTGAATTTTTTAGCAAAGAATGCAGCTTTTGCATTACCGGTCAATTCTTGGTCCATGGGCTGTAATATAGACGTAGTGTTGGGAGGAAGGAAGACCACTTTTACGTTGGGGTGACGATCTAACAGTAGGGGCGAGTGTCCTGGTGCGTTGTCCAGCAGCAACAAAATCTTGAATGGCACATTATGTTGCTCACAGAATTTCTTCACATCGGGAACGAAACAGTCATCAAACCAGGAGAGGGACAGTGTAGAGAACATCCATGCCTTACCATGCGGTCAGCCAGTGGACGCTTAGCTTGGTCATGTCCATGCTCTTGTAGGCGTGTGGCTTGAGTGCTGTGCGGATCACCGATAACTTGAGCTTACAGGTATCGGAGGCATTGGTGGTAAACAGGACGGTGATGCGCTCCTTCTACAATTTCCGGCCCCGACACTTGCTGGCATTCTTCACAACGAAGGTCTTGGAAGGTAGCTTTTTCCAAAAAAGACTAGATTCGTCCATGTTAAACACCTGGTCATCGGTGTACTGTCCTTCCTCCATAATCTCACGTAAAAACGGAGGAAATTCCCTAGCCACAACACGGTTAGCACTAGCTTCTTCACCACCAATGTTTATATTAGTGATCTTGTTTCTCTTCTTAAACTTCTGTAACCACCCAGAGGAAGCATTAAAGGGTTTGGGCTCTGTAATTCCCATCTTTCTTGACACTGCAGCATGCAGTTCACGTGCGTACTCTTTAACCGAGCGCGTGTCCACCGCCATATTCCGTCGCGCCTGACGCACCAAGTAGCTCACAAGTAATTTTTCTGTCTTGAGAAGCACCTGGTTGTGGAAATACTTGATCATAGAAGCACCTGTAGACTTTGTGATGTTCATGTGCTCCTTTATCTTGGCTGCATCCTTCTTAATTGTCCTGATCGTAGACTCGTTAACACCATGCTGGCGCGCAAGATCAACCTGTCTTGTTCCTTTCTCCAACTCTTGTATGATCTTATATTTAATTTCGTAGCTTAAGGAACATTGTGCCTTCTTTGGCTTAGGGCGGCTGGGTCCAGGTAATGCAAGGTTTCTTTGTGGTGGTGGTGGTGGTCCAGTGGAAGCCATTCCTATGGAACAATGGATACCGATATACACGGTGTAGCCTGGAGGGGTGTAACTGACGCGGTAGGTCGAGGGGCTTGAGCGCTCCCGCGGCGGGGCACAACATAGTACTACATTAAACCAATCACAGCTAGCAGGGAGGGAGGTAAGGATGCTTTGCCCAATCACAGTCCGCTATGTCATATGACGTCACCGATAACACAACAAAGACATACACTGCGCAACCTACTCGCGCCGCTTACACAACATGGCGGATGGCGGGAGAGATGGCGGGAGGTTTGGATCCAAAAATGGCGCGGCGCGAGAGGACTGCCAGCCGCTCTCCGCGTAAAGGGGTACAGGCACCACGGAAAGTGAACATTCCGGTTTCGGCAGGGTAACGTGGAAACGCGTAAAGTGGGACCGCGTAAAGTGAGGGTTGACTGTACTGTACTGTGCAGTGTTCCAGTAACTAATGGAAGTTTTTCCTCTGTATCTCAAAGATTATTTCATATTTTTTTAGTTCCTTTAATGTGAATTTCCATTACTCAAGCTTCTGTACCTTGAGGGATGCCTGTACAGTATTTCACTAACTTACTTTTTATTGTGACAGAGGAAGGCGAGGTCGGATAAGTAGACTGAGTGGACCAACCAACAAAGATGCATTCGAGAAACTGTCAAAAGTTCACCCACTTCCTTCACTCATCCGGCAGTGGCCCAAGATAAACTCATCTCTTATCAAGGTAAAACATATAGCATGCCACGTCCAGTATGTTCACTTGTGTGTTGTTACATGTTTTCCAGAAGGTTGGTTCATGCAGTACCTCTTCTTTAACAAATTTATTAGACTTCTCTACTTTCTTCTCCATATTTACACCTATTTTATACACACACCTCATCTGTACACTTCCCTGTATCCAGTACCTTTTAAAAAATTTCTTCATTTGGCATTAACCTTTAAAGCATAATAACAACTGAGCACTCCAGGACACTTACTTTCCTATATGATTGCTGGAGCCTTGGTGGGTGTAGAGAGGCACGCACTTTGGCTAGTCTGACATGCTTAGCATTAAAGTAGAAATATGTACAGTACTGTACAGTATTACACCAAACTTAATTACACAAAGCTTAAATTTACTGTACTGTAGTACTGTAACTATATAATCACTACAATCATTGCTAGATGGAGGGCTGTATTAAGACATGCTGAAGCCATAAGCTATGTCAAGATTTAGATGCTCCATACCATTAAAAAAAAAAGTATATAATAGTGAGAAAGGGTGTATTACATTCTATAATAAAGGTCATTAATTTTTTTTTTATAAAACTGTTTACATATACTGTACAGTAAGATCTTGTATTTCGCGAGTAATATACCATAGACTGGTAAAATTGCGCCAAATTCAAATTCGCCAAATGCAAATACATAAACTAATGGGAAAAATAACAATATAGACTGGCCACTCTACATCAACCTCTGATTTTCCCATTTATAACCTCCAAATGATACAAATTCTGCATTTATTGACTCGATTGTACTTTCCGGAAACTAGTTTTTAGGCCTTCCTCAAGTAACTTAATCACACGCTGCTTATCCTGCATCGAGTACTTGGCAAACTTAACTCCCTTGTGATAGTCCCGCTTCTCCTTTTCCTTATTTGGCCGCTTAGGTGCGTCTGTCCCACCAGCACCAGTAGGACCCCCAGTAGAGGTAAGGGCCATTATCTTGACTCGACAGGTGGTAGCACCACCCAAAAATGCACACAATAACAGCCCGGGCGGATGCTAGGATGGCACGGGCTACAACGCGATAGTTGCGTTCTTGTAAACCTCTTTTATGTTCACCACCGGCAATTCGATCACCAGAACGCTTCTTGGAAACATTCTTCTTACCTTGTCTTTCCGTATTCATCGCTAGCACAACAAAATTGGAGAAAATAGCGAAAATCAATGAGTAATTGACAAACAGTGCGATTCAACTGATCACGTGATGTAAACAGAGAACGCTGGTGTACACCGCTATTAGTCCTCACCGCGAAACATTCGTTTGACTTATTCTTTTCATACAGTATTTATGGGTAACAGCTAAATTAAAAAAAAAAAAAAATAAAAATAAAAAAAACGGAATTTACAGATGCGATGTCGAACTTGAACTGTAAACATTGCATAACCCCTCGCCACACTTAAAACATTGAGGATGGAATCGCGTTATAGCCAGCATTCGTATGCAAAAGTTTGTATTTTACAAACAGCATTCCCCTATTCAACAATCGCGTTGCAACCAATTCACGTTGATAAAACATGCGTTGTAGCAGAAATGACTGTAACTGGTATGAGGGCTGTGATGTCATTCAAGACGGTGGCCAGCATTCAGCTGGCTGGATCTCGCGAAATTTACAATATTTTATGCCAAATATAAGACTTGGTTGCATTAGGTACAGTCAGTTCTGCTATAATGTGATAGTTGTGTTCTTGTGAAACATTGTGTTATAGAAATTCGCATAATAGAAATAACAGGGCTTGTGGAGAAAATAGGGTTAGGTGCAGATTACTACTCGAAATCGAAAAAAATTTAGTAGTTAGCCTAACACAAAGGATAGCACAGTCTAAATAAATGTTACATTCATATCTAATAATGAAATCATGCAGTAAATGTAACACTTTACCTTGAAAAAATATGAATATAACTTGATGAGGGAGATGGGTGATTTTGAGGTTAATAACATTGAGCTTCTCTTCAAGGGTTATAGCCTTTCATTTACGATCATCACCGGGAATGCGATCACCAGAACGCTTCTTGGAGATATTCTTCTTTACCATATTTACAGTTAATACCACAAAATTGGAGAAATAGTGAGCAAAACTCACGTTACAGCAAACAAGCGTTCGCGTTATACAAATATCGTTCCTCTATTCATAAATCGCGTTAGAGCCAATTCGCGTTGTCAAAACACGAGTTATAGCAGAACTCACTGTAGTGCTCGCGAAATTCAAAAACGTGAAATATGAGATCTTACTGTACAGTATACATAGGCAAAGATGCAATGAACAATTTATAATCTAAATAATATATACATCTTAGAAAAAGCTTTATTTGCATTATAAAATACTTTATGATTTCCTAACTAGCGAATATGAAATTGAAGACTTTTAACATAAAACATTGCACAGATCAACCCTTGTATTAGCCCCTGTCTTATAGGCAGAAGTATTTATATAAATGTGAGTTAATTACATTAGACTTGTATAACTATCACCCCTTGTAATTTTCCACTAGCTATAAGGTTCATGTTCAGAGCACGTGATAAGGTGTGTCCACGGGAAGTCATATCACTTAGTGCTGAGCTAAGGGATAAATATCCGGCTCCCTGGCCACCTATTGTGGGCAGTAGTTTGATAACCCTGACGAGAGGCAGACATTTTTAGAGCCATCGTTGATGTGCTTCCGTCTTTCCTCGAGGGGGGACGGATATATTTCCGTTCTCCCTCGAGGGTCCCTACTCAAGATCACTCCCAGTCTCTCATCAATCGGACGTATTTTAGAAGAGTCTTACAATCACTGAAAATGTTAAGTGTGACAGATAGAGTGAAGCAACTGAGTCTGAATCACTCTTATAGGATATTCAACAGACTGTGGCCAGACTATTTAACACCAAATTTTGTAAGGATTAGGGATATGAACCGGCAAGGCACTAGAAAGAGGGAACATAATTTTGTGGTACAGTATACAGTACTGTACTGTACCTGGTGTTTGCAGTCAAGCAAAAAACACTTTCTTCTTTACAGCTATAAAAGACTGAAACAAGTTATCAAACTACAGTACATCAAAACCAGTAATAGTGCAAAACAATTTATAGCTAAAAGTAAAAATATATAACAGATGAAACTGTTTCTGTATTAACCACAAAATATTATACAGGTATTGTTGAAGTGATCTGCCAACCTCGGTTAGTCCAAGTGCAATATAATGTTTGTTAAATTGATCAGAAAACTTTCACTATTTCTTCTGTAGACATACTATAACTGATTAGAGACCTAGTCGAGGCAAAGGACTCTAATGTTAATAAGTATCTGATGGCTTTGCCAATTAGTAAGTCTGTGAATCTATCTATTTATCATTGAATCTATATAACTATTTATATCATCTAACCTTACAGAAGTGAAGGACAAAGGTCAGACTAATGACAGAGGCTACACTACCACCAGATGACTGAGGTTACATCACCACCACCACCAGATAACAGAAGGCTACACCACCACCAGATGATAGGAGGCTACATCACCACCAACACCAGATAACAGAAGGCTATATTACCACCAACACCAGATGACAGGAGGCTACATCACCACCACCACCAGATGAGAGAAAGCTACATCACCACCACTGTCATGGTCACGTTGACTGCTGATCTGTTTAACTAATGATTCTTATTAAACTCCACGACCGCAAAACATGAGTGAGTTAGCGACCCTTGAGAAGACGTGTTTTTTTTCCCCTTAGGCGCTACACTTGTGTTCCCTCCCACTTTGTGAAGACAGTTATCAATGCGTTGTTATTCCACTTTTTCCTGGGAAGCTCAGTCTTGAATTAGTCTTTGTAATCAAGTCAAGTAATTCGCCAGACCTTTGTCAACTGAGGGTCATCTTTGAATGAGTAACAGTTAGTTTGTTTGTAATTATTGTCATTGCGTGAGTAGCGATCACTGGCAACTCAGGGGTATTTATACCCGGGCATCGCCAGGGAAAGCGTTCCTTGACGCTGCTCCAATGTTTCTCCAGGTATGTTAATGTGTAGCCATTCAGTTAACTCAGTCAATTGTAGTGAATATCAGTGTTCACCAGTGTTCATGATAAGAATAAGAATAAAAAGGTTTTGATGAGAGGAAGAAGAAGAATAAGGTTTTGATGAGAGGAAGGTTTTAGGGGTAACTATTATATTTCATCATAGAAAACCACCCCTCCAATTTTGTTCCTTCCCTCTATCTTTCCCTTTTCTGGTTTGACCAGAAACTCACCTTCAAGCCGCAACTCGAGTATCTCAGGCACAGGACGAAGAGCAGACACAATATAATGAGGTCGCTCACCAGCAAATCCGCAGGAGCAAACCTTCATGTGCTCAAAGCCTACTACACGGCCGCCATCAGATCGCTGGTAGATTACAGTGCTCCAGCACTCATTGGACTGAGAGAAGACCAAATAGCTAAGCTAGAAGTCATCCAAAATAATGCTCTCAGGACCATGCTCGGAGCACCCATGTGGACCAGAATTTGCAATTTGCAAATGGAAACCGAACTACCACCCCTGGCAGTACGAGTCAAGCAGGTGACAGCCGGTCTCCTCGCCAAAATCTATAGAGCAGACAAGCCCACAGTTGCCAAAATTCGAATCAGTGCCTCCCTCCACCTCGACCACAAAGTGCGAGGGGCCACCTGGTCGCACAAGGCAAGCGAGGTCATCCGACACCTGCAAGCAGAAACACTCGTCAAGAACAACCAAGACACACGAGACAATGGTTACGTAGTTCCTCCATGGAGCCCTCCACCAGCCACATTCAAAATTACCGACCTAGGCGATAGTAAAGCCAAACTCCAGAAGGAGGACCTCAAAAAAAATAACTCGAAGCCATAGCCACCGAGACACCGGTTGATGCAGCATCATACTTCACAGACGGCTCGGTGGACCCAAAACATCATAGATCCGGAGCGGCCTTCTACACCCAAGGTCAGACCCTCCGATGGAGACTTTCCAATGACCGCTCCACCCTACAAACAGAGCTGGTAGCAATCTCAAAGGCCCTACAACACGCTGCAACACAACACAAGTCCATCATAATTCACACGGACTCGAAATCAGCCATGCAGGCGCTGCAACACAGTCAACCAAGAGACAACGTCCACATCATTACCTCGATCCTCGCACAGCTACAGGAATTCCAAAGCCAAAACTGCCCAGTCATCTTACACTGGATTCCCAGTCATGCAGGGATCGGAGGAAACGACGTGGCAGACGAAGTAGCCAAGGCAGCTACACGTTCTAGTAGCGTACACATCCAAGTTCCAGCAAGCGTGCAACAGATCAAGAATCACCTCAGAAAGACTATCTTTCGATCTTTCCCTTGTGTTTTGATGAGAGGAAGAAGAAGAAGAAGAAGGATTAGTGTTTTGATGAGGAAAAAGAAGAAGGTTTAAGGGGTAACTATTATATATCATCACAAAAAACTAAGAAGGGGTAACTATTATATTTTATGACAAAAAACTATGAAGGGGTAACTATTATATTTCATGACAGAACTCAAAGGGGGGTAACTATTAAATTTTTTCCCATAAAACAATTATATTTACTAATTTCACTAGTTTTAGTGATAGTATCTTTTATAAGATCATTTCATTAATTTGTAAATATAAAATAGAATATGGCATTAAAGTGTGATTTGATTATTACTGTAATTAATGATATAATTACATTAATTCATGTAGCTCGCCAAAATGGTGGCATCCTAAAGTAATATAAGTAAACTAGGCTTCAGGGGGCAGGGTTGGGGACAGGGGCGAAAATTACCACCCCTTCCAACTTTGTTCCTTCCCTCTAGCTTTCGATCTTTCCCTTGTGTTTTGATGAGAGGAAGAAGAAGAAGAAGAATAATAAGAAGGATTAGTGTTTTGATGAGAGGAAGAAGAAGAAGGTTTAAGGAGTAACTATTATATTTCATCACAGAAAACTAAGAAGGGGTAACTATTATATTTTATGACAAAAAACTATGAAGGGGTAACTATTATATTTCATGACAGAACTCAAAGGGGGTAACTATTAAATTTTTTCCCATAAAACAATTATATTTACTAATTTCACTAGTTTTAGTGATAGTATCTTTTATAAGATCATTTCATTAATTTGTAAATATAAAATAGAATATGGCATTAAAGTGTGATTTGATTATTACTGTAATTAATGATATAATTACATTAATTCATGTAGCTCGCCAAAATGGTGGCATCCTAAAGTAATATAAGTAAACTAGGCTTCAGGGGGCAGGGTTGGGGACAGGGGCGAAAATTACCACCCCTTCCAACTTTGTTCCTTCCCTCTAGCTTTCGATCTTTCCCTTGTGTTTTGATGAGAGGAAGAAGAAGAAGAATAATAAGAAGGATTAGTGTTTTGATGAGAGGAAGAAGAAGAAGGTTTAAGGAGTAACTATTATATTTCATCACAGAAAACTAAGAAGGGGTAACTATTATATTTTATGACAAAAAACTATGAAGGGGTAACTATTATATTTCATGACAGAACTCAAAGGGGGGTAACTATTAAATTTTTTCCCACAAAACAATTATATTTACTAATTTCACTAGTTTTAGTGATAGTATCTTTTATAAGATCATTTCATTAATTTGTAAATATAAAATAGAATATGGCATTAAAGTGTGATTTGATTATTACTGTAATTAATGATATAATTACATTAATTCATGTAGCTCGCCAAAATGGTGGCATCCTAAAGTAATATAAGTAAACTAGGCTTCAGGGGGCAGGGTTGGGGACAGGGGCGAAAATTACCACCCCTTCCAACTTTGTTCCTTCCCTCTAGCTTTCGATCTTTCCCTTGTGTTTTGATGAGAGGAAGAAGAAGAAGAATAATAAGAAGGATTAGTGTTTTGATGAGAGGAAGAAGAAGAAGGTTTAAGGAGTAACTATTATATTTCATCACAGAAAACTAAGAAGGGGTAACTATTATATTTTATGACAAAAAACTATGAAGGGGTAACTATTATATTTCATGACAGAACTCAAAGGGGGTAACTATTAAATTTTTTCCCATAAAACAATTATATTTACTAATTTCACTAGTTTTAGTGATAGTATCTTTTATAAGATCATTTCATTAATTTGTAAATATAAAATAGAATATGGCATTAAAGTGTGATTTGATTATTACTGTAATTAATGATATAATTACATTAATTCATGTAGCTCGCCAAAATGGTGGCATCCTAAAGTAATATAAGTAAACTAGGCTTCAGGGGGCAGGGTTGGGGACAGGGGCGAAAATTACCACCCCTTCCAACTTTGTTCCTTCCCTCTAGCTTTCGATCTTTCCCTTGTGTTTTGATGAGAGGAAGAAGAAGAAGAATAATAAGAAGGATTAGTGTTTTGATGAGAGGAAGAAGAAGAAGGTTTAAGGGGTAACTATTATATTTCATCACAGAAAACTAAGAAGGGGTAACTATTATATTTTATGACAAAAAACTATGAAGGGGTAACTATTATATTTCATGACAGAACTCAAAGGGGGGTAACTATTAAATTTTTTCCCACAAAACAATTATATTTACTAATTTCACTAGTTTTAGTGATAGTATCTTTTATAAGATCATTTCATTAATTTGTAAATATAAAATAGAATATGGCATTAAAGTGTGATTTGATTATTACTGTAATTAATGATATAATTACATTAATTCATGTAGCTCGCCAAAATGGTGGCATCCTAAAGTAATATAAGTAAACTAGGCTTCAGGGGGCAGGGTTGGGGACAGGGGCGAAAATTACCACCCCTTCCAACTTTGTTCCTTCCCTCTAGCTTTCGATCTTTCCCTTGTGTTTTGATGAGAGGAAGAAGAAGAAGAATAATAAGAAGGATTAGTGTTTTGATGAGAGGAAGAAGAAGAAGGTTTAAGGAGTAACTATTATATTTCATCACAGAAAACTAAGAAGGGGTAACTATTATATTTTATGACAAAAAACTATGAAGGGGTAACTATTATATTTTATGACAAAAAACTATGAAGGGGTAACTATTATATTTCATGACAGAACTCAAAGGGGGTAACTATTAAATTTTTTCCCATAAAACAATTATATTTACTAATTTCACTAGTTTTAGTGATAGTATCTTTTATAAGATCATTTCATTAATTTGTAAATATAAAATAGAATATGGCATTAAAGTGTGATTTGATTATTACTGTAATTAATGATATAATTACATTAATTCATGTAGCTCGCCAAAATGGTGGCATCCTAAAGTAATATAAGTAAACTAGGCTTCAGGGGGCAGGGTTGGGGACAGGGGCGAAAATTACCACCCCTTCCAACTTTGTTCCTTCCCTCTAGCTTTCGATCTTTCCCTTGTGTTTTGATGAGAGGAAGAAGAAGAAGAATAATAAGAAGGATTAGTGTTTTGATGAGAGGAAGAAGAAGAAGGTTTAAGGGGTAACTATTATATTTCATCACAGAAAACTAAGAAGGGGTAACTATTATATTTTATGACAAAAAACTATGAAGGGGTAACTATTATATTTCATGACAGAACTCAAAGGGGGGTAACTATTAAATTTTTTCCCATAAAACAATTATATTTACTAATTTCACTAGTTTTAGTGATAGTATCTTTTATAAGATCATTTCATTAATTTGTAAATATAAAATAGAATATGGCATTAAAGTGTGATTTGATTATTACTGTAATTAATGATATAATTACATTAATTCATGTAGCTCGCCAAAATGGTGGCATCCTAAAGTAATATAAGTAAACTAGGCTTCAGGGGGCAGGGTTGGGGACAGGGGCGAAAATTACCACCCCTTCCAACTTTGTTCCTTCCCTCTAGCTTTCCCTTGTGTTTTGATGAGAGGAAGAAGAAGAAGAATAATAAGAAGGATTAGTGTTTTGATGAGAGGAAGAAGAAGAAGGTTTAAGGGGTAACTATTATATTTCATCACAGAAAACTAAGAAGGGGTAACTATTATATTTTATGACAAAAAACTATGAAGGGGTAACTATTATATTTCATGACAGAACTCAAAGGGGGGTAACTATTAAATTTTTTCCCATAAAACAATTATATTTACTAATTTCACTAGTTTTAGTGATAGTATCTTTTATAAGATCATTTCATTAATTTGTAAATATAAAATAGAATATGGCATTAAAGTGTGATTTGATTATTACTGTAATTAATGATATAATTACATTAATTCATGTAGCTCGCCAAAATGGTGGCATCCTAAAGTAATATAAGTAAACTAGGCTTCAGGGGGCAGGGTTGGGGACAGGGGCGAAAATTACCACCCCTTCCAACTTTGTTCCTTCCCTCTAGCTTTCGATCTTTCCCTTGTGTTTTGATGAGAGGAAGAATAATAATAATAAGAAGGATTAGTGTTTTGATGAGAGGAAGAAGAAGAAGGTTTAAGGGGTAACTATTATATTTCATCACAGAAAACTAAGAAGGGGTAACTATTATATTTTATGACAAAAAACTATGAAGGGGTAACTATTATATTTCATGACAGAACTCAAAGGGGGGTAACTATTAAATTTTTTCCCATAAAACAATTATATTTACTAATTTCACTAGTTTTAGTGATAGTATCTTTTATAAGATCATTTCATTAATTTGTAAATATAAAATAGAATATGGCATTAAAGTGTGATTTGATTATTACTGTAATTAATGATATAATTACATTAATTCATGTAGCTCGCCAAAATGGTGGCATCCTAAAGTAATATAAGTAAACTAGGCTTCAGGGGGCAGGGTTGGGGACAGGGGCGAAAATTACCACCCCTTCCAACTTTGTTCCTTCCCTCTAGCTTTCGATCTTTCCCTTGTGTTTTGATGAGAGGAAGAATAATAATAATAAGAAGGATTAGTGTTTTGATGAGAGGAAGAAGAAGAAGGTTTAAGGGGTAACTATTATATTTCATCACAGAAAACTAAGAAGGGGTAACTATTATATTTTATGACAAAAAACTATGAAGGGGTAACTATTATATTTCATGACAGAACTCAAAGGGGGGTAACTATTAAATTTTTTCCCACAAAACAATTATATTTACTAATTTCACTAGTTTTAGTGATAGTATCTTTTATAAGATCATTTCATTAATTTGTAAATATAAAATAGAATATGGCATTAAAGTGTGATTTGATTATTACTGTAATTAATGATATAATTACATTAATTCATGTAGCTCGCCAAAATGGTGGCATCCTAAAGTAATATAAGTAAACTAGGCTTCAGGGGGCAGGGTCGGGGACAGGGGGCGAAAATTACCACCCCTTCCAACTTTGTTCCTTCCCTCTAGCTTTCGATCTTTCCCTTGTGTTTTGATGAGAGGAAGAAGAAGAAGAATAATAAGAAGGATTAGTGTTTTGATGAGAGGAAGAAGAAGAAGGTTTAAGGGGTAACTATTATATTTCATCACAGAAAACTAAGAAGGGGTAACTATTATATTTTATGACAAAAAACTATGAAGGGGTAACTATTATATTTCATGACAGAACTCAAAGGGGGGTAACTATTAAATTTTTTCCCACAAAACAATTATATTTACTAATTTCACTAGTTTTAGTGATAGTATCTTTTATAAGATCATTTCATTAATTTGTAAATATAAAATAGAATATGGCATTAAAGTGTGATTTGATTATTACTGTAATTAATGATATAATTACATTAATTCATGTAGCTCGCCAAAATGGTGGCATCCTAAAGTAATACAAGTAAACTAGGGTTGGGGATAGGGGCGAAAATTATCACCCCCTTCCAATTTTGTTCCTTCCCTCTAGGAAGGTTTTAGGGGTAACTATTATATTTCATCATAGAAGACGGTTGAGGGGTAACTATTATAATTGAACACAGAAAATTGAGAGGGATTAAGGCTATTATATTTGATCACAAAACAGACCAGGGGTAACTATTATATTTCATTAGTGAATAAATGTTTTCAGTTTTCTATTAAACTTGATTATATATTGACAGTCTTAGTCTGTCCTTCACTGTCCACAACAGTATTGAAGTAGTTTGGCTGTTTGGTAATGTAGAGCGCATTAGCTCTGAGGGTGCAAGAAGGGTACAGTACAAGGCCGGTCTCCGTCAAGCCAAGTTATTCTATTTGATGTTTTCTCGGGGCTTTTTATGTTAGAGGAGTCCATCCATGATCCTTGTGTCTCTAGAAGGATGATCGCCATCATTTTTGTTTCTAGTTCTTATTGTGGGTTTTTGTGATCCGAAAAGATTACAGAATGCGAGTTTTATTTTTGTTACTATTGGATAATTTTATGTTATTTCTCCCTTATTTCTGTATATATTTATATTCTGCTTCATTTATTTAGTGTCACTTTGGTAAGGGAAACTATGTCAAGTCCTTAAGTTTATTTTACTCTCTCCTGTTCGTCACAGATCGTCTTCTTACTTGTACTTACTTCACACTCTAGTGCCTTATATTTCCTCTTGAATTATTCTTAAGGTATAAACTATATTTACTGTGTTATTACCGTACATATAGTCGTCCTCAGTCCACATTCCTGCCACTAGGGTACAGGTACAGGGTGTATTAATAAACCTTATCAGTGGAAACTTTTCTTTTTTTTTGCAGATACTGTACTGTACGTCGCCGTTCTTCAGTGACTACATCACCAACCTCACAACACATTCATGTAAATAGTTCTCATTTAAATCAGTTGTTGTAAACAAGGAAATAAATAACTTTCTCCTATTATAACTGACTTTTAACTCACCCGTTAAAGATAAATTTATTTACATCAGTTGTAACATTAATGAGGGACATCTGTACTGTACTGTACTGTCCTGTTCTGTACTGAACTGTACTGTACATCAGTTGTAACATTAATGAGGGACATCTGTACTGTACTGTTCTGAACTGTGCTGTGCTGTACTGTTCTGTACTGAACTGTACTACACTGTAGTGTACTTTACTGTACTATACTGTACTGAACTGTACTCTTCTGAACTGTTTTGTACTGTGCTGTGCAGTACTGTACTAACCTGTACTGTGCTATACTGTACATCAGTTGTAGCATTAATGAAAGACATCTGTATTGTACTGTACTGTGCTATACTGTACATCAGTTGAAACATTAATGAGGGACATCTGTACTGTACTGTACATCAGTTGTAGTATTAATGATGGACATCTGTACTGTATTGTACATCAGATGGACCATTAATAATGGTGTTACAACTACATTTATTTCTATAAATTGAAGGGTAAAGTCTATATATCTCCCTTAATATTGATCTGAATTATGAGCAAAGAAACCTTAGCTTAAAGTGCCACTTTGTTCAATGTTCTTATGAATGCAAGCAGGTGAGTGCTAACAGGCATTTGTCGATCCATAGTTTACCATGATGAGGTGTATCAAGTGAAACATGTATATGGAGCAAGTAACAACATCACTACATTATAAGATGTTTTAACTGATAGACTAAGGTTAGGATATAAGTGCCTCTGACAGTATGTTCCTCAAGCAGATGTGAACAACACTATATGGAGTGTGTGGCCAGACATATGGCCACACTCTGGCAGTATGTCCCTCAGGCAGATGTGAACAAGACTAAATGTAAAGTGTGTGGCCAGACATATGGCAGAAGCCATTTCACAGAACAATGGATGCACATATACACGGTGTGGCCTGGAGGGACGAAACTGCCGCGGGTGGACACGTCATATTACTTTCAACCAATTGTAGCTAGCAGCGGAGGGAGGTAGGGATGCATGGCCAATCACAGTCCGATACGTCATATGACGTCACTGATAACGTAACAGAGACATGCACTGCGCAATCTTACCGCGCGGCTTGCCCAGGTGGAGGAGGGAGCAGGCGGGTGGGGCGAATCCAAAAATAGCGTCAAGCCGGACACTCTGCGCGTATATGGGTAGATGAACCGCGGAAAGTGAAAGTTCGGTTCTGGCGAGGCACCGCTTAAATGAGAAATCGCGGAAAGTGAAACCGCGTAAAGCAGGGTAATACCGTATTGCAAATGAAAGTGGTTTGATAAAAGTTATATATTGTATGTTTATAACTGTTTGTATATAGAAATCACATTGGGAAAGAAGATGTAGTATATTTTAGTTGAGAGGTGGCAGTTAATATTGGAATGGAGACATCCTTGAGTAAGTTATTCATTTGTTTCTGTTGACTATGAAAGTTTAGGCTGTTGGGTGTGTAAAGCAAAAATGTTGAGAGTTGTTATTTAATGAGTAAAATTTGAGTTAAATATTAGTTTTGAAAGTAAAATTGAGGAGGTGGTATATTTGTAACTAAAGTATTGAGAGGTAGCGTGAAATTAAGTACAGTAAGTAATATCTCCGTTAGCCGGAATCCCTCAAACCCGAACTCTCACATAGCCGGAATTGATTTTTTCTCAGAAAATCGTCCCCAAAGCCATAATTTTCCGGAAATTTCGGATTTGGGAGCGATTTTCCGAGGTGCACATTTTTCGGAAAATTCCGAGAATATTCCGAGGATGAAGGATTTTTTCCGGCTCAGATAGAGTTGTCTCGTTACCCGGAAATCTTTCATTCCCGGAAGTGCTCTGCACCAATTGTTCCGACTAACAAGGATATCACTGTATATAAAGATGTTGGTTTTTTTTGTAAAATAAAATGGCAATAATGGAGTGCTGTGAGAAATGGGTAATTAAATAGACAATAGTGTAAAGAAATTACAATGAATAAATTTGGCAGATGCACAAGAGAAGAGATTAATTGAAATGTAGAAATTGTTAAAAGTAAAATACTGTCAATATTGAAAGAAATGTTAGGTTATAATTTTTTTTAGTGTATATATATACAGTATATATATATGTGTGTGTGTGTGTGTGTGTGTGTGTGTGTGTGTGTGTGTGTGTAAATGTTTATTGTATTAAGGTTATGGGAGGAATGTAGTTAAATTGTATTGAAACATGGGATGAATGTTAGAAATGGAGAGATTAAATAAATTAGGAGAAATAGCAAAGTTGAGTGGAGGCAAATGGGGCACGGTGAAGTGTTAAAGGAGTATACATTTTTAAATATGGGAAGGGAAGTGTTTTAATGTAACAGGCAGGCAGTGAGGAAGGTGATTTGGAAACAAGACAAGGGGGTTAATATTTGAAGTAAGTAAAAATATTGGTGGGAAACAAAAATATTGATCTATAAATATTTGTGCACTTTATAAAAATCTATGGCTACCCACTAAATGCTGCTCATTGATGAGTTGGTTTTGTAATGTGTTTGTAATTCTGAGATGATGATGATGGTTTTGAAGACGAGTGAAATAGACCATCAATATCATCTGAATGTAATGTCTGTATTCAGATGAAACCCGTGGCATGACAGCAAAGTCATATACAGTACCGAGAGTGTGTTAGTGAGTCTGAATTTCATTCGTCTTCAAAACTGGCATTATTACATTACAAAGATCTACAAAGTAACAAGGAAGAACTAGCAGAATTTAGAAGAGAAAAAACTGTATGTAATAATCGACTTAGAAAAATTCCACATCTCAAATTTGTTCTAAGTCCACAAATTGCTGTATTTTTTCTATGTCCAAAGATGTCTGGATTTTTTCAATGTCTGTATTTTGTCTTCAGAAAAAATAAAGAAAGTTTAACTATACACCTTCATTTATTTTGACTAACTTTGTAAAAATTTCAAAGTCCAAACATGACTATATTTTGCCTGTAAAAATATTACAGTGATGAAACACATACTCTATGGTACATTGAAAATTTTCTATGTCCAAACATCTATCTTCAAAAATATTAAACAGACTTTGAAAAAAAAAAATACTTTACACCACAATTTCCTAGAAAATATTACTGACTGGTCAAACACTTATTCTGACTTACATTGAAAATTGTCCAGGTCCAAATATGATTATAGCTTTGTCTTGCAACACATTAAACAGTTACTGTACATCTGTCATGCATTTGTGCTTATAAAGATGTCAACAATGACATGTACATCACCTTTATACCCATAATGACACAGCAGATTGATCAACATAGTCATTTCACTTGACACATTTTGCAACAAGCAACAACAATATACTGTACTGTACACCCAAGATGCACATCAGTTATTTCACTTTTAACACAATACAGCACTGTACTCACCAATAATGATTATCTTACCGTCTCAAAGAAGCCCTCACTCACCATATGAAGAGAGCCTGCTCTCAAGCTTGACACATATGGGGACAGTCTTTGGTAGCAGATACAGTATTGACACACCTTCACCATCAGAGTGGGGATGGGTGGAAGAGGATGTTGCATGGAGACCTTTCTTGACAAGGCCACCAGAGGGTTCTAAGGGTTGTAGGGAGCTTGTAAAATGTAGGTGTCAGATGGGATGTACAACCCATTGTGGCTGTTCAAGAGTGCAAATGCCTTACCCACCTCAACTTGATTGTATCTGTATGCAGAAAATGTAAATGACAGGTTAGAATCTGTGTCATTAGAGCCCCTGTCTAACAGAGAGCAATACTGTATACTTATATAAATGTGGGTTATATACATTAGGTTTATATAACTACATCACCCATGGCAACTTTCCTATGGGCTGTGAGTAGTCATCAACTGGACATGTGACAGTGTAATCCCACTGTGCCCCCACACCGACTGCAGTGTCATCAATTAAGTAGCCGGCTATTGCCAGCTCAACTCCCGTCTCTGAGCCACTGAGATGTGTGCTTTAAGAAGCTATTTATACCTTATCTCCATCCATTATGAATGCTCACAGCATTGATTACGGTGATATCCCAGTTATTATGCAATACTTTATTTTCTTAATAAATGAGGAAAAGACCATTTGGGTTTTAAAACTTAACCCATAAACATTTGTGAATGTTGCTTCCAGTTCACCTCTAATTAGTGTTTCCACAGGTAACCGGAAACTGCAACAGACTACCAAAAAATCTATTACATACAGTTGGGGAATAATAGTGTTCCCCACATTGTGCTGGCTTGTGCAGATGTCCGGCAACTCTCCTAATAGTTAAACAGGGCATGAATGAACCTTTCTTGGGTTGTAGTGAGGATGCTATTTGGATGAAAATGTGCTACAATCCAAGACCTGTTCCTTTATTATAATTAACTACAGTAAGTCCTCGCTTAACGTCGTGGTTACATTCTTGAAAAACACAACGTTAACGGAATCAATTTTCCCCATAAGAAATAGATAAAATACGCTAGGTACGTTCCCCAGCCTCCCTTTGCCCCATAAAATACCTTACATATACATAAATTCAATGAAATTTTTATAGAAAATAGTATATATTATACACCCTAAAGATAAATGAACTAAACTATTTTGTATTGTACTCACTATTCACTGATGGGCGGAGGTGGAGCGAGTGTGTGGTGGGTAGTGGAGAGGAGGAGGGTGGCGAGTCACTGAGACCCGGAGGGGGGCTCCTCCTCCCGCTATGACTGGGTTTCCTCCTCAGCTACTGTTCGCTCCTCCTCGCTTGCAGGCTGTAGTGAAGATGCTGCTTCTGCCTCACAGCAACGAAAAAAGAATCCAGCATTGACTGCTTAGTGCTCCTCTTCTTTTTTTCCTTGTAGATCTCATTGTAACAACGAAGAGTTTCCCCCAAGTTGCGTACAATCTTTGAGCTACGTTCTCTGTTTGGGTCGTCATCAGAGAAGATGTGCATACCTTGCTGGATCTTGTTTTTGTGACTGTAAAGTGAGCAGTGTAACTTTGAAAATATCTGGGAAGACCAAGGCATCCAAGACAACCGTGTCTCTGAGGTGAAGTTTGACATTGTTAAACAGCATGAGACTCCCCAGAGGCTGTGTGGGAGTCAGAGTGACGTCTCCACTTCACCTACAAGAGTCCCCTTAGCCTTGAAGGGGACATGTGATGATTAACAGACTTATTCTTCAGGATGTGGTGAGTGCTATTTAATTTTTTCATACTGATAGTAGTATTGTAGGAATAGTTTGGGGACTGGCTGGGAACATATCCCATTGAACCCCATATTATAATGCTTCCCATCTACGATAATTCACCTAGCGATGGGTTTATTAGGAACCTAACCCCGTCGTATCTCGAGGTTTACCAGGACAGATTATTTTGGGAAAACCAATAAAGATCTTCAGACTTCATTCCTATAACCCGTGACAAGTTCGTTCCTAAACAACAGCCACAGAGAGAGAACTGGCTCTTCGAAAAAGCCACATAAAGTCCGTAGAGAAACATACGAAAACTTTGGCAGGACTGTAAGTTAGGAATGATGTGCAGATACAGAATCAGAAAGGAAACTGACCAAACAGATAGGACAGAACCGGCACAGTGTTTGAGGTAATGCATTATGACCAATATCGCATTAAGCTGCACGGATCAGTTAGAATCATGATTCGTTCCTGCGTAAGATTAAGCCACACTTCAAGAGTATTCGAGGTACTATTGCCGTCAGAACTACTTCCTCTAGAAATGCTACTCGAATATTTAAACTGAACCCAGATCATTAACCAGCATGTAAAGTAGTATCTTTGTATGAAATGTGAACTAAATCTACAGTATGACCCCAAGTGCTGAAACACAATACCACCACCACTTCCTTCAACACCATAACCTCCTTCTCCTCCACCACCACCTACTCCACTTACCCCACCTACTCCACCTCCACTTACCCCACCTCCACTCTGTGCTTAATTGATGCACAATATTTTAGCTTATCCAAAAAGAATCCTGTGTTGGATAATATAAGTATCTCAGGATGTTTTGTGTTGAGTTTATCCATAGAGTTGATGTAATTTGCACCATGATATATTTGGTAGTTTAATATACTGTATACTGCACACCAAATTTATAATGTAATTTGGTACATGGTGTCAATTGTAAGAGAATGTGTGTCTTATATAGTATACATAATTTTATACGTTAATTTGTTCTTAGGTGTTTTAAAGTGATAGTAAGGTCAACATAAGTTATCTATTTTGTTGGCATCTGGTAATGTAAGACGGTAAGATGTTTTTCATAGATTATATTTGGAAAGACATTGAGAATATAAGATGGTGATGATTGGTCAGTATGAGTTGTCAAATAGCATTATGTATTGAGGGGGTTTACTGTGCAGTGTTCAGTACATTGGTGTATTGAATCTCCTTTGTAAGACATTGTGTTTGTTGGATTATATCAGTACAGTACGTTTGTTGGTGTCTCCGAGATGTTTAACGTATTTAAGTGAAATATGAAAGAGAAGCAATGTCAAATGGTGGGTACAAAGGATACATGTGATTGTAAGTGTTGATAACTTGTTGAAGACTTTATCACAAGATACTGTCGTACTTGATCACAGCAAATATGTTGAAGATTACCACATGTTGTGATAGAGTTGATGACAGTATGTTGTGATAAAGTGTTGAACATGTTATTGTAAAATTTATGAGATTTATATAAACTCTTTTGTACTCATGAATTGGCAAGGCTCACTCCATGTCCTGACAAACACTCTGTACTTTTGTAAACACATCCTCCTTTACCACCACCTCTTGCTATTCCTCCTCCTTCATCATCTCCTCCTCCTCTACCACCATGTTCAATATCACCACATCCTCCTTGAATAACACCTCCACCAACACCCGACAACCTCCTCCTTGAATAACACCGCCACCACCTCCTCCTTCAACACCTCTTGTTATCTCTCCTCCTCCACCAGTAGTTCCTACATCAACATCTCGACCACCAGTTCGTTAACCACCTTGTCCACTAATACCTGTTTTATCCACCACTATCGGATGAATTTATGTACAGTAGTTTAGCTTATGGACGAAAGAAATGATACACGTACAGTAGAGAAAAGGGAGGTATATTGTTTTGTGTTGAATGCTTCCTTATGATGCATTTGTCAGATTGCTGCATACTGTAGAATGTGCATTGGTGATTTGTGTTAATATTAAATACTGTGTGTGTTTGAAAGTGACAGTAATGTATATTGTTGCATCATTTTGTTGTTATGTGTAAAATAATTAAGAAAGTAGATGTTATTGCAGTTATAATTTGAGATGATAAGATAATCATTATTGGTGAGTAACGTGTTAAAAGTGAAAAAAACTTATGTTCCAAGATTTTTTTGCAAGAACATAATGCTTTGTAAGGCATTGTGCATCTTGGGTGTACAGTACAGCATATTGTGTTAAGTGAATGTGTCAAGTGTCAAGTGAAATAACTATGTTGATCAATATGCTGTGTCATTATGGGTAGAAAGATGGTGTACATGTCATTGTTGACATCTTCAATAGCACAAGTGTATGACAGGTGTACAGTAACTGTTTAATGTGTTGCAAGACAAAGCTATCAACAACAGAGTTAAAAAGAAGAGAACAGAAAGGAAAAAATTAAACCCACAACATGGCTTCACAGAGAGTAAAGGAATTCAGATTGCCCTGACTATTATCACTGAAAGCTAAGCAAGCAAAAGCCCCCATAAAACAGTAAACCTGAGGCGAAATAAACTACCAAGACATAGAATCAATCAAAGAATGGATACAAGAACCTGATTTATACCAACACCAAGGAATCAGATTGAGAGAAAAATTCATGTCCCCTGACATGCTTCTTGTGTTACAAGTTTGAAGAACAAGCCATAAAGGATCGACTGCTGGAAAAAAAAATACTGCTCCAACTGTACAGAGGAAGGACATGTCTTCATGCAGTGAAAAAACACAAACAAAGGCTGAGTAAATTGCAAACGGAACGGGGATGAGCACCACACCCACCCAACCATGGCCGTGTCCTGTCCAATAAAAAAGACTCATTAAATACAAACAAGAGGAAGATGAACAACGTGAAAGGACCAAACATTAAAACACCTTTGTTGAAATAGGTAAAAAGTCAGTGAAAGAGGCAACTAAACCAACTATGAGGTAAGCACTTCACCCAAGAAGAGAACTATAGGCCTACATCATTCCTCAAAATCCCAGGAAAAATTCTGGAAATTCTTATCAACCACCGACTCATAAACTAGTCATATCTACATTAGCCGGAACAATTGGTGTAGAGTACTTCCAGGAATGAGAGATTTCCGGATAACGAGACGACTCTCTCAAAGCTGGGAAAAATCCCTCATCTAAGGAATTTTTGGGTAACAGAAAAATATTCTCAGAAGTTCCAGAAATTGTTCATTTCATCCTCCATCCCCGGAATTTTCCGGAGACTGGGAAAATAATCTCAGAATTTTCCAGAAAATGTGTCCCTCGGAAAATCGTTCTCAAAGCTGGGTTTTCTGGAAAATTCTGGCTTTGGGAATGATTTTCTGAGAAAATTTCAATTCCGGCTAACAGAGAGTTCTGAGGTTTGAGGGATTCTGCCGAACAAAGATATTACTATACCTCGAACACGAACACTGAATAGTAAAACCCGAGGCAACATGGATTCCACAAAAACAGAGGTACAAACACATCTATAGTGCCAACAACAGAGATCAGTGCAGCATTATACTTACAGAAGTGTCTAAAAGCTTTTGATAAAGTCTGGCATGAAGGACCTAAATACAAGATTACCCAACTTTACTCAATACCCAAACTCACAACAATAAGCTATATAAACTTACTTATGAAAAATATACAATGATTTAAAATAGGTTACTGTTAGTTGACTACAACTCAAGCTATACTGAATAAGTTACAAATAAATATATCTATGATTCCGTCAGCATCAACACTCTCTAGAAATGTTAACACAATGGAGAGTAATGAAAGGTATGAAAGGCTATCCTGCTTCATAGATGATAAGAGGTGGTTTTTAATTATTTTTAGATGGCTAAATGTTGGCTTACAAGAAGCCACCGAGACAGCCATAGTCAGCATTAAAACAAGTGCTATGCCAAGATCAGGGAAAACATATCTGCCGTACATGATAATGACTTTCTCCAGCATTTGTCAGCACTGTGATATCCTGGCCATTCATAAGCAGCATGTGGCAGTCCATTATATCCCAACAGAGTAAATCTTCCGCAACATGAGACGAATAAAAACCTGGAAAATTTTGCCAATATTCTTTTAAATTAGTAGGATCAAGACTAGAACTGAATACTGTATATAATTTATGTTTAGCAAATTTCCAAATCTATTATGAGTCACGCTTAATAATGGCCCCCCTGCTGCCTCCTCATTGCTACGGCACTGACAGACAGTACAAAACATAGTCCTCGGAAGACCAGCAAATACACAAACAGCAACACACACAGAATATAACATAACCATACTCAATTCAGGAACACACACACACACGAGGAACCACAATATGGGATAAACTCAATCAAATACTGTACAGGACTCCCATAATACATTAACTAACACAAGAAAATAATAACACATCACACAGCTGGCAGCCAAGAAGCCTAGACACTGACAACGCTGAACCAGAACTATAATATACAGTACAGTGGGGTATGCTATAACGAACGGATTCTACTAGGAATATTCCTATAACGAATGGTTTTACCTATAAAATTGAGAATGCTATAACGAACGAAACTCCTACAACGAACAGTATATATTAGGGTGTGTCAATTTTGTCAACATGTTAAAAATCAAATTTGGTAGTCAAAATATTGTGCCTCTTTATGTCTAAACTTGAGATTAGCAAACAAAAATGAATTGAAATAACCCTCACCTACATCAATTATACCTTAAAGTTTCAAATATCAGTATTTCAACAAATTAATGAGACTTGATTAGAATTATTCACTTGATATTAACTAATCTCATGTAAGCATATGGATTATGGAGTATTTTATGGTTCTATAGCTTGTGTACAATATGCATGTCAGAACATGAACATGAACAGGCTCTCCGTGTGGGACAGTTTAATTCTTGTTTTGACTTGTACCAAGTGTGAGGATAAGGCGCCCGGCTCACTCTCCTTCTAGATATCATAGACGGTGGTTTGCTCTCATTGCACTTGCACCTACTCTACCAGACGAATTCTACATTTTAATTATTGTAAGTAGGGCATATTGATTGTCGCAGTTACTTATATCATTGTATAAAACATTATGTTCTAAGAAATTATTATGTTATTTCTGTTACAGCATTTTTGATAAACAAATTGATATTTTTTGAAAAAACAATTGAATTATGAAACATTGAAATATTTTTCTATTTGTCAGATAGTGTGAAGATGTCAAAATTGAAGACAAGAAGTCAGTTGTCAACCCACTTGAGCCTGCTAGTTGGTAAAGGGAAGGAGCTTCCTGTATCAGAACTTCCAACAGTGAGAGACATGCTAAGATTAGGGTTACTCCTTCGAGAAAAAAATGCAAAGGACAGAAGGAACTATACAGATAAAGAACTCATAAATGACATGATAGTCCCTCTTCTGCATCAATGGACAAAAGCTAATGCACTATTCAAACCACCTGTGATTAATCAGTGTCGAACTATTGAGCTAAAACTAACGAAATTATGGCACAAAGCAGTTGAAACATCACTTGGTAAAGGAAACTTGGCCAGGAAAAATGAATTTCTGCACACACTTGATACTCTGTTTGACATTTTGACCTGCAAGTGCTCCATACAATTATGTTCTGAATCCAACTGTTCTCACTCAGGTAAGAGAGAAAATAATTCCCACATTGATTGTGGTTATCCTCGTGAAAAGAAGATCCCTGTTTTAGAGCTTGAATTTATAAAGGCACAGAGGACAAAGGCAGAAGGCCAAGGAAGTATGCAAATGGGTTCAATAGATTATTCAGAAACAAAGAAGCAGATTGCTAATGCCAAGAAGAGAGAACAAATCCGAGAGAGGGAACAAAAGAAGAAAATGAAGAGTGAAGAAGCCATCCAAAGAGAGGAAGAGCTGTGTCAAGATGTTTATCACTTCTTTGATAGTTCTTCTGATGAACAGGAAGCAACATCAGATGATAGTTCCAAAGAGCCATCTGAACCTTTACCAAAGAAAATGAAATACAACACAAGAAATATTTCAAACATTGCTTTAGCTAGTATTCGCCACCATGCTGGACTTCGTGAGGCTGCAGAAATTGCAACTGCCGCTTGGATAGATGCAGGCCTCATCAGCCGATAGGATGTATCTTTGGTGATAGATCATAATAAAATTAGAAGAGCACAAGAAAAAATAATGAAGGAAATATCTGATCAGCATGAAAAAGATTTAAGCGAGGGAGGGCTCTCCTGTCTTTTGTTTGATGGAAGAATAGATGACACAAAAGTTTTGCTAGAAGTAGAGGGAGTGAACAGAAAGTTTCCAGGTCTCATCAAAGAAGAACACTACTCTGTCTGTTCTGAGCCTGGTGGTCGGTTTTTGTTTCACTTTGCTCCCGAAACTGAAGTAGAAGGGAAGAAACATGCAGAGGTCATTGCTGATCATATTTTATGTTGGGTTCAGGAGAGAGGACTTGGCAGTTCACTGCAGGCTGTTGGTGGAGATTCAACTGCAGTGAACACCGGATGGCAGGGGGGTGTAATGACGCATTTAGAGAAAAAACTAGGAAGAAGACTTGTTTGGATTGTATGTGATTTACATACAGGCGAGCTACCTCTTCGTCATCTCATCCAGGAACTTGATGGTCCTACAAAGAGCAACAACAAGTGGTCAGGTCCCCTTGGCATCATGCTGGATGAAGCAACACAACTAGAAATAAATACAACCTTTCCAAAGGTCGAAGTTGGCCCTCCCCTTCCGGCGTTGTCTGAAGGAGTCATCAAAGATCTCAGCACAGATCAATCCTATGCTTATCGTATTGCCCAAGCAATAAGATCAGGAGAAGTGCCTCAGTCATTGGCTCTCTTGGAGATTGGACCTGTCAGTCACAGCCGTTGGTTAACTACAGCTCTTCGTTTCTGCAGGATTTGGATTTCCAAACACGAATTGAAGGGCAAAGTGCTGAAGAATTTGAGGTTAATTGTTGAATTTATTATTGGAGTTTATCTTCCCCAGTGGTTTAGTGTGAAACTTAATCCTATGTGGGTGGATGGGCCCAATCACCTTTTGTTTCAATTGCAGCTAGTAAGAACACAGAGGAAGGTAGTGAGGGACATCGTGTTACCTGTGGCAAGAAGGTCCGCTTGGTATGCTCGATCAGAAGCAGTTTTGCAAGCAATGCTTTGCAGTCAATGTACCAATCTCCGAACCGAGGCTGTAGAAGTCATTCTAAAGATTAGAGGAACGCTAATAGATGACGACCAGTTGGGAGACTGTTCGTTTCATTCAAGAAAAGTTCCCCCAATAAACGTCATGCCACCAAATTGTCAGAATTGGTTGACTTGAGTTTGGAAGTCTTAGAGCCACCATTGACAACAAGTCTAACTAGCCAAGAATTGAGAAACCTTAAAGAGACTCCAATGCAGGTGCCGAAGTGGCCTTCCCACACTCAAAGTGTGGAGAGATGTGTGAAAATGGTCACAGAAGCAGCGGGCCATGTTTACAGCCACGAGAGGCGAGAAGGTTACATCAAAGCACAAATAGCAAGCAGACTACTGATGACAAGAAACCAAAGCAAAGAGAGTATGAAGGCATTGGTTACTTTCAAATAGACTACGGATAATAAAATATAATAATTTGAAACTTGAAACAGTAACATGTGTGCAAACGCTGGTTATGTTATAAATTCACAAATATGTACATTTAAAAATCCATTTGATGTAGGTAGGACTTATTATAAAAAAAAATTTATGCCAGAATATTGTTTTGCATGCTTAAAGACTACAATAAATTGCTACCAAATTACTCGATTTTCAATTTAGCCAATTCACCCCCTAAATTGACACACCCTAGTATATATATATATACAGTATATATATATACAGTATACATATATATATATATATATATATATATATATATATATATATATATATATATATATATATATATATATATATATATTTTTTTTTACTAATTTATTGTTTTTTATTGCACGTATTAATGATATTCTTTATTTCAGGAGTTTAGATGCATATTTATGCACTTTTTTACAATTTTTACAATTTTATATTATATTTTTCAGTGTTAAGTGGTTGTATTTGGGGGCCTGGAACGGATTAATCCTATAACGAACAAATGTTATAACGAACAAGGTTCTAGAACCAATTAGATTCGTTATAGCATACACAATGAAAATCAACAAAGACTGTACACAAGAGATGAGAAATATTCACAACACTCAAAATTTTCTTGTGACTAAAACAAAATGATGACATAGTTTAACCCCGAGACTACAGAGACACCAGATGATTTAACTCAGCTCAATAGAGCGACACATACACAAGGGGGTTTAAGTTTGCCAAGACAAAGTTTAGTTTCAATTTGGTACTGAAAAAAATTTAAACCCTTACGTAACCCGTGTCCCTGTCTTCCGCTGAAGCTTGAAAATCCTTATTCTTGCACCTCCACGCCAATCTGAAAAGAGGAAAATAGTCAACGAGTGAACTTTCTACACTTATATTTAACCGACAAAAGAAGGGGTCACAACTTGGTATGTTTTCATATTTAACATTACCTCCAGTGCTTAATTTTTCCTCATGTTATCTTTTCCTATCTCTCAACTGTAGTTCAAACTTCCTTGCTTCACGTTCCTCAGCAAGTTCGCTATACAGGTATTCCAGTTTCTTTATACAGTTCCTCCTCAAATAATATAGATATACATTATCCACCTAAACTTGCATCTTATCCAGATTTAATTATTTCAGCAATATTTACTGATAAACTCTCCATCATTGCAATATATATTATTATTTATTCTGATATACTATACTGTATCAGTAAATATGTTTAAGTCAACAAATAATAAAAATAATGACCCAATAAATCATACTTACAAGTTATTAATCTCACAGCCATCACCCAGCCATCCCAATCAGTGTCATAAACAAGGAGAGGTGAAGCCTACACCTGGCTGCACTATCTATGGGAAGAAGGGTATACAGTACAGGATGACCTCACTATTTGCAACCCAGCTTATCCTCAATTCACATTTTAACACCCCCCTTCAATATATGTAAAGCATCCTCCTTCCTTATTCGCTAAGAAATATTATAGTCCCCTACAATAATAATGGCAGATACAGTTCATCACCACACAAGGCTCACCACCACACTCATGGCTCTTCACCACACACAGCTCACCAACAGACTCGGCTCACCACAACTCACAACTCAGACACACAGGTCATCCAAATCTAAATTATCTTATCCAACTTATTTTTTATGCTACAAGAAACAGAATGTCCACTTCATAATATACATCAAATACAACACAGTTCATCTCTCACTACATAACTTATATTTAAAACTAAAACACAAAATATGATAAAGATTTATTTGGGGCCACAATAGGAATAGGTGTGTTTTTTTGTTTTTTTACGGTGATTTGAATGAACATGACCTTACTTTCTGCCGCTAATGGTTATTTAAGGAGATACTTTCCATGATTTGAAGATGAGGGAAAAAGTGGGGATAAATCACATAAAAACCAGACCAAACAGACCTTTATAAACCTTACCTAACCATTCTTAACTCAAGAAAGTCATAATAATATAGAAAACATTACCCAATTTTACCGATGGCAGAGGAAAAATTTATGCTTTTTACTTTTTCGTGTTTTTGGAGTTTTGTCAGTGATGCTCTTCTTGTTTTTGTGTTGAGGTCACAAGTTGATTGAATATGTTGAGATAAAATTGGGTAATTTATGAGGAACCGCTACCACCGGAAAGTGCCGTTCGATTTGGATAATTTTTCCCACAAATGATCTTACCATTATACAGTAGTAAATATTTTTCAGGAGACGACAACTTTTTGCTTTAATTATAAACATTTGTTTTTTCTATCTGCAACCATAAATCACCTGTAATGGGCAGGGCATGAAAGATGAGGAAAATTGGGGGGTAAAACACTGAAAACTTATCACACTCCACTAAAATTATGTCTATGTGTTTTGTAAGTGAAGAAATTATTTATTTACTATAAATACTCCTCCAAATAATCTGCCGAGCCAGCATGTGTTGTCATCTGCTTGTTTGTTTACAACTGACCCACTCAGTCCGAGCATACTCTCATGCCCACAAAAAAACATAAAATTACACCATGAAGCTTCAATAAAGTTGCTTTCATTTGTACCAGATATCAAAATAAGTATTTTCTGTTTAATATGGTGGGGAGTTTGCCCTCCGGCTAAGAAGTTTGGTTAGGTTAGGTAGGTTTAATTAGTCTGGCTAAGAAGTTAGGTAAGGTTAGGTAGGTTCCTTTGGTCTGGCTAGGAAGTTCGGTAAAGTTAGGTATTTTTCTGTGGTTGCTTAGGTTAGGTTCTAATAAATATTGCCTCTTAAAACACTTCCTATAATGCTTAGAACAAATTGTGAAAAATGAAACAAACCTGCACACTATTTCTGGTGGTATTGGTGTTTTTATACATTATGTAAAATTTTTGTGCATGCGTAAATTTATCAAGTGGTTAGGTTAGGTTTCTTTGATTAGGTTGGTTAAGTGATGTTCTGTTAGGCTCTGTTTATTCTCGTTTCCATTTTCGTGTTCAGTATCGTGCAAATGCAAAAGCTTTTCATTTGCGCCAGAAATGAAACTCAAATTCGTTCATAACTCCTCAAAAACCACCGGAAAATCATGGTTTCGACTGCTGGACCCACCAGAACATGTCAACCCGTAACTAATTACTTGTACCCAATTTACGAGACATGTTCGTACCTATATATTTATATATATATATATATATATATATATAAATATATATATATATATATATATATATATATATATATATATTTAAATATATATATATGGGTACAGGTTATCTTGGGTGCGAGATGACCTTAACCCGTTTCGACTTTGACTTCGCATAGTGGCAACAAGTGAAAATTTACCTTTACAACATAGGTAAATAATGACATTAATCAGTGGCGGCTCGTGAAAATTAAAATGGAGGGACTGCAAGCCTCACACAACAGGTGACCTACCTCAGGTATGAGTTGTAGTTCATGTCCAGGGCATGGTAATAGTGATGGACCAGTATTAATTGAAAATAAAGTCGGCGTGTCTGCTCTTCCATGTAGCAAAATTGTTTATTACTATTTCATTAAAATCCTTTATTTCTGTTATCATTTTATTTTCAATGGATATCACTGCTGAAGCAGACAGTCTGTCATTTAATGTCAGCTGGGAAAAGTTGATGTTTTGCAAATACTTCACTCGACTTTCCATGGTCAAAGGGTAATTAAAGAAAGCACGATTTAACCACACCGACCACACGTTGGACCAGACTGAGCTGCTTCAAGTGCGGCGGCGGCGGCGGCAATTAATAACAGACATGAATCGTACAGCATTGACAGCAACTATGAAAGTAACTTAAATTTTGGTCTGATTTTAATGAAAATTCACTTAGCAACGTATTGAAAATAATTAAATAACATATAAAATGATATATTTGTTGGTAGTGTATTATTCAGCTGTCTCTCTAAAGGAATCATACGCCTGGCAGTGAGTGTCTGGGGGGACTGCAGCTCTGCAGCCCTATGCACGAGCCGCCACTGAGTCATTAATTGATAAATACTCACCCATATGAAGTGTTGCCGACCTAACCCTATCAACTACGCAGCATATCAATCATAATTAACCGGTTTAAACTATTCCTACGCTAAAAACACGGACAAATAAAGCGATTAATCAACATTACCTTTGATCTTGAGTTTTGAAAACAGCTCCCGTACCTTCCTCGCTGAGTGTGGTTGTTTACTCCCAGAATTATCTGCAGACGAGACACTCTCCCCTGTAACCCGTGATGATGGTTTAGTGACACTGTTAACTCATAGATAGCGCTCACCTCCATATACAGCTCTAAAATTATGATGCCTTATTACTTTTTTACGCTGAAAATATATACCAGCTTTTGAATAATCATCTGTTACCTTTGAGTAAAACTATATTAGCATGTAATTGAGTCTATGGAAATAAAATGAGCTTTTGGTGTCAACTGAAAAAACGTAAGGATTTCATGAGTTTAACTAGATAATGTTACTTCATTCTTGGGGGAACTAAAGTAAATTATAAAGCTATTACACAACTGCAAACTTTGAAGTATTCTAACTATTCTCACTAACAAAACTGTACAATGGTATTGTAGTGGATTTCTCCCCTACAAACGCTGTTTGTCGCTGGGTAGACGACCCCACCAATTCCCCATTGTATGCCTCGTGGTCTAGGTCAACCAGCGCCGCCATACATCACGGAGCGGGGTCAACTACTAAGCCACGCCTACCCTCCCGCTATTTAAGACCTGACCTCGTGGTGACCTGTCTCTTTTCTACCTACACCAACCAGCCAGCAACACCTCCTCCGCCTGCCTGGTGGTCCTCGCTCCCGCCGGCGAGCATGGCGACCCACAGGCTGGTCCTCCTCTGAGCATCCTCACCAACCAGCTCTTTCTACATCACGCTTGTAACCATGCTGCCTTCCCAGCACCAAGCTGCATTGTACATCCAATACAACATGTATACAGAGAGCACATTGTGAGTTTCCTTTCTTCATTCCATCCTGAGTGAGAACCAAACAACCAAAAACCCCACAGCCTCAATAATCACGCCATAGTAAATCGTGTTCCCTTTGCGCTTCTCACAATAACACAAGACTAACGTCATAAACACGGTCTGTCAACCAAGACGTTCAGAACTTCAGAGGTGATACTTTTACTTTTTACTTTTATCCTCTTCGCCACTGATCGGCTTGTTAGCCGCTTGGGCGATCGGTCACGTCTCTTTTCCTTTGTATTCTTCACCAAAAGGTCGGCTCGCTAGCCGCCCGGGCGATCGGTCACGTCTCTGTCACGCACTGTTGGCAAATATTGGGCATGCACCGGCTCCTGAAGGTACCTGAACCCGCTCCAGTGTTGGTCAAGTCTTCTCTTGAAAGAGCTCACACTCGGTGCCGTCACAACACTCTCTGGTAGATTGTTCCAAGAGTTTACAACCCTCACTCCGAAAAAGTTTGCCCTCACGGTTTTCTGGACTTGCGGCTTCTTCAATCTTGAGCTGTGACCCCTTGTGGGGCGAGCGTCCGCCAGCTCCAAGTAAGGACACTCAACTGAGTAGTGCCCCCTGAGATGCTTATAAACCTCAACTAGGTCCCCCCTTGCCCGTCTGTAGTATAAGCTAGGCAAGTTCAGGCGCTCCAATCTCTCAGGGTAGCTGAGGTACCGAAGTGCAGGCACCAGTTTGGTGGCCCTCCTTTGAACATTTTCAACCAACTGACAGTCCCTAGCATATCTCGGGGACCAGATGGGGAAGCACTTCACTCCTGAAGATCGTCACGAGGGACGGACCGTCTAGATATCTGAACGACCTTCTTATAAGACCCAATAATTTATTTGCCTGATTTACCTTCTTCTCACAATGGCCCGAGAACTTCAGCTCATTGTCAACATACACACCTAGGTCCTTCTCACACACAGTCTCAACTAGTACATTTTCTTCATCCCGTTGGGACATATGGTACTCAAGTCGTCTACATCAAGTAATCACCTCTGAAACTCCTAGTACAGTAATTATCATTCAGAAAAATTTAATTAAAATATTCCAAACGTCATAAAACCGCTAATACCCCGCATGATCAGGAATACAGAGATTTTGACGCGCCTGGTCCTAACATAGCGTTGTATCCCCTAAGGGCGTCCAAGGAACCTGATTCTTCTTCGTTTTCTGTTACTTGATGTTAAGGCTTCCTCTATCGACTGTATAAATCGATTCTTTTAGTTTGAGGGTAAGTTTATTAACCCTTTGAGTACAATGACAACTCAATGAGCACGATACAATCCCTTGAGTACGATGATAACCCGTTAAGTATGATTAAAGAAGATTTAACCAGTTGAATATTGTCACTTGACCTCTTGTACTACGACAATCCCTGAGTACAGTGGCTTAACCTTTTAAGTACGATGACTTAGCCCCCTGAGTTTGAAGACTTAACTCCTTCAGTATGATTAAATCCTCTCACAACATCGTCATATTGCAAACAATAATAATAATAATAATCAACCACAACAACAACCAAAATTGCACTCCACCACCAACCACCACCTACAACCAACAAGAATTAACAACCATCACCAACAACAATCAAGAATCACCACCAAAACAACCAACAACAACAACAAGCAAACCACCATCAACCACAACTATGAGCCAACTATAACACCCAACAGCTACTGGGTCAAACTTTATAACCTGATATTAAGATGATAACCTGAGATAACATGAAGATACGTCAATCCTGCCTTTATTGCCTCGGAATGTGTGTGTGTGTCTGTGTGTGAATAGTAATGACATCACCTGAAGAATCTCCGCCTAACCTACGCCAAGCTGGACAATGTTACTAGTTATTAATAATAATAATAATAATAATAATAATAATAAACACCAATAACATGAATCTCTCAGAGTTTCTGACGGGGCATCCTCCACTCAGGCTGAACTAATAGCCCTCCTTGCTGCCCTTCTCGCTGAGGAAGAAGCAGATGGTTTCTGCCCCTTGCTTGTCTGCTGCGATTCCAGGTTTGCTCTCGACGGGATAGCATTTGGATCAGGGGAAAATAAGGACCTCATCCTCCGAATACGAGGGTTAACATCCACACTCCAGGATGCAGGCCGTCCCGTGACATTCCTATGGATACCCAGTCATGCCGGTATCTTGGGGAATGAGGCAGCAGATGGCCTTGCCAAGACTGGCTGCAACAAGGCCACACCTGACTACGTTGTTCCTCGAACACTCTTAGAGATTAGGACCCAAATTCGCCACAAACAGAGAGAAGCTCGGGAAGCAGCCATCCCCCTGGACTCCCCGCCCACCTGGTACGATGTCCCCCGTAAACTTCCTGACCTCTCGTACGTCTATGGGAAAGGGTCGCGGAAAGGGGACGTGATGCTGCCCGTATCATCATTGGGTATGGCTTTGCTTGGGAGATTGGTATCCCCGCATCCCCTGAGCAACGCTCTTGTGCATTATGCAGAAGACCCGACACCTGCACCCTTATCCACTACCTCCTAAGATGTCCCCACACACAACGCTTCCGTGACGCCTGCTGGACCACCACTCCACGACCCCCTGACGGAGACACGATGATCCTCCCCATTCTGGCCAGATATTTTGTAAATAACATTGATTATGTGTTAAAGGAATATCCTTCCTTCCTTAGGCTTTAGTAAGCCCCTTTATAATATTTATACTGTATATACTTGTCACACTTGCCAGATGCTTCTGGTGTCATTGTACAGGGGTACCTAGTGACAGCACTAGGATCCCGCTTCCTCTATCAAGGAATAAACAATTGAAATTGAAATTGAATTGAATAACACGAAAAAAAACATTGCCTCAGTTTCCAAGCGTCATTTAGAAAACTGTAGTGATGATAAGCCCGAAAAAGATTTATTACACCGTGTTATAACTACGCCTTGCATTACTGATAAGATAACAATGATAACTTCAGAGCCTCAATGTACTCTAAGAATGGTTGAAATTAGTTATTAATGGTTTATATTAGTTTATTTTACTGTTTTTCTGAAGAGCTTGGAAGTGGGAAATAAATTCTCGACCCGGAAACACAAAACAAAAGACGATCATGTTTACAGGCGCCATCATTAAGTCATAAACTCCCCCGGTGTTAAAACTTTATCGTGTTTTATCAAATAATTACATGCAATAAAACAAAAGAGATTACTGTAAAATAATCTAATCTATTACAGTTTATTAAAAGACTATCGGGATTTTTTTTTTACACTACTGTTTCTGAAAGATGTCCTTAAGAGAAAATATTAAAATGGGAGCTTATTTTGACGTGTATATGTTAATCTACTAGCTAAAGATGTTAATATTGTAGTTTTTAGCTTTTAACTTTATTATCTGTACGTATATGTGTAATATTCCCATCTGTAGGAAGCTGGTACCCCGCTGATTGGTACAAAGACAACAGGTATAGAAGGAAAATGTTAAAAGTTGATTGTTCGGTAAACTTGAATTTAACTCACCCATGTAAACACTAAACTTTGTGTTAAAATTAATAAAATATATAATTCATTTAAGTTAAGTAAGGTTAAGTTCGTACTATATAGAGTAGCTTAGGTTAAGTTCCATAAAATTAGGAAAGGTTATATGTGTGTGTGTGTGTGTGTGTGTGTGTGTGTGTGTGTACGACTCTGCCGGTCCCGTATTGGCCTCTCTACTCTCCTCAGAGCTGACCATATCACTGTATCATAGCTGGATGATAGTCATACTCGATTCCAAGTGACAGCAAAGTAGTAGTAGTAGTAGTAGTAGTAGTAGTAGTAGTAGTAGTAGTAGTAGTTGTAGTAGTAGTAGTAGTAGTAGTAGTAGTAGTAGTAGTAGTAGTAGTAGTAGAAGTAGTAGTAGTAGTGTGTATGAGCGTAGTTTTATTCGTGTGTACGTATAATCACTTACATATGAGTATGGAGTCATGTACGTAAACGCGTTTATGTGTACGTGTTTTTCCATGTGCACCTTACATAACGGACAAAATATTACGCCCATGTGACACACTAACACCTGACTGGGATAGATATATCATCTTGGTGACAGAGAGGGAGGGGGAGAGAGAGGGAGGGAGTGTGAGAGTGGACATTTGGCTACCGTCTCGCTCTATTGGGTGAATGAGAGAGAGAGAGAGAGAGAGAGAGAGAGAGAGAATGTTTTCTTTCCTCCTAGGTGTCGGATGTGTCATATCTGTGTCATTTTAGGTCATATAGGAAGGTGGCATCTCTCTCTCTCTCTCTCTCACCTATTCCTCTTTACCTCCTTCGCTCTTGTGCCCGGTCGAGACAGCTGATCTGGTCGACACAGCTGATCTGGTCGACACAGCTTATCTGATCAACACAGCTGATCTAATCGACTCAGTTGATGTCGAAGAGTCAGCTGATTACCATGACATTGCGGTTTCAAATTTCACGCTGGTTAGTCGATGTTTTAGCGCCATCTGTTGGTGGGATGTGACACTTGTCTTCCTCCCCGTCATAGACGCTTCCTCTTGACACATACTTGACTTTATTTTACACAGATTTGACTTCCATTTAATAGATTTGGCTTCAGTTAGATACAATTTGACTTCAATTTGATAGATTTGACTTCATTTTGGCACAGGTTTGGCTTCTAGACACGATTTGAATTAAATTTGACACATACTTGACTTATTGACACGATATGATTTCAATCTGACACGATTTGACATCCACTTGACACTCAAGGGGTTAAATTATAGTAATCAATGGCTTAAATCATCGTACCTAAGAGGCTAAATCATCATGCTCAAGAGATTAAGTCATCATACTCAAGGGGTTAACTCAGTACTCATGGGGTCAAATCAACGTACTCAAGGGATTAACATTACTTAAAACAATCAAAATCCCCTTAAAACCAATTGAAACCCATTAAGACTGAGCTCCAATCCCAATCAGAGAGTTACAGAGGGAGTCAAATCGGATTAGAGGCAACATGCGACAGATTACCATTGTATTGACAGATTAGTTTAGTTACCCTTTAAACATTTTCTATAATAATTTACATCTAAAAATAATGTAATTTAATCGTTGGGTTAATAATAATAATACGATAATAATAACAAAAATAATAATAATAATAATAATCATAATAATAATAATAATAATAATAATAATAATAATAATAAAAATCCCCTAAAAACGAAAACTATTCATTACAACAATAATTTATAATAATCGGTAATTATCGAACCTAAACGAGGGATAATAAAGAATTGGTCATAAATATTAACACGAGAAATAATAACACGTAGGGAGAGAGTGACACCATCAATGAGAAGGGCGGGGAAAAAAAAAATCCCCTAAACATCTGTTACTTCCCTATAGAGTGTAGTGTTTTCTCCCTACCCCTCCCCTGCCACACAATGACACTCCTCCCCTCACCTACCATCCCCTAGCCAACCCCTGACCCTCCCTGACCTTCCCCTGACACTGCTACCTTACCCTAACCCTCTTTTCCTTCCCCTGATCCTCCTTTCCCTCCCCTGATCCTCCTTTCCTTCCCCTGATCCTTCTTTCCTTCCCCTGACCCTCCTCTAACCTCTCACCTAGACATCCCTGACCCTGCTACCCTCCTCTACGCCACCCCTGACCCTCCTCCTGACCTCCCTTCCTTCTTCTACCCTCCTCTTTTTCCCTCCACATACCCCTCCTTCACCTCAGGAATCACAACAAGTGCGGTTATTACTATTACAACGCTTGACTGCGCCTCTGTGGTCGCCCCTCCCCAGATGGCCGACATCCTGGGCGGGCTGACAGGACGAGCTTTTTTTTTCTCTAGTATTAACGAGGGAAAGAACGTGTGTTTTTGATCATTTCTCGTTAATAATATACAAGATATATTTATTTAGTGATTTTAATGGTGATTTATTGTAATTTAATTATGTTTTTTTAGTTTGTAAGAAGAAAATAAATCAAATTAAGTGTTTAAAATTATAAGATTGATATTCCTTTAAAAATGAATACGGTATATATATTAATTTACCTTCCCATACAATCACCTCACTAACTACTCATTAACCAATAAATTAAACAAAAACTATAAAATCCCATCATAATCTATATAATTTAATCCCCCCCAAAAACCTAATTAAATACAGATACCTTCATTATGATATGCGTAGGGCCTCGTTCATCCTAGAGACAGAAAACAGTGTTGACGAGGGAGGAGGGTCGTGGTAGCCTCGTAACATACTTCAACTTGTCAACATTATCAAAATTGGTCTATTATGCCCTACCCTCCCTCCTTCCATCCCCCCTCCCTCCTGTCTCCATCTCTCCCTCCCTCCTTCCATCCCTCCCTCCCTCCTGTCCCTCCCTCCCTCCATCTCTCCCTCCCTCACTGTTTTAACGTGTATATTAACTTGTTATGTATCATTTGACTTGACTTCAACGTAATAAATAATTCGATTAAAATAAAATTAGAATTTCTTTCAAGTTAATTTTAGCTCTAAACATCAAGGGACTTTGTAAACACATATATTAAGTGGTGACAGGTGGTGATAGGTGGTGACAGGTGGTGATAGGTGGTGACACGTGGTGACAGATGACTCAGGTGGCACACAATCTTATCTAAACAACCACAAATAGTGCTCAATTAACGTGCCACTTTCACCGTAGAGAGAAGGGGGTCACACACACACACACACACACACACACACACACACACACACACACTCCTTCTCATCACCACACCTTATAAAACACGTAATCATCACCAGAGATCAAGACAGTGCCAGTCCACCAACTACCATAAGGACGATAACCCCATAGGTATGTAGGTGTCTCTTCACCCTTACATGACATAGGAGGTTATACTGAATGGCCTCAGAAACAGTCGTAAAATTAGGTGATAAAGACGTATGCTGGCTCACAGGTAACAGGCAACAGGTAACAGGTGACAGGTAACAGGTAACAGATATGATTGGTCAGATATCGAACTCATGTCCTCGAGATCTTGTGACGACATACTGAGCCAGGTAACCAGTGATTAATTAAACAGGTAATTAACAGGTAAGAAACAGAAGTTAAATGGAATAATTAAATAAAATTATATATAGAGAACTGATGGCTGGACCTGACCTGACCTGACCTGACCTGCGACTGTATAGAAAGCAAGTTAGTGGAGTTATACAGAAAATGAATAACAAACAAAATAGGCAACAGAGATGTAAAGAAAACGGGAGACAGACGAACAGAAAACGGGAGACAGACGAACAGAAAACGGAAACAAAAGGGGGAGACAACAGAGGAAAGGGAAAGAACGGGAAATATGGAGGAAATTACAATAAATAAAGTAAATGGGGAAGCGAGAGAGAGAGAGAGAGAGAGAGAGAGAGAGAGAGAGAGAGAGAGAGAGAGAGAGAGAGAGAGAGAGAGAGAGAGTAACAAATAAAATACAATAATAATAAGAAGAAGAAGCAGAAGCATAAAAGCAACAACAACAACAACAAGAACAACAACAACAACAACAACAAGCATCACAATATAAACAATCATAAAAACAAACAAAAACAACTGAACAAAACCAATAAAAACTGAAAAAACAAAAACAAATAAATAATAATCGTAATTAAAACAAGACAAAGAAAAACAACAAATAAAATCACGAAAAATCGGTAAAAAATAAATAAATAAATAACACGATTTTTTACGAACATTTACGACAAAAATTAATATATTTAAAAATGAAAGATTTGTCCTTAATTACAAATAGATGAATAGATGTCTACAATAGATCAATAGATGTCTACAATAGATCAATAGATGTCTACAATAGATCAATAGATGTCTACAATAGATCAATAGATGTCTACAATAGATCAATAGATGTCTACAATAGATCAATAGATGTCTACAATAGATCAATAGATGTCTATAATAGATCAATAGATGTCTACAATAGATCAATAGATGTCTACAATAGATCAATAGATGTCTACAATAGATCAATAGATGTCTATAATAGATCAATAGATGTCTATAATAGATCAATAGATGTCTACAATAGATCAATAGATGTCTACAATAGATCAATAGATGTCTATAATAGATCAATAGATGTCTACAATAGATCAATAGATGTCTACAATAGATCAATAGATGTCTATAATAGATCAATAGATGTCTACAATAGATCAATAGATGTCTACAATAGATCAATAGATGTCTTCAATAGATCAATAGATGCCTATAATAGATCAATAAATGTTGACAAATAGATTAACATATGTCTACAATAGATCAATAGATGTCGACAATAGATCAACATATGTCTACAATAGCTCAATAGAAGTCGACAAAGGAGGAGACGCCTATAAACACGACTCCAGTATTTGGTGTCCGACAGAAACATTTCGACAGTCGATGCGTTTAGACAAGAGTGTGTGTGTGTGTGTGTGTGTGTAAGAGGGCGTGGAACTCGCTCCTGGAAGACGGATCCCCCTAAGAGTACTCTGGAATCCCTACTACAAAAATAAAAATCTGGCAACATACTCCCTTGTTCTTTCCAAAGTCAGTTCCCGAGACGGCCAACCACCCCTTGCCTAAGACCTCCAGCTGTCGTGTTCCCCCTCGGGTTATTTCCCTCTTTATCCGACTGTAGGAAGTGACGTACTACTTCATCCACGGCGGGAGTTATACTAATCGATGTTATAAATAGTACCGTGTGGATATACCGCCCTTTAGACGATCAATTTATTGTCAAAATACAAGTTTGGAACAAAGACGGGTATATATAATAACTCCAGGTGTCATTTAGTGCAGTAGCTCCTCCTCCTTCCCCTCCCACAAACACGGTGATTGGTTGAGAGTTCTGGGTTACTATTGGGTAGAAGGTGGTGGTCCCGCCCCTGGTTGGGGTGTTGTGGCCCCGGGCGGTACCGAGGGCCACTTATCTCCGCTCCATTATTTGATACAGCGTTTCTGGTAACACACGCTCAAAATCAACTTGCTGTGGTGTAACGCCGATACTGTAATTCCTCTTAAAACTCAGTATCAACTTGGATTAAGGCAGACTTTCAGATTTGTGGCGGTCATTTGTCGACAGTTTAGAGTGTGACGCCAAGCTGGGAACAGGTAGCTGGTTAGACCCCCCTGGCCGGCCGCTCCTCCGCGCTGTGAAGTGCTTCTTTTGCTGCCGTGGTTCTTTACGCTAAAACTACCAAGACCGTTCTCTCTCTCTCTCTCTCTCATACACCTCACCCCACCGTGTTCTCTTGTTCTCTCCCCCGCGGTATCTCTTAAACAGCCACACTGTCTAACGATATTGAACGTCGACTTGACTCTTGGTTCCTGGTAGGTGATCGGCCCTCCTCCTCCTACGCCTCCCAGCACCGCCTTCCACCGCCTCTCCGTCAGGAACACAAAATGGACCCCCTTACCGGCGGCCTCGGTGATGGCCTCTACGACCTGGTGCCCAGCGCCCATCACACCACCCACGCCGACACCACCCACACCCACGGCCGCGATACCGACGGCACGGGTTCGCTGGGGGGCGCGGGCGGCACCACTCACTCACACGTCCAACACAACCCGGCCTCTTCAGCCTCCCGTCTGACCGTCCTCTCCGCCTCACGCCAACATGACCCCACGCCCAGAGGTAACTCACGCCCACGAGGCTCTGTCTAAATCTAACTTAGATATCATCCCTACCATCAAAATCTAATTCTTGTTCATTTAGAATAGAATTTACACCCATATGTACAACAACACACACGTCCTCTCTGATCCTAACCTAATTAAAAAACTCCCAGACCATCAAAATCTAATTCTAATCAACATATAAGACAACGTCATCCTAAAATGCCCTTCAATATACACAACCCCTCTAATTCAAACTCACTTTAGACAACATTACTCCGATCTAAATCAAATTCCTGACCTTTTAAGATACCGTAACGACCCAAAGCCTCACTCCTGTAGATAATCTTCTAAATCTAAGTGACATTAGACGAGATTACTGCCGTCAAAGTCAAATAGAACTTTATTTACGGGCCGAAGTTGATTCATTTGTTTGTTTGGCAGTGAAAACCCTTAGAGTATAACATAGGGTAGGTTAGGTTAGGGTAGGTTAGGGTAGGTTAGGGTAGGGTAGGTTAGGTAGGTTAGGGTAGGGTAGGGTAGGTTAGGTTAGGGTAGGGTAGGGTAGGGTAGGGTAAGGTAGGTTAGGGTAGGGTAGGGTAGGTTAGGTTAGGGTAGGTTAGGGTAGGGTAGGGTAGGTTAAGGTAGGTTAGGGTAGGGTAGGTTAGGTTAGGGTAGGTTAGGGTAGGGTAGGGTAGGTTAAGGTAGGGTAGGGTAGGTTAGGGTAGGGTAGGTTAGGTTAGGGTAGGGTAGGGTAGGTTAAGGTAGGTTAGGGTAGGGTAGGGTAGGTTAGGTTAGGGTAGGTTAGGGTAGGGTAGGGTAGGTTAGGTAGGGTAGGGTAGGTTAGGGTAGGGTAGGTTAGGTTAGGGTAGGGTAGGGTAGGGTAGGGTAGGGTAAGGTAGGTTAGGGTTGGGTAGGTTAGGTTAAGGTAGGTTAGGGTAGGTTAGGTTAGGTTAGGTTAGGGTAGGGCAGGTTAAGGTAGGTTAGGGTAGGTTAGGGTAGGGTAGGTTAGGGTAGGGTAGGGTAGGCTAGGTTAGGGTAGGGTAGGGTAGGGTAGGGTAGGGTTGGGTAGGTTAGGTTAAGGTAGGTTAGGGTAGGTTAGGTTAGGGTAGGGCAGGTTAAGGTAGGTTAGGGTAGGTTAGGGTAGGGTAGGGTAGGTTAGGTTAGGTTAGGGTAGGGTAGGGTAGGTCTATTCATAATCCCGATAAGATAGCAGTGTAACGACTCGATTACAACTCAAATTACTACACCGCTGACGCACCTAATTTCACCCGTCCCTATTAATCTTTGTTTACATAATGGGTATAAATAAATCACCCATTTCAACCCCAATTACACGGACCTAATTTGGTGTTCCAATTATTATGACCAATTAAGCAAATTAAATTAGTTACAGCAACCAATTTGGAGTTAAGGTTGAATTACACTGACGAATTTGTTTTTTTTACGTGTTATAGGGACCTAATTAGTGGTTTATTGAGGGTATAATCCAAATTGTTGTTTTAATTACACTTTACAACCAATTTCATGTCTCAGGTATAACAATTTGGTGATTTAATGGTGCTAGTAGCGCTATTACATATACTGAAGGCTAGTGGGGCTATTAGATAACAGCTATTGTAATCGCTAGGAAAAAAAAAGCCATCTTGTTCTGCCTAACCCTTGTCCATTCGTCTCTTTAATATCGATTCCCCAAATTGCAGATAATATGATAATTAAGCTGACTTTAAGCTCCAATTAAGCTCCAGTTAAGCTTTAAAGCACATCACTTCAAGAGCCTGGTAAATCAGAGCTCCGTTTCCACCTCTGGGCTCTGGGATTAATTATATGATTAACTAGAATTTGGGGGGGCGAATAACATCAAAATTTCGCTATTTTTTGTGTGTATTTCAGTACAAGTTTGCGATTCTTGTAGATGTGAGTACAATTTCGCGATCTGGTGAGTATGTGAGTACAAGTTTGCGATTGTAGCATTTATTTGAGTCCAATTTCGCGATCTTGTCAGAATATGAGTCCAAGTTTGAGATTGTTGTGTTTATTTGAGTCCAATTTCGCGATTTTGGTTCCACTGTACATCTGACTCAAAATCGGCGAATACGTATTTCTATGTCAAAATCCGCAAAGGTTTCACTTAAATCGGCGAATTATGAGTACAAAAATTTCATTACTTGTGACTTCAAAATCTGTGGTTGTATAAGATTTAAAATCGGGGAAATCTAGGACCTAAAATCGGCGACTCTCTTTACGACTTAAAATCCGCGGGTCTTTGTTTATTATTAAAAATCGCGCAATGTGTCCGCTATTATCGCTAAATCGCGCAATGTGTCCGCTATTATCGCTAAATCGCGCAATGTGTTCGTTATGTTTATCGCCAAATCGCGCAACATAGACAATCTGATCGTCCGTAAACAGCGGAAAATAGCCGCCAAATTTATCGCTAAATCGCAACATGTCGCTGGACCGCGGAAGACAGTCGCCAACTCTATCACTATAGATCGCGTCACCTCACCGCATTATCGCTGCTAGATCGCGCACTGTAGCCCCTAGATCGTATAACGTAACATATATATACCGTGCAAAATAGCCGCTAAATCACTCAACATAGCCGCTAAATCGCTCAACAGCATAGCCACTAAATCGCTCAATAACATAGCCGCTAAATCGCTCAATATAGCCGCTAAATCACGACACGAGAATACAATTTTTTCATACCTATTCATGTTCGCTATATCGTGAAATATCTACCCCTATCTGACCACCCCATGACCCATGACCCATGAACCCACGGCCTCCATACCAGACACCCATGGCTTCGTTTTGACCCCAGAACCAGTTTGATGTATACACACCCACGCCCATTGTATAAGTGTAAGTTTGTATGCAGTGTTTACAGTATTGGAGCCATGGGTTTTTGGTACTCTCACGATCGTAAAGTCTGACACCCATAGTCTATCTCACGCCCATGACACGACACTTAATACACCCACAACCATTACCAGATCTTATAACACACACCCACGCCCATTATAGCATCCCACAACACACACACGCCCACTAACACCCTCACAACCCCACCCACGCCCAATCTAGACCAGAAAAATGACCCTCCGAGGCAACTAATCCGCTAATCAATGCACCAATCATCAGATCTGAGGGTTTGGTGACCACGTACCACTCGAATTATTTACAGCGTGTGTTTACCAATCGTCCCAGATGTTGTTGTACAGGTCTCAGGGGATAAGAGCCTTTAATTTCCATTTATCTCTCTCTCTCTCTGCCTCCCCCCTTCTCTCCTATACCTCAGTTTTACCCTATAGGAAGATGGTTTAACCCTTTGAGGACGATGATTTAACCCTTCGAGGACGATGATTTTAACCCTTTGAGGACGATGATTTAACCCTTTGAGGACGATGATTTAACCCTTTGAGGACGATGATTTAACCCTTTGAGGACGATGATTTAACCCTTTGAGGACGATGATTTAACCCTTTGAGGACGATGATTTAACCCTTTGAGGACGATGATTTAACCCTTTGAGGACGATGATTAAACCATCGTCCTCGAGGGATTAAAATTTCGCTGACATCCCCTAATCAGATCTAAGCGTCAGCTCTGAGTGTCAGCTGCCGTCAGACGTTGTAAACAGTCAAAATATTCTCAACCAAACAGTAAGCCTCTGCTGACGCTAGAACACTGGCGTACGCGCGCCAGGCGTAATTGCGATAGACTTTGGTATACCAAGAGTGCTTACGGAAGACGATATGGTAACGCCAGGCGCTGATGATCGCCCGTACTGGCGTTGTAAATATATTAAATTATAATATAGATTTAAATCGTCGTGAAATTTAAAAAACAAAAATTTTATATAAAAACCAATTTACTTCAATAATTTTAAACAACAAATTATCTTAAAATACCAATTTATACAAAACCAATTTTAGTCTATTGTCTATTTAAAAAACCCTATAAGTTTATTAACCAATTTCAATATCTATCTATTGAAATAAAAATCTTAAGGATATGTGAGCCATTTTTGACTCCATCTTGTCTTAGTAATTAGTGAAGAAACTAATGGAATAAATCGGTGTATTTTTCAGGGTGATTCTCTCTTCTCTCTCTCTCTCTCTCTCTCTCTCTCTCTCTCTCTCTTTTCTCTTCCTCCTTTCCCTCCTCCCCTTACTTTCAATCCCTCTTTCTCTCCCTCCACCGTCATTCCTCCCTTTCTATCTCTCCCTTCCCCCTCCCTCCACCCCCCTTTCTCTCTTTTCTCCATTCCCTCTTCTCCTCTTCTCTCACTCCTCCTTCCCTCCTTCTTTTCCCTCCTTCCTTTTATCCCTCCTTCCTTCCCCTCCTTTCATCCCTTCCTTATAATGTCGATAGCAGCCCCGGCCGACTGTCTACCGCTAAAGCCGCCGCCAACACCGCCCGCAGTCCTACACCCTCGCCCGCCGCTAACACCGCCCGCCGCTATCACCGCCCCTACACCTCTACGGACAAAATCTTATCGGATATCTATTCCCATTGGACAATACTGCATGGGGAAAGAATTATCGTATTGGACATAAGCTCTAGTGAAAATTACCCATCGGTATTTCGTATTGGACTAAACTCCGCCACAAAGTTCCCTATCGGACAAAATTTCCACAAATATTATCGTATTGGACAAAATTATACCCTAATAATTCCCTATCGGACAAAATATCTCTAAATATTGGACAAAACTCGGCCATAAAGTTCCCTGTCGGTCAAAATATCTCTAAATAATATCATACTGGTCAAAATTCTTCACTTTAACGGATCGGACAAAATTCTAACTACAAAATTACATATCGGACAATACTCCACTGGTCAAAACTAGCATCTCAATATTTCCCATTAAAAAAAATTGGACGCTGGACAATATATCGGTCTTTGTGACGTAGCTTAAGTGAGTCAGTCAAAGGTTGAGTCAGTCAGATTAAGTGAGTCAGTCAAAGTTTAATTGAGTCAGTCAAAGGTTGAGTCAGTCAGATTAAGTGAGTCAGTCAAAGTTTAATTGAGTCAGTCAAAGGTTGAGTCAGTCAGATTAAGTGAGTCAGTCAAAGTTTAATTGAGTCAGTCAAAGGTTGAGTCAGTCAGATTAAGTGAGTCAGTCAAAGTTTAAGTGAGTCAGTCTTTTACACACACACACACACCTTAACACACCCATAACCTGATTGGTCAGGACTTACACACGTCACCAATCAGACAGACACACGCACAAACAAAGTAATGACACAATAACAGAGTGATTAATCAGACCGGACCGCCACTCCGATATTCTGCGGTTAAAAATGGGTTTGGCGGTCAGAGGAGTATTTGGCGGTCAATATTGTGTCTGGCGGTCAATATTGAGGAGCATTTAGCGGTCAGCAGTGAGGAATATTTAGCGGTCAATACTGAGAACGGCGGTCAATACCTAGGAATATTTGGAAGTCAAAATCGATAAGAGTTTAGTGGTAAATATCGAGGCAAATTTGGCGGTCAATATTGAGGAGTTTTTGACGGTCAACACTTTAATTAATATTGCGGTTAAATAAGTTAGGCTAAGTTATGTTGACGGTCAGTTCCAGATATATTCAGCGGTAACAATTTGAAATACAAAAAATAATTATCATACAACTATTGATTCATTTTCGTTATACAATTTTGTTCGTGAATGAACTGCGATTCAGATATTGTTATTATTTATTTATTTATTTATATTAATGGTAACTTAAGATATTTATTTTATTTAATGTTTTATTTTATTGATTTTGTATCTAAACATATAAAATAAGTATTGCTTACGATACGAGTTTGCGATTCAGATAATGTAACTTATTTGTTTACGGTATACAGTATTTACAAAGTTATTGATTTACGATGCGTGTTTGTGATTCAGTGTTTACCAATAATTTACAAATGCATTATACGGAGCGTTCTTGAGATTCAGAATGTAAATACAGTAAGTGTTTCTTTATGACTCACTTTTTCCGGTATATTTACAAAGTTATTGACATACGATGCGTGTTTGTGATTCAGTAAATGTAAATATTTATTATGATTTATAAATACGTGGTGTTCTCTTTATCTCTCTCTAAGTCTCTCTTGTTCTCTCCCTCTCTTCTCTTCCTCTCAGGGTCTCAATGTCTCTCTTTCTCTCTTCATTCCTTCCATCTTCTTCCACCTCCCTCCTCTCGTTATTCTATACTTCCCCCCATCTCTCCCTCCAGCTCCTACCTTCCCTCCAGCACCTTCCCTCCCTCTCTCCCTCACTTGAACTCCGACACTTATATTTTCCGGGCCGGCACGCACGCCCTAGAGTATAAACACGATGTATAGGAGCCCAACCCTCAGTTAATGTGCCGTGAAGACCCCTCCCTCCCTCTCTTCCCTCTCTCATACACTAAAACACTCACCTCCCTCCCTCTCACACACTCACTTAAGCACACAGGCCCTCCTTCCCTCTCCCTCTCTTCCCTCTCTCATACACTAAAACACTCACCTCCCTCCCTCTCACACACTCACTTAAGCACACAGGCCCTCCTTCCCTCTCCCTCCCTCCCCTCTCACCCACCCAAGGAAAGTGAGGGGAAGGAAGGAAGGAAGGAAGGAAGGAGAGCTTGTGTGCTTAAGTGAGTGTATGAAGAGAGAGAGAGAGAGAGAGAGAGAGAGAGAGAGAGAGAGAGAGAGAGAGAGAGAGAGAGAGGACCCCCTATAGAAACAGCAATATAACAATAATCGCTTATAAAAAATACCCCTATATACAGGTGGTCGTTATAGCGAGTCTCATTAACCGCAGGTGGCCGCTTGTTGCAATAGGTTACAGGATAGTATTAGTACAATGGTGTGCGGTGGTGGAGTGGTAATTGTACTGGATTGCTAAGACACACGAGGTCCTTGGTTCGAATCCCGTCTTATAATCTAATAGTGTATTATTATTATTATTATTATTATTATATGGGTGATTACAATACCCTCCTGCTAAAAAAATTCTTGTTACAATAATAATAACACGTGAAAATAAACAAAAATAAACTTACCATCCATGTAACAAAAGTACTACGGTAGAATTATCCCTCACCCCCTCCCCTCCCAAGTACTACTACACCTACACCTCTCTGGTCCGCAACACAGTATTTCAGAGCTCAGGTGCTGCCCCCACAAAGAAATTTAATTTTCCCCAGTGCTCGCAGAAATTTCTCATCCAACACATTTCCCTGTATTTTCTTTCTTATTTTGTAGAGAATTTTGCGTTGGAGGGGAATATTTTTGTTTTTAATTTACTTTTTGTATTTTGTAGTTTTTGTGTTAGGGGGATTATTTTATTGGCTGTATTTTGTATTTGCTTGTATTTTTATTTCTTAATTTTGTAGTTTTACGTATGAGGTATTTTGTGGTTACTGTATTTTGAGTTTTATTTCGTATTTGTTGCATTTTATTTCTGTATTTTGGAATTTTACATATGAGGATTTTGTAGTTACTGTATCTTCCTTCTTATTTCGTAATTTTCTTATCGTCCTTATTTCGTATTCTCCTGTAGTTCCTCTCCTTATTTCGCGCAAAGTTCATCGCCCTCAGTATTTCTCATCCACTACATTTCGCTATATTTACCGCCCACTTTGGTACAGTTCGCCGCAATGGTAAATACTTATCGTCCAACAAACCTCTAATTCAATATGGCGTATATAACAATTATTATCACCACAGTTTTGTATATGTTATCATTATTTTATCCAGTTTATCGTAAAGTTTGCTGAATATTTTGTTTCAATGTAAGAATTTTATTTTTCGTACCTGCGTAATATTTTTCTCATCTGCCACAGTACGTATATTTTGATGTCTTTTTAAATACTTTCTCATCCGACACAGTCTGTCTATTTTGATGGTCACTTCTCAACACATTTCGGTAAAATTTCTCATCCGCCACAGTATCTCAACATCGGTGATACATTTCTAACACAAGAGAACTCACACACACACACACACCATCAGTCATATTCTCTTTATCTCAACATTGATGAGAGAGAGAAAATACTGCCAGGCCTGAAAGATCAAAGAGAGAGTTACCACTTTGAGAAAAAATGAAAAAGTAATAATTCTATTTCCCGTTTTCAATGAATGAGCAAAAATAATAAAAGTAATACTAATAACAACACCAATAATAATAATAATAATAATAATAATAATAATAATAATAACAATAATAATAATAATGAGAAAAATAAAAGCCAAAATATTATACTGGTCCCCCCCATAGCCACATCGTAACGAGTATTATTAAAACGGTGTATCATTATAATACTCTATGTCATTAATTCCTTGTAATGTATTAATACCAATGAGCAAATAATTTAACAACAAAGAAAATGGTCATTGTAAGTAAAAGGATTTAGGGGTAAACTAATGTATCCTGGCAGAGAGGATTATATTTTTTTTTACTCTTATATTAAATCTAAATTGAAATAGCGACTTGAGTTTAAGACAAAAATACAATTATATATTATAGAACCTATTATAATTGTTATAGGTAATTTATAATATGAAATGATACAAATATTACATAAATTATTCCTTGTGGTAAAAATCTCTTGATTAAAATTTGTCCCCAATTATTCTAAAATCAGTTCAGGTAATTTCTGTTAGTTTAATAATTAATTTTTGAAATGCAAATATGTCAACACAGAATTACATTAATTAGTTGTTATAAAAAATACACCTTTGTAAACAGTTGCGTCTCCATAAACAAAAATACAGAGAAATGAATCACAAAAAATTTAACAAAAAACAAACTAATTTTACCACACACTGTGACCTGTGACTTTTGTTCAATTAATAAAAAAAGGTGAAATTTATTAGTTTTATTTTTATTGTGTTTGTTGTCATCAGAATACTTGGACAAAAAATTTCATATGTACGGATTTACATACGAGGGAACTGTGCTACCCTAAACTAACCTGACCTAATCTAGTCTAACTTAACCTGACCTGACTTGACCCGACCAAATCTAGCCTGACTTGACCTAACCTACCCTAACTTAGTCTAATCTATCCTAGCCTAACCTGGCCTAATCTAGCCTGACCTAACCTAACCTAACTTAACCTAACCCACAACTCTAATAATGTTTGTCAGTCAGTCGTGTCTTTATGTTAGAGTACTGGATAACATATTGTCTTGACGTCAGCACACAACACACTAAATCTATCGTGTAGTGAGGTCACAACACACTATACGCCCCTCGTGTCTTAACGTCAGCACACAACACACTAAATCTATCGTGTAGTGAGGTCACAACACACTATACACCCGTCCTGTCTTAACGTCAGCACACAACACACTAAATCTATCGTGTAGTAAGGTCACAACACACTATACACCCGTCCTGTCTTAACGTCAGCACACAACACACTAAATCTATCGTGTAGTGAGGTCACAACACACTATACACCCCTCGTGTCTTGAGCTCTAATCACTAGGAAGCTTAATTAAGTATTATGTCAACAACTGTCTGGTGTTTGTTTACATGGTCGTGTCTGGCGTCCGTCTAGGTGACAGCTTGTAAGGAAACGCCTGTCAATATACCGTATCACTGTCAGTCACGGCTCTAGCTACCATACAACGACCAATAGCGGCTTTAGCTACCATACAACGACCAATCACGGCTCTAGCTACCATACAACGACCAATCACTGCTTTTGCTACTATTCACCGACCAATCACGGCTCTAGCTACTATATAGACCGACCAATCACGGTTCTATCTGCTATAGACCGACCAATCACAGCTGTAACTGCCATACAACGACCAATCACACGTCTAACTACCCTGTAACAACCAATCGCCTGACACAGATGGTCGTTATTATGTCAACTGAGGTCACGTAATAATGTGAGGGTGTGAGAGAGGGGAGATGAGAGGGGAGATGAGAGGGATGATGGGAGGGGTGAAGGATGGTGTGTTGGAGAGGGAGGGAGGGAGAGAGAAGGTGTGTTGGAGAGGGAGGGAGTGGGGAGGTGTGTTAGAGAGGGAAGGGAGGAAAGGAGGGAGTGAGGGAGAAGAAATCATAATGGAATGGTAAAATAAAATGTGAGAGAAGTGAGAGATAGATGGGAAAGAGATGAGGGAGAGGTGAGAGATGGAAGGGGAGAGACAAGAGACAGAGATGAGAAGGAGAACACGTGATAAAAGGCAGACGAGAGGAGAAGGGAAGAGAAAGGGAAGTGGGAGAGGAGAGAAGAAGGGAGAGAGGGAGAGGGGAGGAGGAATAGGAGACGAAAGAGGGAAATGGGAGAGGGGAGGAAGGGAGGGAAGGAGGGAGAGGAGAGAGAGAGAGGGAGAGGGGAGGGAGAGGGGGGAGGGAGAAGCCAGAGATATTTAGTAACTGTCTTGCCGCTAATTAGCACATAGCAGGGGGTATGATGGGTGGCCGTGGGTGGCTGATGGGCGGCAGCTACTGTTGTGGCGTGGATGGCACTGTGTAGTTAATGGGCGGCAAGCTACTGTTGTGGGTGGGTGGCAGTGGGGTGGCTCATGAACGGCAGTTACTGTTATGGGCGGTGATGGCCCGGCAGCTATAGTATGTGGGTGGGATCTACTGTTATGGGCGGCAGCTAATATTCCAGAAATGACCACCCACCCACCTGTTTTTCCACCACCCTCCAAAACATCTCCCTTTTCCCTCCACCCGTTAACAGTAAAACAAAAAACCTCTCTGTTGTCGACCCGTTGTCAATATCTACCCGGATGAGTAACTCTCAACACAACCAATATAAGAGGCGGTGACGCAGAGTGATCGATCGATGCGCCATCTAGCCTCCTGCGGGGGAACTTGGCCCTTTGTTTACATGTATAGGCGCGCTGTCATCTCCTCCTCTCCCTGGCTATCGCATCCACGTAGACAGATGGATGGATGGACGGATAGAGGCGGATGGTTGGATGGATAGAGGCGGATGGATGGATAGAGAGAGAGAGGAAGTAGTAATGGCAACTACAGACGTCATCATGATGCTATCCTCAATTCATTTCCGACAGCTGGTCCTTTAAACCCACGTCAACCCACGCCCACACGCCTCCTCCTACTCCCCCACGCCTTCCCCAGCATACCTCCGCCTTCCCTAGCATACCTACGCCTCCCACGCCTTCCCCATGCCTACCCCAGCATACCTACGCCTTCCCTAGCATACCTACGCCTCCCACGCCTTCCCCATGCCTACCCCAGCATACCTCCGCCTTCCCTAGCATACCTACGCCTCCCACTCCTTCCTCATGCCCTTCCTAGCATACTTATGTTTCCCACGCCTTCCCCATGCCTACTCCAGCATACCTCCGCCTTCCCTAGCATACCTACGCCTCCCACGCCTTCCCCAGCATACCTCCGCCTTCCCGAGCATACCTACGCCTCCCACGCCTTCCTCATGCCTACCCTAACAAACCTCTTGCTTCCCCACGCCCTCCCCACCATACCTACGCCTCCCCACACACGCCCAAACTGACTAGCATACATTTAACACGACTTCACACGCCCACACGCCCAACTGACATAAGCACATCCGGCTATAATAATAATAATAATAATAATAATAATAATGTGGATAAAGATACTATTATTATTATTATTATTATTATTATTATAGAGAATGACAACGAGGCTAAAGGGAAGAACAGGACAGAGTGAATAAAAGAGAAGGGAGAGGGGAAAGAGAGGGAGAAGTGAGGAAGAGAGGAATGAAGAGGGGGAGAAAGAGAGGGGAAAGAAGAGAAATGAATGAGAGGGGGGTTTGAAAGGGAGAGGGGAAGGAAGGGAGACGAGAGAGAGGAAGTAAAAAGAGGAAGGAACAGAAAATAAAGAGGAGTAGAGAAAGAGGGGAAAGGAAGAGGACAAAGAGAGAAAGAGGGGAAACAGACAAGAACTAAACAAAGAGAGAGAGAGAGAGGCTCCCCCTCCTTTCACTTTCCCCTCTCTCTCTCTCTCTCTCTCTCTCTCTCTCTCCCCTCAGGTTAGACTCAGGTTACCATGGTGACAGATGGTGGGGTGGGTGGTTACTGGAGGGGAGGGAATAAGGTTGTTACCGCTATCCGCTAATGGTCGTTAAGGCTATGGGCTCTAATTACCGCCTCAACTACCCAATTGACACCGGCTTGTTTGGACACCCGTTTTAAGTAAGTGTTTATGGTCGATTTTAGGTGAGGTGGTCGTAGTAATAAGGAGAGAGAGAGAGAGAGAGAGAGAGAGAGAGAGAGAGAGAGAGAGAGAGAGAGAGAGAGAGAGAGATGGATGGATAGATGGATATAGATACATTAAGTAGATAGATTGATATAGACAGACAGACAGACAGACAGACACAACACAACACCAACGTCACCACTTTTCCCGCACGTCGACCCAAGTATTTCGCGCCAAATTCGCCTCGCTAATAAAAACGAAACCAATGATCTGTTTGTGATGAGCAAATGCCCATAAAATCGCATCCAAACTGGTAAAAGGTCAAGCGTTTAGACATTGGCAAATCATAATTGAATCATTTGTTGGGGGTAAAATCGAATGGCGGGAATGGAATGGTCTTTGCGATTCAGTTTTTTATTATTTTTTTTTTTATTACGAATATTATTTAGAATCGCATTTTAAATTCCTTATTGTGGAAAATATTAAGGAAAAATATATATAGTTTGATATTTGTGATAGGAATTCATATAAGATTATATACTTATTTTGGTGATTAAAATTGAATCGGGGAGGTAATAAGCGTTTATGAATTAGAAAATCAACATTGAATTAGTTATGATGTTAGAAATTGATAAATACTTGAATGGTGACGACGCCCATGTACAATAAACGCCCATAGTTCCCCTACTCCCACTTCCAATCCCCCACGTCCACGCCCACAGTTTCCCACGCCCACGGACACGTTATGCGACATATTCCCAGCAGCGGATCTTTTGGTCATTAAACGTGACCTCTTTGTTTATTGAGAGACGACCCGGTGACACCTTCCTGTGTACCGGGGTGTTTTGAGGTGTATTTGAGGGTGTATTGGGGTGAACTGGAGTGCTTTAGGGAAAGATTGGGTGTATTTGGGGAAGATTGGGTGTATTTGGGGAAGACTGGGGTGTATTTGGGGAATGTAAGCCAACTGCATCGCTTATTACATAGCTCCTGTATAGCGTGTTTATGTAGGACTATGTCGCCATGAATTATTACAATCTAGCATCAAAATATATACAAACAGTGTCGTATTAAAGTCTTACCATCTAGTCACCAAAACAAACAAAAAGTTTCGTATCTATTGCTAGCATTAATCTACATATGTATCCGGATTTAGGTCTCACGAACGGGTATGATAATAAATGGATATAAAAAGGGTCTTATTTATTAGCAGCATCGATCGACATATGTAAAGATTAAAGTCTTATGAACTAACCAGCAAAATACGATAAAAAGTGTCGAATATATTGGCAAGATCGATAGGCAAAGACCAAAGTATTTGACTATGAGCTAAAATATATAAATCAGTCATATATTGCTCTATATATACATCAAAAACAAAAATATCAACAAGAATATACTAGAATATATAAATAAATAGTATATATTATAAGAGAATCGACTTAAATACGAAATATGTCAAGTCTTACAAACTATGAATGATAATATGACAAAAAGTGTGAGATCCGTTACCCACACGAGGGCGGAAAAATGTCCTCCACACCACAACACCAATGACCGCACAAAATGACAACAAAAACACCATCTGAGAGAAAAAGGGGGGGTTGGGGGGGGGGGGGGGTGGTTAGGAGGGGGAGAGAAAAGGGAAGCATCTTAGTGGCACCGCAGAGAAGGTTCCCATGTACGGTCGTGTAACAGAAGTCAAACGAGAAGGGATGGTCATGTACCCAGCAGCCATGTTTGTTGACACAGCCATGTTCGAGGTGACAAGTGGCGAGCGAGATGCGTACACCAAACAATCCTCGTTACACATTTATTACAGTACTGCGTCTCTGGGCTGTCATGGGGGGGGGGAGAGGGGAGGAGAGGTTGTAAGGGGAAGAGGAGAGGGTGTAGGGGGTGGGGAGAAGGAAGGAGGAGGGGAAATGTTGGGGATTGATACGAGGGAAGGGGGAAGGGGAAGGAGGTTTGAGGGGGTGTTCGTGTTGGGGTGTACTGCGGTTAGGTATATCTACGGAACAACTGCTGCGGTTACTTACTGTGTGGTGGCTATTCTTGCTACACACGCACACACTTGATGAGGGTAACTTATGTATGTGTGTATGTAAACGTGTGTGTGTGTACTCAGCCACCAGCTAAGGATTATCACCGTCTCATATGTACACACACACACACACACACGTTTATATACATACATACATACATACATACATACATACATAAGTTACCCTCATCAAGGTGTGTGTGCGGGCGTGTGTGGGCGTGACAAGTGACTACTAGCTACTGGCAGTAACGGCACCTCGCTCTAACTGATAATATCTACTTCCTTCTCCCTCCGTCTCTCTACTCTCCCTTCTTCCCTCTTACTCTCCCTCCTCCTCTCTCTACCCTCCCTCATTCCCTCTCCCTTCCTACTCCTGTTTAGCATATTCTATCCCCATTCCTCCCTTCCTTCCTCTTCTCTCCCTGCCTTACCTCTTCTCCCTCCCTCCCTCCTTCTCTCCCTCCCTTACCTCTTCTCCCTCCCTCCTTCTCTCCCTCCCTTACCTCTTCTCCCTCCCTCCCTCCTTCTCTCCTCCATCTCTCTCACTTTGTTGGTTTAATTACTTGCCATCTTCTTACTGCCGCCTGCTGCTCCTCTACCACAGTCTACCACACCGCTACCACACTACCACGTACATTAATACCACACAACCACTACGACACTTAATCCAACCACAACACACACACACACACACACACACACACACACACACACACAGCTGCATCACTTGTCACCAACGGGGTAGAATATCTCCTTAGGACAGCTGTTCGTCTGTCTATCTGTCTGTCTGTCTGTTTATCTGTCTGTCTGTCTGTTTTTTCTCTTCTTTCACTTCTTTATTCCTCTTCTTCCTTCCTTTCCTTCCCCTCCTCTTTCCTCTTTCCCTCCCCCTACCCCCCCCCCCACCCCCACCTCTCCCCTACCCGGATCTTATCAACACGAAACAAATGCTCAAATATATCCCCCTCCCCCCCCCCCCCCTATACTCAAGTCGATATGCTAATGAGATTATACCAGATTATACCACCAAACCCCTTTAGTATAACACGAGATTATACATCCTACTGGTCAGAAAATGGATTATACTCTTGTTATATCTTGAGCTGTGATTATGTTAGGTAGTTACAGAGGTGTGTAGAGTATGGTTGTTCGTCGAGGTTATATTAGTAAACATATTCTTGTGACAGATTATACGGTATGGGCAGTTAGGGGAGACAAGAGGTAGTTAGTGGTGGTTGAATAAGGTAGTTAGGAGAAAAATAACAAGGGGTTATTGATTGGTGAGATAAGAACGACCAAATTGGGTAGTTGGGGCAGTTAGTGACACTTTTATGACTGATTAAATAAGGTAATTATAGTCAGGATGTTATTATGGTTTGGTTAGGGATGTGGGTGGTAAGTGGGTGGTATGTGGGTGGTGTGTGGGGTGTGTGGGTGGTGTTGTGGGCGTGGGTGGTGTTGTGGGCGTGGGTGGTGGTGTAGGTGGTCTGTGGTGGTGTGATAGGCGTGGGTCTGGGCGTTGGTCAGGGCGTGGGTGGTGGTGTAGGTGGTCTGTGGTGGTGTGATGGGCGTGGGTCAGGGCGTGGGTGGCAGGCGTGGGCGGGTGTCCAACAGATGTTCCTCACTGTCAACTAACACAGAGATAATCGCTAAATCCCCCCTCCCCCTTCCCCCCACCTCCCCCCTTAAACACCAGCACAGGCGAGTGGGTCATCTCCTCCCCCTCCCTCTCTCCCCTCCTCACCCCCCACCCTCCTTCACCCCTCATTATCTCACTCTTCATCTCCCCTCACCCTTGCTTTCTCCCCTTCCCCTTCACCCCCTCCTCTAACACCCCCACCCCTTCCTCACCCCCTCCCCCCTGGTATGACCTAACATGACCTGCCTTGTAACCTTAACCCCCCCACCTCCTCCCCTCCCCATCAGCCTCTCCCCCTCACTCCTCCCATTCCCTTCCTTACTTCCCCATCAACCTACCCCTTCCCCCCCCTAAGGATCAGCTGCAGTTCCCACTTATCCCCCACGGATCATTTGGCACGGATCAATAAACCAGGATTAATCCCACAAAGGTTAGCGTACGAGTGAACAATGATATGAGGGGGGGGGGGGCTATTTGACCCGACTTCACGCCCTGGTTTAAACTCGTTCTCAAATTGGTGGTTTACAACGATGTCGGAGTCAACACGGTGGCAGCTGGGCGTGGGTGGGTGGGGTGAGGAAGTGGGTGGGTGGGTGGGGTGAGGAAGTGGGTGGGTGGGGTGAGGAAGTGGGTGGGTGGGTGAGGAAGTGGGTAGGTGTGTGTGTGTGTGTGTATACCTGTGTTTGTGTGTACCTGTGTGCGTGTATCTATGTGTGTGTACTTGTGTGCATACCTGTGGGCTTGTTCCTGGGTACCTGTGTATGTATGTGTGTGTGTATCTATGTGTGTGCCTGTGTACCTGTGTGTGTGTTCCTGGGTGCCTGTGTGTGTATCTATGTGTGCCTGTGTGTGTACCTGTGTGCTTGTACCTATGCACCTATGTGTGTACCTACGTGTGTATACCTGTGGGCGTGTTCCTGGGTACCTGTGTGTGTATCTATGTGTGCCTGTGTGTGTATGTGTGCGTGTACCTATGTGCCTATGTGTGTACCTGGGTGTGTGTGTACCTGTGAGCGTGTTCCTATGTACTTGTGTGTATCTGTGTGCGTGTACCTATATGTGTGTACCTGTGTGTGTACTTGTGTGTGTGTCATGAGCCCCAGCAAGGGATAGCCATTACCTGTCTGTAAATTATATAAATCATCGCTTTACGAAATTCCAACCAATCAGTGGATTAAATTGTCAATTATCACCAGGTGTAATTAATTTGACCATTTTTCATCAGTTTGTCCAATGAATTCTAATTGGTGGTTCGGACCAGTAATACGAGGCGCTGATTGGCTGCCCGATCGACATATAAAACAACATACTGTATAGAGGAAAATTTTTGTGGGATTTTTTAATATTCGCGATAATGGCTGAGAGACGCAAATATTAAACTCCCGCTAATGTAAACTCGCAGGTTTTAATTCGACATAATTTTTGCGTTTTAAACTAATTGCTGTGAAATTTGAAAACGTTAAAAAAAAAAACATAAATACATAACTAAATTAGCGAACGAATAAATAGTTTAAAAAATATTCATAGGGATTTTTTTAAACTAGATTTTAATTGTAGAAAATATAGCAAAATTAAAAACCTATTAAAAACTACAACTAGAATTTGTTTCCTTCGCTTTTAAACACAAATATAAACAAAAACACCTAAAGACAACAACAAAACAAGCAGTAAATATATTCCAAGTCCATAAATTCTCAAAAACACCCAAATTTACACCAAAACACTACCCAAAAAATTCTCAAACAAGAATTTTTGTTCCCACTTCTCACAAATTCTCAAAAAAAAAAATAAAAAAAAAATAATCCAAGTAAGAATTTTTTCCCGGGGGAGGGGGGAGGGGGAGGGGGGAGGGGGGTGACCAGTTCATTAATTAGGTGAGATTAATGAGGGAATATAATGAGTTCTATAATGTATTGAGTGTTGTGATGGGTTCATTACCTCTTGTCTAATTAGAGCTATCATTATAACCTATAGTAATTACTGTGTGTGTGTGGGGGTGTGGGGGAAATAGGGTGGGTATGTATGTATGTATGTATGTATGTATGTATGTTTATGTATACTGTAGGTTATGGATAATTAATTACAATCATTGATAGATATATAGATAGATAGATTGATCAGAGGGAGAGAGAAATCAACAGCACCAACCAACCAACCCACCAAACCTAAACAATAAAATAAACAAAACCCATCAGAGGGCAACACCGGGTGGTCAGCTGACAGTCCCCGCCACATTACACGCTTGAGTGGCGCCAAATTCAAAGTGTGGGTGTCGATAACGCGGGAAAATTAGCGCGCGCATGACACCTAAAGGAGGAACTGACCGGTGATGGGAGGGGGGGGGGGTGAGGGATGGGGGTGAGGAGGAAGGGAGGATAGGGTGATGGGGATGTGTGAGGGATGGGGTGATGGGGGTGTGTGAGGGATGGGGGTGAGGAGGAAGGGAGGATAGGGTGATGGGGATGTGTGAGGGATGGGGTGATGGGGGTGTGTGAGGGATGGGGGTGGGTTGATGGGGGTGTGGGGGAGGGAGGTGAGGGGGTGTGAGAAAGGGGGGAGGGGTAGAGGCGTGGCGTTGTGTTGTGGAGAGAGAAATGTTTAATTTTAGTGTTGAAATGACACCACTCACCACCAACACTCACACCAACAGCCCTCACCACCAACACTCACACCAACAGCCCTCACCACCAACACTCACACCAGCAGCCCTCACCACCAACACTCACCAACACTCCTCCACCACAATAGTTCAGGCCACTTAACGACCCTAGGTCTTTACGAGGCTAGAGGTGGCAATAGGGTCACATGCCATAAACGAGGTCACTAACCACGGCAGCAGGCAGAGGTTAACCGCGGGATCCTGGGTCAAAGGTCACCAGGAGAGGAGATGGTAAAAAAAAAGGTGAATCTTCCTGGTTTTGTGGTGACGCTGTGGTGGTGGTGATGCTGTGGTGGTGGTGATGATGCTGTAGTGATGTTGTAGCTTAAGTGAATCCATTACATGCGTCTTCGCGTCTCAAGTTACGACAGAAAATTGAACTTACGAGATAAAACTGACTTAAGGTCCTTTGTAAATCTTAAATGTCGTATCTTAAGAAGCAAAGGGTAAGATACGAACTAATACGTCAACTTAAGAGAAGAATTAAACTTACGATCGTCAGCGAATCTTGTTAAGGTATATTCTCACTTATTTCTATTTACGAGAAAAAAATATATAAACTTTACGAAATTTTGGGGGGAATTAAATCGTAGGAGTGATAATTATTTTGTCTTCTTCCTCCTCCTCTTCCCTCTCTTCCTCCTCCTCCTACTCATCCTCTCCCCTTTCCTTCTCTCCTAACTCCCCCTCCTACTCTTCCTCCTCTTCCCTACTCTTCTCTCTTCCTCTTCCGCCTACTCATCCCCTCCCCTTTCCTTCCCCCTCCCTCCTCCCCCTTCCTTCTACTACTCTTCCCCCTCCCTACCCACCTACTGTTCCCCCCTTCCCTCCACCTATCCCCCCTCCTCTCCAAACATACTCCCACCTCCCCCCTCTAAACCTACACCCTCCTTCCCCTCTCTTCCCCTGACCAACTCTTCCTACCCCCCTCCCCCGCCAAGCCACGTGGGCGCTGGGTCAAAGTTAATCTGGATTCAGGATTTATATTACTCCAGCGCTGGATTAACGCGAGGGGGTTTAGTTCATCGGTTTTATTGAGGGGGGAATTTACTAGTGGTTTAACCTGGGGGGAGGGGGGGGGGGGCACACGGACCCTCTCGTCCCAAGCTGCTCTATGTTTGTGTTTTTTTTTTTATAACCTTAACGATGACTCTATCTCGTCCCAAGCTGGTGTGTGTGTGTGTGTTTGTCTGTGTTTGTTTACATAGACGATGACTCTATCTCGTCCCAAGCTGGTGTGTGTGTGTTTGTTTCTTTGTTTGTTTGTTTGTTTATGTTTATGTAGTTCATTTCAGAGTGAGTTTTTTGAGGGGGCCAAGATTTGAATTTTTTTTTTTTTAAAGGGGGGTATGAAAGAATGGTTTTTAGGGGGTGGTTTTGAAGGGGTTTTGGAGAGGGGCGTGTGGTTTTGTAGGAGTCTTTGGGGGGGCGTGGTTTTGAAGGGGTTTTGGAGAGGGGCGTGTGGTTTTGTAGGAGTCTTTGGGGGGCGTGGTTTTGTAGGAATCTTTGGGGGGTGTGGTTTTGTAGGAGTCTTTGGGGGGGGCGTGGTTTTGTAGGAGTCTTTGGGGGGGGCGTGGTTTTGTAGGGGTCTTTGGGGTGGCGTGGTTTTGTAGGAGTCTTTGGGGGGGGGCGTGGTTTTGTAGGAGTCTTTGGGGTGGCGTGGTTTTGTAGGAGTCTTTGGGGGGGGGCGTGGTTTTGTAGGAGTCTTTGGGGGGGGGCGTGGTTTTGTAGGGGTCTTTGGGGGGCGTGGTTTTGTAGGAGTCTTTGGGGGGGGCGTGGTTTTGTAGGAGTCTTTGGGGGGGGGGCGTGGTTTTGTAGGAGTCTTTGGGGGGGGGGCGTGGTTTTGTAGGAGTCTTTGGGGGGGGGGCGTGGTTTTGTAGGAGTCTTTGGGGGGGGTTCCTGTGGCGTGGTTTTGAACGTCTGCTACGCGGTTTTGTGTTACGGGTTTGTTTGGGTTTTTAGAAGTAATGTATCTTGGTTTTTTAACGTGTACACTTCAGCACATGTACACACCCTAGGATATGTACACCCCAACATACGTACACTCCAACATACGTACACCCAACACATACTGTATAAACCCCAGGATACATACACACAATAACATGTACACCCCACAACATGTACACACATCACTACATGTACACACCAACGCATGTACATACACCAACACATGTACACCCAACAACATAAAAAACACAGAACATGCACACACCAACACACATACACACCAACACATGTACACCCCGACACATGTACACCGCAGCATGAGGTCAAACACGTGTACAGGATGAAGGTCTTATAAACAGGACCACGAAGGTCAACGGCAGCCATTGTGGTACAGAGCTTCACACATCCCTCGCCAGATGTCACCTTAATCCCCCTCCCCCCCTCCCCCTCCCCCACCACGACGTGTGTCTCTTGGAGGGGATGAGGAGGGGTAGGAAGGAGAGGGTAGTAAAGAGGGGAGGAGGGGAAGAAGGGAGGGGAAGGAGGGTCAGGAAGGAAGGAGGGTCGGGAAGGAAGGAGGGTCGGGAAGAAGGAAGGAAGGAAGGAAGGAAGGAAGGAAGGCACACAGAAGGGTCAGGATTAAGGCACAGGGCGGCTACACCACAAACACCATGACGGGGAAAGATTTAATTCACCCCAACTGAATATTTTTGCTACTAGTTCCAATAATTAAAACATTAAAATATAAGTATTCTAAGTGAAATAAAAGAATTACTAACTAAAATCAACTTATAAAATGGATTCACTTAACAGGTGAGCATCGAACTTATTAAATGAACTTATAAAATGGATTCACTTAACAGGTGAGCATCGAACTTATTAAATTAACTTATAAAATGAATACACTTATAGGTGAAGGTCGGTTATAACACAAAATTTGACAACAGCAAAGACTTGATTCATTCCCACCTGTGATTTAGCCACAAGGTAAGTAATGCTAACTTAACCTAACAAAAGGTCATGTTATGGTACTCAAAGGGTTAAATCATCATACTCAAGGGGTTAAATCATCATACACAAGGGGCTAAATCAAAGGGTTGAAGTAAATCATCACGTAATACAAATTAATAATAATACACCAGCAACATTAACCCGTGAAAGATAAAAGACACGAGGCCATTAAGACTCGCCGCTCAGAATGGATCACGCGGTCGGTTACACTACAAAACTCACCCATGACCTCACCTCTCTCTCGCCGATAATCCCCGATATGATTTAACTAATGCCGATGGTTTACTCTCGTGCCGATACTATAATACGCGTTAATTATCCATGAAAGTTGTTTATAAAAGGTATATTTGGTGATACTGATTCGCTAAGGGTCGTGAAAATGCTTAAGAGTTATTGCCCGGGAGGTGTCAATCGGTTGTAACATTAAGATGGCAATGGTTAGGATGTGGTTGCGTTTCTAACTTAAATTATGAGGTAATTTCAATATTTATTCATTCAAGATTCGTATAAACAATAGCAAACAGACGAAATGGTGATACAGTCCCGGATGTAAACAGATATAAACAAAGGTATTGTCTACAGATGAACTCGTACCTCAAGATGGCGGTGATGATGATGATGTTGCGGTCGGTTACACCACAGAGATGAACCACAACGAGGTAATGATTCACTCCATCTGGATCCACTTAAACGAGAGATATTTTTGTCTTTGGTATCAGCTTGGGCGAAGAATTAATTGCACGCGAGAAGAAAGAGCCATAAAACATTTTGTGTAAACCTGATTGAAAGTACAAAGAGACTCGGTCGGTTAAAATACAAAGAAAAACACAAGGAGAAAATGATTCACTCCCAGAAAACAATTAAACAGTTTCTATTTTATCTGAGAGTATATGAGTGACTTAAAAATACGATAGAGACACGAGATGTAGATAAAATATAAGTGAAAACAAATGAATAACGCCAGAACTAAGCACACAGATCGTTTAGCATCCAAGGAAGACCACCTCGCGGTCGGTTACACCACAAAGAAGACCCCCCAAACAATAAAATGATTCACTCTCAACAGGTTTAATCACAACACCATCCTCTCTTGATACACTACAGGAAAGAGACATAAACAACAAACAGACAGACACAACAGACAGACAAACGATAAAATAATTCCCTTGAGGTAAAGAGATGCACAACTCGAGAAGGACTACAGGTTGGTTAGTGTTCCAAGAGGACGATGGTGGTTGGTTGACGCGGCATCACCCCTCCCACGCCCTGTTTACCTCCAAGATTTAGGTGCGGATCGTGTCGTTTAGGCCAGATTTAGGAGAGGGACGACAGCTCCTGGATTTAAAGGGGTCGGTATCAAGTCCAGTCCCTAGTTTGAGATACATTAAAGGTGCATTTTCCACCGATTTATCTATGCTGGGGGGTTTAAGTGTTCTCTTGGGGGTGGTGGAGAAGCTGTCACGTTTCCCTAACTTAGGAGTCCACTATATCGAGGTGATCGTTAGTGAGGGAGAGGGAGGGAGGGAGGGAGGGAGGGAGAGAGGGAGGGAGGGAGGAAGTTAATAGCTTGGGAGATTTCTTGTGAGGATGGGAAGGAGGAAGGAGGGAGGAAGGGGGGGGGGTTAATAGCGTGGGGGAGGAAGGGAATAAGGGAGGGAGGGAGGGAAGGAAGGACACAAGGAAGAGGAAATAGAGAGGAAATACAAATATAAGAATAAACGAGAAGAGAGAGAGAGAGAGTAAACCCTCCTCTCCCTCTCTCTCTTTTCACCTATACTCTCTCTCTCTCTCTCTTTCCACCTACTCCCTCTCTCTCTTCCTCCTTCCACTCTCTCTCTCTCTCTCTCTCTCACACACACACACAGGAGAACAATGTCTGGCCCCCACTAACGAGAGGTTGAGACAAGGGCATTCAGGTTGGTAGACAAACAGCTGACCTGCGGCTTTGCAACAGGGCGAGGAATGATTAGGGTGGGGGGAGGAGTCGTGACCTGATAGAGGGGGAAGGGGAGGTGGGGAAGGGGGAAGAGGAGGTGGGGAAGGAGGAAGGGAAAAGAGAGGTTTGGGGGGAGGGGGAGGAAGGGAAAGGAGGAGGAAGAGGGGGAAGGTAGGGGTCATGACCTCTCTCTCAACACACCCAAACACCAGACTAAACCATTTTAGCACCCACGGACCGGACAGGTAAGTAAGTTCCAGGTAGGCTCGAAAGCAATTAAGGATGACCAGGTAATTAACAAGGTAGCAGGTTTATGTGAGACGGCGAGGGTTCATGTGATGTGACCTGCCCTGACCTCTGAGGTACGAGGGGCGGGCAACTGACCTATCATGCCCTTGGGAACGGTTATTGGGGGTAATTTGTCAGTGGTGTTGGTTCCTTAGTGAATGGTAATGGTGCTGACCTGCTTGTGGTGGGGGGGGGGGGGGGTAGGGGGTGATGGGGGTAGGGGGGTGATGGGGGTAGGGGGTGATGGTGGTTGGTGGTGGTGGGTGATGGTGGTGGGGTGATGGGTGGTGGTGGTGGTAATGGTGATGGGTGGAGGTGGTGGTGGAGGGTGGGGGAGTGGAGCAAGGTAATGGTGGTGGTTGGTGGTGATGCTACTGGCCTGCTGTTGGTGAAGGGTGGTGGTGGTGCACGTGTTGGAGGGAGGATGGATGGGGAAGTGTAGGAGGAATGGGGGTGATATTGGGAGGTTGTGGTGGAGAATGTGGTGAAGGAGGGTGTTAGAAGGGGAGTGGTAGTAGGGGTGGGGGTGGTAGTAGTAGTAGTAGGGGAAGTAGTGGTGGTAGTAGTGGTAGCGGGGGAAGTGATGATGTTAGTGGTACTGGTAGCAGAAGTAGGAGGGGGGGGGTTGATGGAGGTCAGACAGACACACAGGTCAAACACACAGGTCACCTCAGTTGGTCAAGCAGTCACGCTCGACGCAGGACACAACGTCACGCTGTCCCTCACTGACCCTCACCTCCCTGCTGTTGAAATTGCTGTGAACTGCCCTAAAACTAACTGAGATTCGAGGGTAAACCAAGTGCTGTGATTCGCCTGTAAACTGTTGCTGTGCTCGATGCTGTAAACTGAACTAGGACACTAATGTGAACTCCTGTAAACTGCGGCTGTGGTTGATGCTGTAAACTGCTGTATTCTGAACTACTCTTCTGTAAACTGCTGCTGTACTTATGCTGTAAACTGCTGTAAACTCAACTAACGACACTCAACCGTAAACTACCGTAAACTGCTGCTGTACTGATGCTGTAAACTGCTGTAAACTACCACCTCAACTACCACAACCACGAACATAACTCCAACTGCTGTGCTAGATGCTGTGCTACTCTTGCTGTGGTCTATATACACTCTCATCAACATTGTCCCGTCCTGATCCCCCAAAACAACATTGATCAGCTGTGTTTACAAGAGCGATGTAACTTGTACGGTATAGCAGCTGGCTGGTGGCGATGTAAGACAAGCGAGTGTGGAATATTACATAGCAGTGATTAACGTACGTGCATAGTTACATAGCAGTGATTAACGTACGTACATAGTTACATAGCAGTGATTAACGTACGTGCATAGTTACATAGCAGTGATTAACGTACGTACATAGTTACATAGCAGTGATTAACGTACGTGCATAGTTACATAGCAGTGATTAACGTACGTACATAGTTACATAGCAGTGATTAACGTACGTGCATAGTTACATAGCAGTGATTGGGATAAGTGCATAGTTACATAGCAGTAATTAGCGATACGTTTATTACATAGCTAATTCTGTTATTCAATTACTTTATCCCCAAAAATCAAGACACACACTAAATGAACTTTGAAAATAATAAAATAAAACTTTAGTCAGTATATTGAACATTGTGAACATAAAGTGTGTTTTAAGTTCAGTAACAGTGAACAAAAGTGAACTCCCAGCGTTTATCAGTAATGGATCTTATAAGTGGGGTCCCATGTAAGTACTAATTTAAGTTATTTCAACGGATTAATTACCTATACGTGTAATTATATGGATTACATTTAAGAGCTAATTTATGTTATATTTATTTAATTATTATATATTTCTATCATTATTTATTATTATTATTTTTTTTTCATTTTCTTATTTTTAACGTGTATTTTTTTACTATTTTTTCAATATTTAAAAAAAATCAACGATATTTATTTATTTTTATTAATTTTAGATATATCGTAAGTATGATGACGTATACTCTGGTTATAAGCCATTAAGGTTGAGTATACTGTGTGTATAACCTGTCAGTATACACTCAGGTATGTGGTATAATGTGTATTGGTGTGGTGTGTGTTGAGCTATGGGTATACTTGAGGATGAAGTTATATCATGGTGGTATACTCAAGTGGCATAGTTCCTAGTATACCACCACAGTATACCACCACAGTATGCCACCACAGTATACCACCACAGTATACCACCACAGTATACCATCACAATATACCACCACAGTATACCACCACAATATACCACCACAGTATACCACCACAGTATACCACCACAGTATACCACCACAGTATGCCACCACAGTATACCACCACAGTATACCACCACAGTATGCCACCACAGTATACCACCACAGTATACCTCCACCGTATACCACCACAGTATACTAACATACTCTCTCTCACTACAGACGGAGGGGAGAAGCCCTCACAGTCGTGTTCTACAGAGTCTGACGACGACAAGAACAAGAAGAAGCGACAACGACGACAAAGGACTCACTTCACCTCTCAGCAGCTGCAGGAGCTGGAGGCCACCTTCGCCAGGAACAGGTGAGTCTTGACTTCACCTGCTGGGGGCTAGGAACAGTCTTAGGTCACCTGTTAGAGGCCAGGGAAAGGTGAGTCTTGGCTTCACCTATAGGTCTTAGTTCACCTGTTAGAGGCCAGTGACAGGTGAGTCTTGGCTTCACCTACTAGAGGCCACCTTCACCAGGAACAAGGTAACTAAGGTGACTATCCCTCCTCTTAACTCAGGTGGTTATGTTTCACCTTCAGGAGACCATGACAACTCCACAAGTGTCACCATATATTTTCGTTCATTCTTTTCTATACATTAACTTCTCCAGCAAGATAAAGATACATAGAACAACTTTAATAACAAATACGATAAATAAAGAAAAAACAGAGAAAGAAAAGTGACACAAGGAAGGAAAATAATACTAATAAAAGAAGTAATACAATTAGCAATGAACTCGATCCTTGGCTGTAGGAGTAATTAATCTCCTCGAGTGATTTATACCCTCGCATTTCTCCTCCCTCCCTCCCTCCCTCTCTCTCTCTCTCTCTCTCTCTCTCTCTCTCTCTCTCTCTCTCTCTTTATCTATATCTCTATTTCGTTACTAATATCATTCATCTCTCCAACAGATATCCTGACCTCAGCGCCAGGGAGGAGATCGCCCTATGGTTGAACCTAAAGGAGGCCCAAGTTAGGGTAAGTGTATGGGGTGCGACAAATAGCATGGTAGAATAAGTTTACATTAGTGCCCCCTAAAAATCCCTCCAAGGAGCTCTGAATGGCGTTTGTGTGTTATGTAAAGGACTTTGAGACGTGCTTGAGTGTTTCTAAAGGTGTGCGACTGAGTGTATGATAGATAAAGTTTATATTAGTACACCCTATTGACCTTTATATATGGGTACTCCTGGGATTATCTTTGTGCTCGATGGTATATGACTTTCTGAGGGATGGGACAGATACTACGGTAAAAGATGTTTATATTAGTATCCCCTTTACTTCATGTTATGGTTGCTAGGTGATATCTCTACGTGTTTAGATATATGTTAAGGGAAATATTTACGATATCCTACGTTACTTAAGATAACTATGTGTGTGTGTGTGTGGGCAGCAGGTGGTGGACAGTATTTAGAATGTTGGCGCAGTATTCCCTACATGATTTACGCTTGTTTGGTAAGCTTAGCGGAGACACACGATGGATGAGCGCTTAAGCTGCAATCACAATGATGGAGATACGCATTCATCAAGCTTGAACTCTGTCTGTCTGTTACTTCGCTGTGTGTGTGTGTGTGTGTGTGTCGTTTGTGTCTACTTACCCATGTCCTATACCAGTGTCCAAGTACCCGGTGTTGTGCCTATGTCCATTTATACATCTCCTACCTGTGCCTAATTACCCCCATGTCCTACCTGTGTCCAACTACGTCAAAGGAGACCCCAACTAACGCGTGGTTCTCCCTCTCACAGATCTGGTTCAAGAATCGTCGGGCTAAGTGGCGGAAACGTGAGAGACACGCCATGACCGCCGGTATGCCAGGGGACCTTAAGGGTGGATGGGGCGCCCAGCTCAATGGTCTAGCCTGGCCTGACGATGGTCTATACTCTGGCTACTCCTACAACAACTGGGCTAAAGTGACACCTCCTCCCCTGGGGGCTAAGAGCTTCACTTGGGGGTTTAATGGCGTCAATATGAACCCATTAATGAGTCAACAGCCCTCAGCCATGTCGCCCATTAATTGCTTCCAGACGCCTACACAGAGTATGGGTGGGTCGGCTAACTTGATGCCTACGAGTATGTCATCGTCTCTGGGGTCTAGTGCCGCCCCCTGCCCCTATCCGGCCCCAACGCCTCCCTACGTCTACCGTGATCAGACCTCTTCCATGTCCTCCTCCATCGCCTCGCTCCGCCTCAAGGCCAAGTCCCACTCCCCGGCCTTCTCCTACTCCAGCGGTGGTACAGACACACGGTCACCTCCCGCCCCTGACAACAACGCCTTCTTCACCACCGCGGGACCCACAGACAAATTCTCCTGCATGAATACTGTCATCGCGTAACGCCCCCGCCTAGAAAGGGACTTGGCCCTCTGGTGGTGAGCTGCTAAAGTGATGCCCCTCCCCCTTGACCCTCTGGTGGTGAGCTGCTGAACTGTCGCCCCCTCCCCTTGGCCCTCTGGTGGTGAGCTGCTGAACTGTCTCCTCCCCCCCCATCTGTAAAATACTCCTCTCGTCACAGAGACTCCACCTCAAACACCTCGTCCTCCACCATCCACAGGAGCTCGACCTCGACGCCTAAGTCACCCTCAAACCTCCTCCACCCTTAATACCAGCGCCACGGTAAGCAGAAGGTAGGCGAATGTTCCGTCTGACGATAAATTGTGTGTGTGTGTGTGTGGAGGAAGTTCACCAGACGAGATTTTATTCAATGTGTTGGCGATGTTATCTTAGCGTCACACACCCAAGCCTACGACACCTCCCCAGTGCCCTATACAACACGACCCCAATACCACCTTACATTAACCCTCCACATATAAAACAACAAGACCATATAAATCACTAATCACTTCCAATCTTTCCAATCAGTCCTATAACATTTAAACCCAATCCCAAATCATCTTGGTGTTCGAAACTCATTCAAATTTCCAATCAGTTTTAATCGATTTGTGTTCTGTAAAAAAATCGAACAGAGTCTTTTATCACGCTCCAGATAGTTCAATAACGTTGGATTTTGTTTTCATTCGTGGTTAAATCCCTAACATAAGGGATTTATTACACAGCTATTATTTTGTATTCGCTACAGGGGGATTTATTTGACTGAATCCTTTACATTTCATCATTCAGTGGCGGTAATGGTGGATTTACTCTCGTCAATCCTTCACTTCCAATCAATCCACATCAACAAAGGCGGATTACACTGCACAACCCTTCAAATCCCAATCGACCCACGTAAATAAATACAGGTTACGATACCCAATCTTTCACACAGACCCCAAGACAAGATTCCAATCAGCCCTATTACCAAATACAGATTAGATCAACAAATCCTTCAATTCTAATCAGTCCACATAAACAAAGACAGATTACGAGACCAAAACACAACAGATTTCGCTCTTAAAAATCTCCACCAAGCGTGAAATCTGACCCACTGAGGGAAAGGTCACAGATTTGGGTGTGGTGTCAAATCTCTTGGGCACAGGTGATCAACTTAATCCGGGTCACCTGATGATCAGACACCCTGAAGCTAACCTAACCTAACCTAACCTACCCCAATTTCCTTACCTAACCTAACGATACCCTAACCAAAACTACAGTACCCTAAACCTAACCTAACCTAACCTAACCAAAACTACAGTACCGTACCCTAACCTAACCTACCTAACCTAACCTAATCATACGCTACCCTAACAACCCAATCACCAGGTAAACTAAACTAGAGGGGGTGTCTAATCTTCAGGTGATCTAATTGGTTCTTTGTTACAATTTCTCTGGCATTTCCACCACGTCAAGGGGGCGATATTTTTCCTTCCCCTTCAATTCAGATGATGGTCCATAGGTCATTGATTTATTACACCCCCTTCAACTGTCCCCTCCCTCATCAACACCCCATCACCCCCTCCCCCAATCAAGAGTAATTCGACCCCTATTAAGACCCTCTTCAACCCCCATCAAGACTAATTCAAGGCCCCATCAAGGCTATGTCAGTACCCCCCCCCCTCTCAAGTCCCCATCAACACATTCTGGTTAAAGACGATACATGTTACGTGCATGTTGAGAGAGAGAGAGAGAGAGAGAGAGAGAGAGAGAGAGAGAGAGAGAGAGAGAGAGAGAGAGAGAGAGAGAGAGAGCCCACTGATTTCGTCTGTGAAAAACAAAAACATTACGTGACAAACAAACAAACAAACCCACTTGTTTATATAAATTTCCATATACATTACAAAGAACAATATAAACAAGTAATTTATATATATATAAACAAATGTATCGACCTAATTTAATCCTCCCCTTTACTTTAATAATAAACATTAGTTACAATGTATATAGTTGATATACACAAAATGTATATATAATCCCTTTCTTGTATATAGATCAATATAAACCATTGAAATATATAAATCCACAAGGTATACATATAAGGGGATTTTCTGAGTCACATAAATCCCCCTCCCCCCCCTTTGTTACTCACTATGTCCTTGGATTAATCTCCTTTACAGTTGTGGATTAATCTTATTTTTTTAGCCTTGGAGTCCACGACGGGATTAATCTGATTTGTACACCTGGGGACTAACTTACACATCAGGTTGATTTAATTTACCACCTGGATTTGTTGCATTTACGTATGTGGATTAACTCTACTTATCAAGGTAGATTTATTTTTACACAAGGATTGATTTACTTTACAGTCACAGGCGGATTAATTTCTCCCTCATGTGGATTTATATTTGACAAACCCGGATTAATCATTCAGGTAAAAGGGATTTATTCTTAAGCCACACACAGGGATTAATTAAACTATTATTTATAAGTAAGGATTAATTTACCTGTAATCCCACCTACGGATTAAGTCATCTCATTAACCTCACTTAATTCACCTGTTATAAAAAAATTAATTACTATATACTATTGACAGGTAGACAATTATCATTACTCAACTCGGGTTAAAGTTAACAATGTGTACTATGTTAATTTAACTTAATTATGAAGCGTTAATTACATTTATTTACGGTAGTCAATAGTTTAATTACCTTTGGAGTTGAATTTACAAAAAACACTGATTTTTTTTTTTACACTTTAAAACACGTATGCAAATGATGTACGTTTTGTTGTTATAATTTACAAAATACAACTTTTATATATATATGAACTCTATGTTTTTTTCTAATTAAAGAAACTGATTTTTCCCTAAAGAAGGAAAAAAACACAATCTGTTTTTTTTCGAGTTTTACAAAATTATTTCTTCTCATTAAACCATTAAAGCAACACCTGTTTCCTGTATACCTGTGAGTGCGTTATATACTGTACATACCACATTAATGGGTCTTTATAATAAAAAAAAAAATTAAAAAAAAAAATTCCTATTGGTTAAGCCGGCGAGCAAGCGAGAAATACTCGATTGTCATTGGACGCTGCAGAGAAAAACAATGGTGTGTCGGTAGTGACGTCATCTGGCCAATGGGAGGGGTTTTGTTTACTTGTCCTGTGGCTACTGTGACGTCACCACCCACGGGAGAATTTTTTTTTTGTTTATCTAGCGTGTGAAAACCATGACGTCACGTAGCGCGCGCAATTTTCCTCGTGTGTTCTAACTGTACATTCCAATACCATATGATTATAAACTCAAGGTGTAAATAACACTATATTCCCTCAATGTATAGACCATTACTAAGTGTCGGGGCTCTAGAACCATTTGAATGTCTGCATTATGTATTAGTGTATCATGGTTTAATAAAAGTGAACAATTTCCTTAATGGTGGATATTATTTAACCCTTTTATTGTCTGTCTGTGTGTCTGTCTGCCTGTGTAAGTGTGTCTGTGTGTCTGTCTGTCTGTGTAAGTGTGTCTGTGTGCCTGTGTAAGTGTGTCTGTGTGCCTGTGTAAGTGTGTCTGTGTGTCTGTCTGCCTGTGTAAGTGTGTCTGTGTGTCTGTCTGCCTGTGTAAGTGTCTGTGTGTCTGTCTGCCTGTGTAAGTGTGTCTGTGTGTCTGTCTGCCTGTGTCTGTGTGTCTGTCTGCCTGTGTAAGTGTGTCTGTATATCATTCTGCGTGTGTGTGTGTGTGTGTGCGCGCGTGATCTTGGGGTGGGTGAGGGGACCAAGTACGTCCTTCT